>JABTTQ020003448.1:0-207702 GCA_016081115.2 Rehmannia glutinosa
AAAAGGTGGCTAGATGACAAAAGCTTCATATCGTGATACGAAATATCGCAAGAATAATAATTCATTCGGATATGGATATCAAAATACTTCTTGTACACACCATAACTTACGCGCACAAGAAGTGGGGGAAATGATGAGGATAATTTTGACATTGACACATGGCACTATGAGAACGTGACACGTGTACCACTAAGATGATAATTATTTGGTGATAAGACTTATCTTAACCGACTAAGAAGTCCGACCTCAAGAAACTTGAGAATAAATCTAATCCCGGGAGGAGTCCTGGCGTTGGGTGACTAAGGTCATAAAAGAGGACCTTGCCTCTAGGTAAAGGGGAGGAAAAACTCAAACACACAATCTCTCTACGATCAAACACCGACTTAAGCATCGAGTATCTACCCCAGGATGACCCGGGGTTCTGCTTTTGAGTTCATGCCAACGCCAGGTCAATCTTGGATCTTTGGCTCCAATCATTCAACCCTTTGATCGACTTTGGATCTCGCCTGGCGTTGTAAGTCCTGATTAGTCTTTGAATTTTTATACTTCATCACCGTCAAACTAGTAAAGGCATATTTGTGGGCAAGAATACCCTTGAAAATATATATTAAATGTTTAATTCCATATTTTATCTCCCATACAATTAAATTTAAATTAATTTGATTTGAGATATTAACAAACTCTAATTTTATTATATATAACCCTATAGTTAAATCAAAATAAATAAAATATCAAAACATATTATTATCATTGTGTGTATATATTACTTTAAATTGTAATTATTAAAGTTTTATATTAATTGATATTCTTAAATATTTTTATTAAATAATATGTGATATAGGTACAACATATTAATTAATATAGAAATTTATTTATGAACAAAAATAAGTATTTTAAAATTCTAAACAAAAAAACTCTTATAATGCTCTCGACAACTAGACCTTAATAATTTGATCTAATTTTATTCAACAACGATATTAATTAAACTTGAAATAAATAAATAAATATAACATTAAAAATATAAAAAACACATTAATTTTCATAAATAAGTATTATCCGATCACATAAATTTATATTATGTTGCTTTGGAAAGTTTCTTTTAGACTTATTGTTTAGTACTTCTTCACTTAAGGTTCTTAATTGTATTAATATTTTACAATATTTTCTTATTTATTATATATATTAATTTATATTTCACATGTAATAAATAATTACATTATAATATTATCTATTAACTATTTCATTACACACATGTGCACCATACATAATATAAATACATGTATTGTTTAACTTGGTTCAAAATTTATTACTTACTTACTAAAAAGATATATATTGAGTACAACAAAGAATATAAATTTAGGTAAGATATGTATATTTCAAAACAATGTAACTTCTCCGAAATATTAAATTTATATTTTTAATTTATTTATTTTAAATTAAGTTTAAGATTAGTTTTATTTATAAAATTTTTTTGAACAAAATTTGGAATCAAACTAATTGATATTTAATTATAGAAGGGCAAAATATTGTAATAGAGCATGCAAATTAAAGGGGTATTTGAAGATTTTCATAGTAGAATGGGTAATGATACAAAAGCGATAGTATATGGGTAAAGTGAATTTTACCTAAATTATATTAGTTTAGGTTAATTTTGGGTGTAGTGGAGATAATATTACATTTAAGTTTATATATATATATCTATGAAATAAAAGAAAGGAAAATGACATTGGTGAAAGTGAGACTCTTTTCTATCTTCCCTATTTCTATTCTAGGTTGGTCTTACCACAATATATGAAGGGACAAGAGGAAATTGCACTATTGATCCAGAGGTCTCACGGGTGCAGAGTAAGGTCGAGAAAGAGTGGAGCCACCTTTATCGCTCCGAAAGAAAAATTACAAGTGAAAAGGGCAAAGTCATAGAAGATATGGTTTCTTAGGAATGAGACCAACAGATTCTTATCGGTATATGGCACATGAAGCGGGTGGCGATGAAAGTGTTGGGCACACTATCAAAGATCATCTAAATTTTATAAATCGTTTGAACCGAAAGAAATAGAAGGTGGGGATGCACATACATTAGTTGAAATGTTGTATGAACGACAATCAGGAGGATGACTTTTTTGAGTTAAATTAGACGATATGGCCAAATTAAGCAATGTTTTTTGGAGAGACTCAATGATGAGAGAAGATTACGATATATTTGGAGATGTAGTAGTATTTGACACTACATATCGTACAAATAGATACAATTTGATTTGTGCTCCATTTGTTGGCATCAACAATCATTGAAAAAATGTGATGTTTGGTTGTGCATTCTTATCAAATGAAAAATCTGAATCATTTGAGTGGCTTTTCGAGGTTTTCAAGAAATCCATGTGAGAGAAGTGTCCAATAACTATTTTCACTAATCAAGACCAAGCAATTTCTAATGCAATAGAAAAGGTATGATACTTTAACTCATATACAGATACTTTAAAGCATAAAATCAAGTACTTCTATTTTGTAATCATTTTGTGTGATCTTTTACATCTGTCTTTCTCGTGCATGCTGTTTAAAACATTATGATACTTTACTTCAAAGATACTTGTAAGCGAAAAAGTGTTACTTTAACTATGTCATTACTTTCATGTAGGTTTTCCTGGCACAAAGCATAGATTATGCCAATGGCATCTTTACCAAAATCTTTGTGAGCATGTTTGGATGATTGAAGAGCAACAATTCATTTAAGAATGCATTTAGGAAATCCTTATCAGGATGTAACGACGAATATGAGTTTGAAACTTGTTGGAGTAACATGATTTCTACATACGGGTTGGAGGAACAAACATGGTTCAAACGATTGTAAGAACTAAAGGACAAATGGTGCACAAACTTTAAGTAATGAGTTCTTTTAAAGGAATACTTTCTTCACCAAAAGAGCGGAAGTACTAATAATGCCATGGGCTTCAATGCAAAGAAGACGACAAAGCTTGACAGATTTTTTTGGTATTTTCAAAGAACTAGTTAAGAATTGGAGAATGAAAGAACAAAATGATGAATTCAAGTCATCAAGATCAATTCCAACAAGTACCATACCATTGACTGTGATGTTAAAGCACGCTTCTGAGGTATACACGTTGACATTGTTCAAAGATTTTGAGGCAGAGTTTATATCGTCAATTTCTACTACTTGTACTTTAGTTCATGAAGATGAGGTGTTCAATGTTTATAACATTTCTTCTCATACTGAATATGGAGATAAAATCGTGTCATGTTTGATCCTTTGCGAATAATGATAACTTGCACCTGCAAGAAATTTGAAGAATGCGGTATATTGTGTTATCATTCATTGCGTGTACTTCATCTTCATTCTATTGTGAAGATACCGGAAATATATATTCTGAAAAGATGGACAAGAATGGCAAAATCTAAGGTGTGGGATAACTTAAGTAATAGAAATGAAAAGCCCGAGAAGCCTAGCGTGCATTCCATGGCGTCATGAAATGGCGAAGATATTACGAGCTTGTTTTGAAATGCCAAGCAAATGAAGAAGCAAGAAGGATCATTGAAGAAGGGTATAATAGAGATTTTCTCGCTATTCTTGCGTTGAAGAATACACGAGAATTTTCTTGACCAAGATGAATCATCTCATTTGTTTCAAGTACATCTAATAAATTGTGAGATCCTACTCGATTGTTACAAAAGGAAGAAGAAAAAGGATAAAAATGTAGTTTGAAAAGAGCAAGAATAAAACTTCTCAACCCAAGGAGTTTGGTTCCAAGACTCCAAATGCTCGATTATTTTAGATAATTTTTAAAGATTCTGATTGTAATTTTGATACTTTTGAAGCAATTAGTGATACTTTTGATTCTAACTATGATACTTTCAAGATCAAATGTTATGGTTTCATATTTTATATTGCATTAAAGAAATGTTACTTTTACATAAATAGTGATACTTTCGATTATACATGATACCTTTTAGTTTTTCATGTATTTCCAAATGTGTCACTTTGTTGTGCGAATAAGTTTGTTTGCAAGACTAGAAAATGCTATATTATTTTTTACATCTAAATTACTGACAATATATTATTTCCAAATGACACTTTTCATTCGAAAATTGATCATTAAAATTATAATCGTTTAACATTTTATACATAAAATTGCGAGAATTATGTTACTTTTTAAATTAAAACAGATACTTTTTCCATTACAGATGATACTTTAAGAAAGATCTCGCCATATTGAACTACAAATAAAATCCTATTAACTTTTGATTGCCAAAATAAACTGAGAATCATGTCAAAATGACGAAAGAAAATACAATTCAAAACATTTGCAAAACCCAACTACAAATCTATGGGACAAAAACAGAATCAAGATGTTTGTAATTAAAATTCTACAAGTTCATTTCTTCTATTTTAAGGGACGTTTCTTGGGACGCTCCTTCAGGGGGTTCCTTGAAGTCATTGATAAATTTAAGAACATCCTTTTCCATTTGCACCTTGACTCGTTCAAATCGAGACAAGATAATTCTTGCACAAAGACTCAACTCTTAGCTTGCGTCTTTCAATGAGCTTCAAAACAAAAAAAAAAAAAATAATATCAAAACAAATACAAATAATTATAAACTACATATTATTTTTCTAAACAAAGTGTTCATACCTTGCACAAATTGAATTGAGTAAACATTACCCACAAAGTTTTCCATGTGGTGCATTAGAAACACACCACACACAATATTCTGTCATTTCTTTGCCACGGAAAAGAAACATTTTCAAAGGAATATGACGCAACTTCATGAGCTTTGGCGTGATTTTCCCTCTTCTAGAAACAGAGCCATTTGCATTTGCTGTCAAAGAACAAAATATATTACAACAACTCAATTCATGTAAACTTCATATATAATAATAATGACACTTTACCACTAAAGTCGCAAGCCCGTGATATTCATCAACAATAGCTTCATCGTGCACCATATTATCGAGGTATTGAATTTTCTTCTCAACAAAATTAATCACAACAAACAACAAAGTGACTTTCAGAACAATATGGAACAAATATCTACATATTTGAAAAACAAATACTTCATCATTATAGCTTGTAATACCTTCAAGGAAAAAGAGACACTTTTCATACATATAGAGATACTTTTCACAAATAAAGAGATACTTTTCAAATAAAAACTAAAGTTATTCTTACACGATCCACTTCATTCAAATTGGGTTTGTTCAACAACCTCATGAACACCCTCCAACAACCTCGACATCTCTAGCACAATTTTTTCCTTGGAAATGATCAACAAGATATAGTTGTTCGCAAAAAAATAAAAAATAAAAAAAAAACTGGCCGACATAAAAATAAAAAACAACAAAAAAAAATAGATACTACTTACTAAGAGTCTTTGAGTGTTGAAATAAAAGTGTATTGGATCGTTGGGCCCAATCGCTTTTTGGTTTAAGATGATGACCATATGTCAATCACATTAACATAAATCAAGCTCGAGTCATTCAAATGAATCAATCCCGAATCCTTAAAGGGAACAAAAACTCTCCAAAGATTTGCAAACACATTTGAACTGAATAAAAATAATAAAAATAATCAACATAACATTTCTCATCAAAATGGGGATATCTAATAAGTCTCAATGTTACTTACTCTATTTTATGACTATGCGGAAAAAAACATAAATCAACAATGTCTCTCTCTTTCCAGGTCATTCCAACCAAATAACGATTATTCTTCTTCATAAATTGAAGCTAAAAGAGCTCTTTTCGTTTATAGGCCAAGAATCACTGTTTGATAGAACACATCGATATATAATTTATCAAATAAAATGACACTTATTCAAAGAAAACAGATACTTATTTGAAAAAATCGGATACTTTTCTCTAAAAAAATAGATCTCGATTATAATGAAAGAGATACTTATTCAAACAAAAAGATACTTTTCTTTAATTTAACTAATACTTTACATATAGAACCCGAATCGCCTACAACTTGTTCTCCGTATGTTGAACCCGACCTTGAATTACTTCATCAATATGACTATCATCCATTCCTTGCATTACGTCATCATCGATATTCTTCGTAGGTAGGTTGTTCTTCAACAACGGGTGACTCTGTGTACGGGGTTAAAAGGTCAAAACTAGGCATCGGCTCATTATGTGTGGGGTCATTACGTTCTTTCATCTTCTGAAAATTCTTCACAACTTCATCGATATACTCGTGAAGTTTTGCACTTGAGAAGAACTCATCATCGAGGTGATGAAGAAGTATTTACTGTTCATTTGCATTTCAAATCGAAGTCTCTCCATATGGACATGCCTTATGACTTCCATGTCCCTTTTCAACAACAAACAGGCTTTGTACACCCCGCAAATATTGTAATACTTTATCATCAAAAAAGGATACTTTTTCGGATTATTACTTTAGGATGAATATAAATGTTACATTTAACTTACATTTTTAGCAATTTTCTCAATCTCATCATCATCATTTGCCCCTCAGTAACACAAACTTGATGATTCTTGAAGATTCATCAAAATTCTCAGATTTTTCCTTCTCAACATGTTCTTTACCCGACTTTCCCCTCTCATCAATACCTCCATCATTCGAATCGCTTATTTTCTCTTCAACAATGACCCGTTTTCCTATAAATAGGAAAAACATCCTCCACCCACTCCATCGGCCAAACTCTCCAAAGACTCCTCTCTTCTTTCACGCGCTTTCTTATCGTTGCGTCGTCGATCTTTGAATGAGAGGGAGATCAAATGGTTCAAAGCAACTCCTTGCCATTTAAGACGATGCAAATATATAATCTGCCGGCGCAAAAATATATCCACTTATATGGGTGGTGGATTTCTTGTTAAAATTATCAACCGCCCTTCCAAGTCTTTCCAACACAAGTGAACACCAATCAAAATATGCAATGGCATCCACATCCAACAGCCACTTAAAGCACGAGACATCAACAGTCCTATTTGCAGTCGGGGTCAACAAAGTAGATAAACTATACAAAACAAACATTCGTTTAAAGTCATCACCTCTTTCTTTAAATTCACCCATCAACTTGGACTTCAAAGTGCCAACACTAGAAGTTCCATCAATACCAACTTTTTTCTTAAATTCAACAATCGGATCTAAACTATCATTACGTTTGAAAACTAAAACTTCCCGGTCAGTCCTCGGTAGCATGAAAACATCACAAATGTAAATCGCCGATAATGACAAACCTCATCCTTTTATTAATACTAAGCAACCGACTCTTCCCATTAAACCTTTGAACCAGCCACGGAATCATTTAAGCAGGTAAATGATGAACATTAAGGTTCAGTAACCCACGAAACCCAATATTCTTCACATCCTCTATTTGACTATCAGTCAAAGACTTCACAACATCAAATAAACCCTTAGGTCTACATTGGGTAAGAAAGTATTTGCAAAAAGATAAATAATATATAATTAATACAATCACATATATTATTTTGTGATACTTTTATGTATGAAATATGATACTATTTAGATAACAAAATGATACTTTTGAAACAATATCTGATACTTTTAAATAAATTTTAGATACTTCTCAAAATGATACTTCTAGCATATAAAACACTGATTTATTAAAATGATTAAAATACACATACTTTACATAAAACATATATATGTAGCATAGACTGATACTTTTCACAAAATTAATGATACTTTGAAATCAAAAACTAATACTTTCAAGTACACTAACCTCTTCGTATCATCGTCTGATAGCTTTCCTTTCTTTCGAGGATTTTTACTAGCAACGTTTTTGTCTGTGACTTTGCTCATTTTTTTCGCCGATGATTTTTTTGTCCCAGCATCCTTACTCAATCGTCTCTCAGATACATCACCAACACCCTTATCCAGAATTGTTTCTTCCTCATCAACTTTTCCCTGCGTCGAAGTTTCATTTTTCGACGTTCCAACAGGGGCTTCCTTCATTAATATATCAACAGTGTTTTTGGGGGTTTCAACGAGGGTTCTTTCATTAATGTATCATCAAGGGTTTTATGCGCGGCTTTGGTAGGGGTTCTATCAATCTTTGTATCATCACAGGTTTCAGTAGGGAGTCCTTTCATTAATGAATCAGCAGGGCTATCTTTAACCAAAGCTTCATTAGCCGACATTCCACCTACAGCTTGACTCGTCGACGTTTCAACCCTATCTTCCTTCATCGACGTCTCAGCACCAGCCTCTATACCTGGACTGTCAATAACTAGAGATTCCTTTATTTTGTCCTTTATATAATCATCTTGGGAGTCCACCCTACCCCTTCCCCCTACCCCTCCCCTACCTCTACCTCTCCTTGTTATCAATATCTTCTGTCGTGTCATCTTAAACTATAATGTAAACCTACAAATAAATGTAAAAACTCAGTAAAACCATGAAATTTGAAGAAAACACAAGACAACCATGGGACTGCAATGTAGTAAATCTAGAAATGATACATTACATCCAATTTATGATACTAGTAAGCATTAAATATGATACTTCCAGGATGCATATACTTATGTATTCAGGCCATAAAAAACACACTGAGCAATGGAACTGCAATATATTAAATCTATAAATGATATATTAAATCCAATTTATGATACTAGTAAGCATTAAATATGATACTTCAAGATGCATATACTTATATATTAAGGCTATAAAAAACACACTGAGCAATGTATAAAAACACTTTGAGCAATGAATTCAAATAAACAAAAACATAACCAAATTTTCTTAGTGATAAAAACACAGTTTGAGACATGACTTCAAAATAAACAGGGAACATAACCAAATTTCTCTAAAATAACATACGGTTCAATATAGAAAAATAAAATGTAAAAATCATAAAACTACCAACAAAACTACACATATATACCATCAGAGCACATAGGAAGCAGAAAATCTCCTCTAAAATTTATGATTTTGAAACAAATACGAGAAAAAATGAAACAAATACAAAATGAAATAGATGCAAACTTGAAAGCTTCAAAGCAACGGCCAAACACTATACACCGTCGGGGACAAACACAAACGTAATGCCAATTCGAAAAAAATATCGAACACAATCGAAACCCTAGAATCAAACAAAAACAAAAAAAATGGAGAAAAATAAAAATGTTCTTACCAGTTGTTATCTCGAAGTAACAGTATGCACGATTAGAACTCAAAAAAAAAAAAAAAGAACTCCAATAGAAAGCCAAGAAATTTGAAGAAGCGGAAGGAAAAAAACAGTGAGAAAAGAAGGCGAAGAAGAAGAAACTTTGGAACATGGGGTAGGGAACGTGGGGTAGGTGGGTAGTGGGTAGGCTAGGTAGCGATGTCGACAAGAGGAAATTGAATTTATAAAAAAATTAAAAATAAGATCGGGCGGGTTGGGTCGGGGCGGGTCAATGGGGATCCGTCTTACAGGATCTGACCCGTAAGACCGTCTTACCTGAGTTTTTGCCAAGAGATGGTCTCTTGTAGGACCGTCTTACGGATCCTATTCTGTAAGACGGATCCTGAACCCGCCCGCCCACCCCAACCCGCTGGATCCAGCCGGATCCAGTCAGCTTTATTCAAAAAAAAAAAGTACACCTAAATCTAAGAAATACGCTGGGCCCAAACACCTGTACCCCAGCCCAATTCGCACACACCGGCCCACACATTCACCCCAGCCCTAGTAGAATGACCCTAGTCGACGCGCCCGGACTCAAGCCCTAGTCGACTCGCCCCACAGCTCAAACCAGTCATCATCATCCCATTTGCTCCAACTCGAGATCTTCGAAAATTTTGCAATTTAAAGAATTTCTTTAACAAAGAAGTAAAAGTTGTTCAAAAATTACATATTCTTTGCAAGTTCGACCTTCTTCGAGCTTGAAAAATCAAAAGTTCGATTTTCTATGAAATTTTCACCTTCTTGAAGCTTCAGTCCAGTTCGATTTTATACACATACAAAAGTTCTACCAAAAAGCATTACTTATTACTACATTCAACAACAAATATTGATTACAAAGACGACTTCTGCAATGGAGAATGAAGATGGAAATGATTTACTCATTCAGGAAGGTAATGCACTAAGTTTTGTTGCATGATCCATACCTTTTCTTTGTAAAAGGTAATACTAATCGATCAAATAATGATACTTTTGAATTTCAATATGATACTTTTGCAATTAAAAGTGATACTAGAACATTTTGAAATTTAATGACTTATATTAACATATTCAAAAAAATTACCTCTTATTTTTTATTTATTTCCCTACTTATAGGTGAAAAATTGGATTGAGTAGTTGTTGTTTCTAGTGATGAAAAAACAAATAGAAATCATTGAAGATGAAAATATAAATGATGTGGACACTATTGAGCAGTCTGAGAACCAGTGGAGGCGGGTATTAGATATTAATGCAAAAGTATTACATTTTAATAAAAAGGTATCCTTGTATTTTAACATGTCTTGTGTTTAATTGAAATGTTCTGAGAATACATGAACGACATTGTGGATATATCACGGTTCTCTGGATTTGGGATTAAAAGGAAGACAAGTAGATGATATGCATAAATTGTATTGCGATCACGATCGTAAACTAGGATTTAGTGTTCGCAAAGCAACAACTAGAACACAACGATGGAGTTGTCTTTGGAGAAATACTTTATGTCGCTCTTGTGAGGGGTTTAAGAGATCGAAAATTTGAGAATAAACTCCAACAATGAAAAAAAGAAAAAAATTTCTTGTTACACGTACGGGGATGTAATGCTACAATGAGAGTGAAACTAAATGAAGAAGGTTTTTATGAGGTTTTGAATCATATTATAGAACACAATCATCCACTTACTAGGAAAGTGTGGAGCCACCTTCATCGCTCTTCCGAAAGAAAAATTACAAGTGAAAAGGGCAAAGTCATAGAAGATATGGTTTCTTCCGGAATGAGACCAACAGATTTTTATCGGTATATGGCACATGAAGCGGGTGGCGATGAAAGTGTTGGACACACTATCAAAGATCATCTAAATTTTGCAAATCGTTTGAAACTGAAAGAACTAGAAGGTGGGGATGCACAGACATTAGTTGAAATGTTGTATGAACGACAATCCGAGAAGGATGGCTTTTTTTTTAGAGTTAAATTAGATGATATGGCCAAATTAAGCAATGTTTTTTGGAGACACTCAATGATGAGAGAAGATTACGATATATTTGGAGATGTAGTAGTATTTGACACTACATATCGTACAAATCGATACAATTTAATTTGTGCTCCATTTGTTGGCATCAACAATCATTGGAAAAATGTGATGTTTGGTTGTGCATTCTTATCAAATAAAAAATCTGAATCATTTGAGTGGCTTTTCGAGGTTTTCAAGAGATCCATGGGAGGGAAGTGTCCAATCACTATTTTCACTGATCAAGACCAAGCAATTTCTAATGCAATAGAAAAGGTATGATACTTTAACTCAATATACAGATACTTTAAAGCATAAAACTGTTACTTCTATTTTGTAATCATTTTGTGTGATCTTTTACATTTGTCTTTCCGGTATGTGTCTGTTTAAAACATTATGATACTTTACTTCCTAAAACAGATACTTGTAAGCAAAAAAGTGTTACTTTAACTATGTCATTACTTTCATGTAGGTTTTCCCTGGCACAAAGCATAGATTATGCCAATGGCATCTTTACCAAAATGTTGTGAGCAGGTTTGGACAGTTGAAGAGCAACAATTCATTTAAGAATGCATTTAGGAAATGCTTATCAGGATGTAACGACGAATCTGAGTTTGAAACTTGTTGGAGTAACATGATTTCTACATACGGGTTGGAGGAACAAACATGGTTCAAACGATTGTATGAACTAAAGGACAAATGGTGCACAGCTTTAAGTAAGGAGTTCTTTTCTGTCGGAATACTTTCTTCACAAAGGAGCGAAAGTACTAATAATGCCATGGGCTTCAATGCAAAGAAGACAACAAGCTTGACAGGTTTTTTTGGTATTTTCAAAGAACTAGTGAAGAATTGGAGAATGAAAGAACAAAATGATGAATTCAAGTCATCAAGATCAATTCCAACAAGTACCATACCATTGACTGGGATGTTAAAGCACGCTTCTGAGGTATACACATTGACATTGTTCAAAGATTTTGAGGCAGAGTTTATATCGTCAATTTCTACTACTTGTACTTTAGTTCATGAAGATGAGGTGTTCAATGTTTATAACATTTCTTCTCATACTGAATATGGAGATAAAATTTCCTCAAAAAAAAAAAAAAAAAAAAAAAAAAAAAAAAAATATGGAGATAAAATTGTGTCGTGTTTGATCCTTTGCGAATAATGATAACTTGCACACTGCAAGAAATTTGAAGAATGCGGTATATTGTGTTATCATTCATTGTTTGTACTTCATCTTCATTCTATTGTGAAGATACTAGGAAATATATATTCGAAAAGATGGACAAGAATGGCAAAATCTAAGGTGTGGGATAACTTAAGTAATAGAAATGAAAAGCCTGAGAAGCCTAGTGACTGCATTCCATGGCGTCATGAAATGGCGCGAAGATATTACGAGCTTGTTTTGAAATGCCAAGCAAATGAAGAAGCAAGAAGGATCATTGAAGAAGGGTATAATAGAGATTTTTCGCTATTTATGCGTTGAAGAATACGAATTTTCTTGACCAAGATGAATCATCTGTTGTTTCAAGTACATCTAATAAATTGTGAGATCCTACTCTTGATGTTACAAAAGGAAGAAGAAAAAGGATAAAAATGTAGTTTGGAAAAGAGCAAGAATAAAGCTGGCGATGTGATTGAATGTTCTCAACCCAAGGAGTTTGGTTCCAAGACTCCAAATGCTCGATTATTTTAGATAATTTTTTAAAGATTATTGTAATTTTGATACTTTTGAAGCAATTAGTGATACTTTTGATTCTAACTATGATACTTTCAAGATCAAATGTTATGGTTTCATATTTTATATTGCATTAAAGAAATGTTACTTTTTACATAAATAGTGATACTTTCTCGATTATACATGATACTTTTAGTTTTTCATGTATTTCCAAATGTGTCTTTGTTGTGCGAATAAGTTTGTTTGCAAGACTCGAAAATGCTATATTATTTTTACATCTAAATTATCGACAATATATTATTTCCAAATGACACTTTTCATTCGAAAATTGATCATTAAAATTATAATCGTTTAACATTTTATACATAAAATTGCGAATTATGTTACTTTTTAAATTAAAACAGATACTTTTTCCATTACAGATGATACTTTAAGAAAGATCTACCATATTGAACTACAAATAAAATCCTATTAACTTTTGATTGCCAAAATAAGCTGAGAATCATGTCAAAATGACGAAAGAAAATACAATTCAAAACATTTGCAAAACCCAACTACAAATCTATGGGGACAAAACACGAGAATCAAGATGTTTGTAATTAAAATTCTACAAGTTCATTTCTTCTGTTTTCTGGGACGTTTCTTGGGGACGCTCTTGGGGGTTCCTTGAAGTCATTGATAAATTTAAGAACATCCTTTTCCATTTGCACCTTCACTCGTTCAAATCGAGGACAGATAATTCTTGCACGAAGACTCACTCTTAGCTTGCGTCTTTCAACAGGCTTCAAAACAAAAAAGAAAAAAAAATAATATCAAAACAAATACAAATAATTATAAACTACATATTATTTTTCTAAACAGTGTTCATACCTTGCACAAATTCGGAATTGAGTAAACATTACCCACAAAGTTTTCCATGTGGTGCATTAGAAACACACCACAGTCAATATTCCCGTCATTTCTTTGCCACAGAAAAGAAACATTTTCAAAGGAATATGACGCAACTTCATGAGCTTTGGCGTGATTTTCCTCTTCTAGAAACAGAGCCATTTGCATTTGCTGTCAAAGAACAAAATATATTACAACAACTCAATTCATGTAAACTTCATATATAATAATAATGACACTTTACCACTAAAGTCGCAAGCCCGTGATATTCATCAACAATAGCTTCATCGTGCACCATATTATCGAGGTATTGAATTTTCTTCTCAACAAAATTAATCACAACAGCAACAAAGTGACTTTCGTAACAATATGGAACAAATATCTACATATTTGAAAAACAAATACTTCATCATTATAGCTTGTAATACCTTCAAGGAAAATGACACTTTTCATACATATAGAGATACTTTTCACAAATAAAGAGATACTTTTCAAATAAAAAACTAAAGTTATTCTTACACGATCCACTTCATTCAAATTGGGTTTGTTCAACAACCTCATGAACACCCTCCAACAACCTCTGATATCTCTAGCACAATTTTTTCCTTGGAAATGATCAACAAGATATAGTTGTTCGGCAAAAAATAAAAAAAAAAAAAAAAAACTGGCCGACATAAAAATAAAAAACAACAAAAAAAAATAGATACTACTTACAGAGTGCTGAGTGTTGAAATAAAAGTGTATTGGATCGTTGGGCCCAACTGCTTTTTGGTTTAAGATGACAGACCATATGTCAATCACATTAACATAAATCAAGCTCGAGTCATTCAGCGAATCAATCCCGTCCTTAAAGGGAACAAAAAACTCTCTAGCATTTGCAAACACATTTGAACTGAATAAAAATAATAAAAATAATCAACATAACATTTCTCATCAAAATGGGGATATCTAATAAGTCTCAATGTTACTTACTCTATTTTATGACTATGCGGAAAAAAACATAAATCAACAATGTCTCTCTCTTTCCAGGTCATTCCAACCAAATAACGATTATTCTTCTTCATAAATTGAGCTAAAAGAGCTCTTTTCGTTTATAGGCCAAGAATCACTGTTTGATAGAACACATCGATATATAATTTATCAAATAAAATGACACTTATTCAAAGAAAACAGATACTTATTTGAAAAAATCGGATACTTTTCTCTAAAAAATAGATCTTCGATTATAATGAAAGAGATACTTATTCAAACAAAAAGATACTTTTTTAATTTAACTAATACTTTACATATAGAACTGAATCGCCTACAACTTGTTCCCGCATGTTGAACCTCGACCTTGAATTACTTCATCAATATGACTATCATCCATTCCTTGCATTACGTCATCATCGATATTCGCTTCGTAGGTAGTTTGTTCTTCAACAACGGGTGACTCGTCGTCGGGGTTAAAAGGTCAAAACTAGGCATCGGCTCATTATGTGTGGGGTCATTACGTTCTTTCATCTTCTGAAAATTCTTCACAACTTCATCGATATACTCGTGAAGTTTTGTACTTGAGAAGAACTCATCATCAGGTGATGAAGAAGTATTTGCTGTTCCCGCTGCATTTCCAATCGAAGTCTCTCCACATGGACATGCCTTGTGACTTCCATGTCTCTTTTCAACTACAAACAGGCTTTGTACACCCTCTGCAGATAATGTAATACTTCTTCACCAAAAAAGGATACTTTTTCAGGATTATTACTTTAGGACGAATATAAATGTTACATTTAACTTACATTTTTAGCAATTTTCTCAATCTCATCATCAGTAAATTTGCCCCTCTGGTAATACAAACTTGATGATTCTTGAAGATTCATCAAAATTCTCATTTTTCCTTCTCAACATGTTCTTTTTGACTTTCCCCTCTCATCAATACCTCCATCATCGAATCGCTTATTTTCTCTTCAACAACGAGCCTTCGTTTTCCTATAAATAGGAAAAACATCCTCCACCCACTCCATCGGCCAAACTCTCCAAAGACTCTCTCTTCTTTCACGCGCTTTCTTATGCGTTGCGTCGTCGATCTTGAATGAGAGGGAGATCAAATGGTTGAAAGAACTCCTTGCCATTTAAGACGATGCAAATATATAATCTGCAGCGCAAAATATATCCACTTATATGGGTGGTGGATTTCTTGTTAAAATTATCAACCGCCCTTCCAAGTCTTTCCAACACAAGTGAACACCAATCAAAATATGCAATGGCATCCACATCCAATGACCACTTAAAGCACGAGACATCAAGCAGTCTATTTGCGGTCGGGGTCAACAAAGTAGATAAACTATACAAAACAAACATTCGTTTAAAGTCATCACCTCTTTCTTTAAATTCACCCATCAACTTGGACTTCAAAGTGCCAACACTAGAAGTCCCATCAATACCAACTTTTTCTTAAATTCAACAATCGGATCTAAACTATCATTACGTTTGAAAACTAAAACTTCCGGTCAGTCCTCGGTAGCATGAAAACATCACAAATGTCATCAGAAAGAATGACAAACCTCATCCTTTTATTAATACTAACCGACTTTTCCCATTAAACCTTTGAACCACCCACCGAGAATCATTTAAGCAGGTAAATGATGAACATTAAGGTTCAGTAACCCACCAAACCCAATATTCTTCACATCCTCTATTTGACTATCAGTCAAAGACTTCACAACATCAAATAAACCCTTAGGTCTACATTGGGTAAGAAAGTCGCTGCAAAAGATAAATAATATATAATTAATACAATCACATATATTATTTTGTGATACTTTCATGTATGAAATATGATACTATTTAGATAACAAAATGATACTTTTGAAACAATATCTGATACTTTTAAATAAATTTTAGATACTTCTCAAAATGATACTTCTAGCATATAAAACACTGATTTATTAAAATGATTAAAATACACATACTTTACATAAAACATATATATGTAGCATAGACTGATACTTTTCACAAAATTAATGATACTTTGAAATCAAAAACTAATACTTTCAAGTACACTAACCTCTTCGTATCATCGTCTGATAGCTTTCCTTTCTTTCGAGGATTTTTACTAGCAACGTTTTTGTCACCAACAGCCTTGCTCATTTTTTTCGCCGATGATTTTTTTGTCCCAGCATCCTTACTCAATCGTCTCTCAGATACATCACCAACACCCTTATCCAGAATTGTTTCTTCCTCATCAACTTTTCCCTGCGTCGAAGTTTCATTTTTCGACGTTCCAACAGGGGCTTCCTTCATTAATATATCAGCAGGTGTTTCAGCAGGGGTTTCAACCGAGGGTTCTTTCATTAATGTATCATCAAGGGTTTCGGCGCGGCTTTCAGCCGGGGGTTCTATCAATACTGTATCATCACAGGTTTCAGTAGGGAGTCCTTTCATTAATGAATCAGCAGGGCTATCTTTAACCAAAGCTTCATTAGCCGACATTCCACCTACAGCTTGACTCGTCGACGTTTCAACCCTATCTTCCTTCATCGACGTCTCAGCACCATCCTCTATACCTGGACTGTCAATAACTGGAGATTCCTTTATTTCGTCCTTTATATCATCATCTTGGGAGTCCACCCTACCCTTCCCCTTCCCCTACCCCTTCCCCTACCTCTACCTCTCCTTGTTATCAATAGCTTCTGTCGTGTCATCTTCAACTATAATGTAAACCTACAAATAAATGTAGAAACTCAGTAAAACCATGAAATTTGAAGAAAACACAAGACAACCATGGGACTGCAATATATTAAATCTATAAATGATACATTAAATCCAATTTATGATACTAGTAAACATTAAATATGATACTTCCAAGATGCATATACTTATGTATTCGTGCCATAAAAACACATTGGGCAATGGATTTGCAATATATTAAATCTATAAATGATACATTAAATCCAATTTATGATACTAGTAAGCATTAAATATGATACTTCCAAGATGCATATACTTATATATTAAGGCTATAAAAAACACACTGAGCAATGTATAAAAAACACACTGAGCCATGAATTCAAATAAACAAAAACATAACCAAATTTTCTTAGTGATAAAAAGCACGACGATACATGACTTCAAAATAAACAGAACATAACCAAATTTCTCTAAAATAACATACAGTTCCAATATAGAAAAATAAAATGTAAAAATCGCAAAACTACCAACAAAACTACACATATATACCATCAGAGCACATAGGAAGCAGAAAATCTCCTCTACAATTTATTATTTTCGAAACAAATACAGAAAAACTTGCGAAACAAATACAAAATGAAATAGCTGCAAACTTGAAAGCTTCAAAGCAACGGCCAAACACTATACACCGTTGGGGACAAACGCAAACGCAATGCCAATTCAAAAAAAAAAAACCGAACAAAATCGAAACCCTAGAATCGAACAAAAACGAAAAAAAATGGAGAAAAATAAAAATGTTCTTACCAGTTGTTATCTCGAAGTAACAGCGCACAGTTAGAACTCCAAAAAACTGAAAAAAGGAACTCCAATAGAAAGCCAAGAAATTTGAAGAAGCGGAAGAAAAAAAAAAGAAGAACGGGCACGAAGAAGAAGAAACTTTGAACGTGGGGTAGGGAATGTGGGGTAGGCTGGGTAGCGTATCTGACAAGGGAAATTGAATTGAAAAAAAATTAAAAATAAGACTGGGCGGGTCGGGTCAGGCGGGTCAATGGGGATCCGTCTTACAGGATCTGACCCATAAGACCGTCTTACCTGAGTTTTTACCGATAGAAAATATGACAGTTAAATAGAATGCAGAAATTAAAGTGCAGAAATTTAAAGAACATAGAAATTTATAGTGGTTCGAGGATAGATTAATTCCTCTACTCCACTCTTCTTCTACTCCAGAAGGAATCCACTAATGCAACAGTAACTTCGTTACAAAAGTACAGTCCAAGATTTCGCTTGGATCACACAACCAGCTAATCTTCTGGGACTCGGCTCTTTGCAAGGCAGTTGTCTCAGTACTTCAACTTTTTAAATCTTCAGGGATTGATCACACCCACCTTCAGATTTGAATCAGGTCCGACCTTGAACCTCACTATACTTCTTTCAATCCTTGCAAATATAGACCCCACTTGCTTTCACAAAAGTTTTCTCTTCAACTTGATGAACAACTTTGATCTTTCCACATGATAGTGTTGGATGAAGTGTCTTTGATTTTAGGCTTGAGTATTTTTGAATTTAGCTTAAAGAGAGTATTTGCAGTTCTTGCTTAAATGTTTGCTTCTCATTTCAATGTTTTGTTCTCTCGAAAAGTTCCTCGATCTTATATAGTAGGAGTTCAAATTTTGTCCATTGAAGAGATAGATAAAATTCAAACTCTTACTTAGTGTTCATTAGCTTGTCTTGTTTCTGCAGCTTTGATGTTGACCTAACCTTGTTTATCTGATACTTGCAGGCTTCTGAAAAGGTGTTTATTCCTCTTTCACTCTTACAGCAGGAACACTTTAAGGTTATAGGTCTATCTCTATTACCAAAATAGTTAAGTTCTTGGACTTTAATACAACAGACTCTTTTCATTTGTATTTGAGCCCTTCTTTACTTTTACCCATTTAACTTGAGTCATCTCCATCATTCCTTTGTTGACTCTGTTGTAAGTCTTCTGAAAGACTTAGCTGATGTACTTGACTGAAAGTCTTCTGATCCACTCAACTGTGACTCAGTTGATTCTTCTCTACATCCTTCGGCAAGTCTTTTGCATACTCAACTTAGCTGCTATTTGACTCGGCTAATAATCTATCTATTACAAAGTAGAATTTACATACATAAATGGGGTATGCCAACTTCCTAATACAAAGTTTTCTAAGCATCATCAAAACCTATACAGTAAATTTCATAACATGATCCCATAAGTTTAGTTGGAAATTTGGGCCCAACCGGCCTGATGATAAGGCCATACCGCCTCAAAAAATTGGAGGCCCAAAAAGGATCGGGCATATTTAGCCTGGCCTAGTGGTCCTAATGGCCCAATTAGCCAGGCTGGCCCAAAGCAAAATACACTACACGATCCAGGTTGTGCCATAAAAAATTTGGCCCAAAGGAATTTTGGGTTGGTCTAGCCTAGCCCAATTTTTCTCTCTGGCCCGGTGGGCCAGTAGTGGGTTGACTCGTACCAGGCCCGAATTGGCCAAAATTGCTAGTTCTATCAATATAAAGTGGTGCAAATTCAAAAATACAGTTCTTTTAGTGAAAAAAGAAAATATTTGCAGTATTTCTGTTTGATGAAATTTTAAGTTATCATGATCTATTAATTTTATTTTTTATCTTCAACAAATGTTGTGAACACAGTTCCCTTTATGGTTTACATGACTTCATTGAAGAAATCTCTGATGAGTTTGTTTGGGAGGTAACTCCACTGAGGACCTTGGACATTAATGTACGTTCTAGAGAAGGTCTCCATTGTTAAGAAATTACGAACCATAACAAACTCATGACAATAATGATGTGAGAAAAATAAAGGTAAAATGTACACGTATATTTTTACGTGAAAATTCCCAAATAAATTCGAGTCGCAAAAAAGAAAATATTTGCGGTATTTGTTTGATGAAATTTTAAGTTATCATGATCTATTAATTTTATTTTTTATCTTCAACAAATGTTGTGAACACAGTTCCCTTTATGGTTTACATGACTTCATTGAAGAAATCTCTGATGAGTTTGTTTGGGAGGTAACTCCACTGAGGACCTTGGACATTAATGTACGTTCTAGAGAAGGTCTCCATTGTTAAGAAATTACGGACCATAACAAACTCATGACAATAATGATGTGAGAAAAATAAAGGTAAAATGTACACGTATATTTTTACGTGAAAAATTCCCAAATAAATTCGAGTCTGCCAAAAAATTTGGTGCCACCTGCCACATGAAATTGCTGCCATTGATGCTCACATGTATTGAGTCTGCCAAAAAATTTGAACATTTGTCACCAAAGTCATTTATTGGCTTTACTTTTCACATTCTTCCCACTCAATCCTTTCACCATTATCTACACTTATCACCCATGCTGCTTATGTCCCTCCAAGGCCACACGAGGATCTACATCTTGCCAGTGTTGATTGGTTTGGTCATGCAATCTGCTAGGTTTTCATCATTATAGATCTTTTGCATATCCACACTTCTATTTTCCACTACTTCTCGAACAAAGTGATATTGGACTCCTATGTGTCTTGTCCTTGAATATAAGGTCGGATTCCTTGCAATATGAAAGACACTCTGACTGTCACAAAACATAACCCAAGCTCCTCCAATAACCTTTGAATCCAAATTGCTTCCTTGCAAGTTTGTGTAATTGTCACATATTCTGCTTCTATTGTTGATAAAGCTACAATAGTCTGCAGTTTGAAAACCAATTTGCATCTCCTTCTGCAAGTGTAAATACATAGCCCCTAATGGAGCATTAGAGGTTCATCTGAATCAACATAACCACCAATAATAAATTTCAGTCCTCCATAACATAATGTAGCATTAGAGGTTCATCTGATGTATCTCGGAACCCTCTTCATTATATCTCAATCCTCTCTACCAGGATTTTCCATATATTAACTAATAACTCCCACTGTTTGTGCAATATCTAGTCTTGTACATATTATAGTGAACATTAGGCTCCCCACTGTTGATGCATACGGTACTCGAGACATCTTGTTCCTCTCTGCATCATTGTTAGGACACATACTTGAGGATTACTTGAAACTAATAGGAAGATGGTAGAAACTGCCTTACAATCTAGCATGTTGAATCGTTGCAAGATTTTCTTGAAGTAGTTCTTCTGAGAAAGCCAAATATTTCTGTTATTTCTGTCCCGGTCAGTCTGCATCATTACAATCTTGTTTGTTGGTCGAGTCCTTCATATCAATCTCCTTAGCCAATAGTGCATTCGTTTCTTAGATTTGAAATTAGTTGGGGCGATTACAAAGATATCATCCACATACACCATCAAAATAATAAAATTATTATCACCAAATCTTTTGTAGTAACGTACAATGGTCCGAACTAAATCATTTGTATCTAAAGCTCATTATAAAGGAACCAAATCTCTTGTACCAATATCTAGGCGTACGCTTGAGACGAGTGTAGAGATTTGTTCAACCTACAAATCATGTTCTCTTTACTGTTTCAACAAAACCCCACGATTGAAGCATATAAATATCTCTTCAAGTTCTCCATGAAGAAATATAATTTTTACATCTAAGCGCTCCATATGATTTTCAAATGTAGCACACATCGGCTAACAATAAATTTTAGTCTTCCATACCAATCGTTGTCACGCCCAAACGTGACGCGACAACGATCAATCACTTAAACAGAGGTAAATCAACAAATCGAAACCAAAGATACAAAACACCAAGTGAAATAGAGTCTAATGCGGCGGAATTATAACAACCACGAGTACAAATTACATCTTAAGATGTCAGCAAAGATCCGAATACAACCCAAAAGATTATCTTAATTAACTTACGGTCCAAAAAGAAATAAAATGAAGGAGTCCAACAACAAAAAAAAAATAAAAGGAAATATCGCTCCACATCGTTGATAGAGATTCAATCTGCGGTAGGTTCGATGTCTTCGAACTCTTCATCTAAAGGTTAGAAAACGGGAGGGAATGAGACAAATCTCGGTGGATGGGGTGATCGTGTGTAAGTGTGGCGATATAAATAGTTATTGCGAGAAATTTAGTTGTATGAAAACGCATGAGAGATGATGCATGATTTCACACACGATCCACAAGCGTCGTGATAAATATATTTAATTAATATACTTATACTGATTAAGAAAAGCAGTTCATGGTCAAGCGGCACTATGGTCCAAGCAAACGGGAGGATTGCGTACGGATTTGTAACGCCAATCCTATGCAAGACAAGTAAGCTTGATTTGCGTACGGATTTGTAGCGCCAACCTATGCAATACAAGTAGCGGTTGCGTCACGGTTTGTAAGCGCCAACCAAACGGGTCCGATTAACTCCGGAATTGTGTGGATCGGGGCGATTCCTTCGTTCTTCCTTGTAACTCCCGAGCAAGATGGTCAAGACTGTCACCTTATCGCTCCATAGGCAAAGACAAAATCCACAGTGGAGCTAGCAAGGCTCGGATTTGTCATAATCATGATTATACCTCAAGTACTACGACCCGCTTCCCTTGGACAAACTCCGTCCCTCGTTGCGGGATTAGGGCGATGGGGCGGAAGAGTGGAATAGCAGCCGAGCTGCCGGTTCCATCCCCGACGTATCCATTCCGATTTGTGAGCTCGACACACCAAGTTGACTCAGCAGGAAAGTAAACACAAGTTCATGTAGTCAACCAGCAATGAGTATTATTGATTCGGGAAGCGAGTTCATGAAAAGTTTTCGAAAATTTGCGTAAGGTAATTATGGCGTTGGTGGAGTTATTTGGATGAAGATGATTATCGGGAGGATAAGCAATCTTCGATATCTTGAACGATTAGGTGGAACATAAGTCCCGTTATAGATTCAAATCGCAAGACGAGGAAGTCGCCCGCGATCGGGGTATTAATCGGTCAAGGCGGTCCGATAAGTCAAGGGGTTTTGAGAAATTAAAATATTTAATTAAGAATTGAAGTCAGAGGGTCCAGGGCTGTTTTAGTAAAATAAAAATAATTTGAGTTAGGTCCTTGATAAAAGAAAATTTTCAATTTAGCCCCGTTTTGTAAAAACCAATACTTTTGGGGTTAAAAATTCAATAAATAAATATCCCGACCTTGAACAATTATGAGGTCAGTTCCTAAATTCTCTAAATTGTTCAGAGATTCAGGTTTTTAAAGTTTTGAGGTCAAGTTTTTATAAAATTCTCACATTGGCCCCAAATTTGTTAAAATTGTCATTTCGGGCCCTAAGTTTAAAATAATCGGAACTCACAAACCGGAAGGGCTTCTAATGTGATTCCAGTTGGAAAATGTCACTAAGGTTAGTGGGATATTGGGACAAAAGCAGTTTTAAAACGTCATAAGTATAGGTCCCTCAACTTTTGAAAATCTCATTTTTGTCCCATTTTGAAATAATTGCCTTTAAGGCTTTTAGGGGTCCAATTGTTATGAAATTTGAACCTTGGGTCCAAAATATAATTATGTTATAGGTAAATTAGTATTTCCAGGTACATGGGCTGTATAAGTCCTGGAAATTTCATTTGGGTCCTCAAGTTTAATCTTTTACAATTTGGTCCCTCAAGTTTTATAAAATTACTTTCCAAGCTCTAAATACTTGGATTTTTGGAATACACTTAAAATATGTTATTTCCAGTCTCTTAAGAGTTAAAATTTCAAATTTTAAAATTTGGGTCTGGTACAGTTTCGAAATTTGCAAAATAGCCCTTAAACTTCTCAAATTTTACAATCTAGTCCTTGGGCCTTTAAGGGTTGATTTTATTTATCTAAAAACTCTTAAAACTTTATTAAAATGTCAAAACATCATTTTTGAACCTGAGTACAGTCCCAAAAATCGAAATTTACAGAGAGGTCCCTTATGTTTTATTTTCTTGCACTTAAGTCCACCAACTTTCCATTTGTGCATTTTAAGTCCAAAAATCGAAATTTAACCAATTATGCTCGACTTGTCCAGGTTATAGGTCATTCAAAACATAGATTTCAAGAGTCATAAACATACATATCCATCACATACAAGAATTTATCAAATATGACAATAAAGTGTACATGTATGTCCTAATTTTGGTAAATCGCATTTTGAGCAACACTTGAGAAATTTTTCAACTTGATACAAGAAAATAGCATGCAATACATAATATATATCTCAAATGCTCAATAACAAAATACTACATGCATTTTTATGAATTAAAACACCTAGAAGTTGAAAGGATTTTTCCACCCACCTTGTTTGTTCGGTTGATTGGTGTAAAATGGTGTCACAAGACCTTGAGGATTTTAATCCTCACTTAAGGCAGCCCCTAAGTCCAATAATACAAGGAGTTTTGAGTTAGAAAAATGAAGATTTGAACCAAGGAGGGAAAAAGAGAAGGAATAGGCCAAAGGTACCACACTTACCTTGTGTAGTTGAAAGTTGTAGTCAAAAATTGATGGTCTCTTAAGAACTTGATCACCACTTAAACAAAGCTCCAAGGTCAGCCCTAATCACCTCAAAATGATAATTTTGGTGTTAAAATTCGAAATTAATAGGGAAGAAGAAGAAGGTACCAAAAATCCCATTTCTTACCTTATAGTCAAAATCCTTCAAATTTCTTCAAGTAGAAGTCTCCTTCAAGGTGATGGTAAGGCTCTTAGTATCTTCCAAGTCTTCTATGTAAACCTCAAAAATAAAAATCCAAACTTACATTAGTAAGTGAGAGGAGATAGCTAGATGATATCAAGACAAGAAGAGGAACAAAATTTCTTACCTTGTGTAGTGAGGTGTTCGAATTTTTTTTTTTGTGATGGAGTAGAAGAAAAGTTCTTGAATTTTTACTAAGTGTTTAAGAGAAGAGGAGAAAATTGTAGAGAGAGATGTAGGAGGATTTCTTGGTGAGAAGGAGGATGAAAGGTTTGAGAGATGAAGGTGTTGGGTACAAAATGAAATTTCTAGTGTATTATGGCCTAATGGCCGATTTTTGAGAAGTATGAGGGAGAGAGATTTTTGTTTTTTGTTCCAAGTCTTGTAAATTGTAGTAAGCATGAGGGACAAGGACTTTGGTCAAGGTGTAGTTGTAACGCCCCATTTTTTAAGTGCATTTTTAGCGTTACTAAAATTGTAAGAAAATGCGTATAATTTTTTTTTTTTTAAATAAATAGATAAATGAAAAGTTTAGCGGAAGCGATAGTGCGAATACTTAAAGTCTTAAGAAATAATTATAGAGTATTTGTCAAAAATTAAAAATCCACTCAAAACACTTGAAATAAATTAAAAGAAAATAGTACACCACAATTGTTCGAAATTTAAAATGAATTCATAGTTCTTGAAATTTAAATAATTAAAAGTGAAATCATCGGTTAATCCCCACATACGCAACGCATCCATCCATATGATCCGAAAAGATTTGAATTTAGGGGTGAGTAATCACATACTCAAGTAGGGATAAAGATTGTCCAAGCTAAATACGAAAAGTGCACAATTACATAAATTAACACATAACCTTTCCGTTGGCATGCTTCGAATAGCACATAACCTTTCCGTAGGCACGAATGCCATATTTTTCTTTTCGTGCACGAGGCCAAAAATTTTCCTTTCCCGTGGCATGAATGCCATATTTTCCTTTCCCTTGGCACGAGGCCAAAAATTTTCCTTTCCCGTGGCACGTGGCCAAAAATTTTCCTTTCCCGTGGCACGAATGCCATATTTTCCTTTCGTGCACGTGGCCAAAAATTTTCCTTTCCGTGTTAGCACGAATGCCATATTTTCCTTTCCCATGGCACGTGGCCAAAAATTTTATGAAATTCTAATTGCTATACACGGTTTCTTTCTTAGAAAGTACACTTGAAATAAACAATGCAATGGACATCACGATTTATGTATTTTTTTTTTTTTTTTTTTTTTGGACTTAAGTAGTTAAATCAATCTCGACACATGGAATACATCGTGCATTCCCCCATCTTGTCCGGTAACTCAAGTCAGAGGCCAACTTTCCGATCCTCTCGCAAAATTTTGTAAGGTCAATATATCTCGGACTCAATTTGCCCCCTTTCCTTGGATTGATCAATCCTTTTCGTGGCAAGAGTCCGAGAAATACCTCATCTCGACTTCAAATTCCAAGTCTTTTCTCCTCTTGTCCGCGTAACTCTTTTGGCGGCTCACGAGCCGCACGGATCCGTTCCTTGATCAACTTGACCTTCTCCATGGCCTCGAACTAAGTCGACCTTTGGAATCAAGGGCGACTTCCGCTTTCTCCTTCGGAGTCCATTGGTCATCAATCTCCCGTGTAGAGGGGATCTACACTTTCGTCCATACAAAGCTTCGTAGGGTGCCATCCCAATCGTGGCCTAATAATGTTATTATAAGCGAACTCGGCCAATGGTAAGTGCGAATCCCAACTTCCTTGGAAATCCAATGAGCGGGCTCGCAACACGTCCTCCAGGGTTTGAATTGTTCGCTCGGATCGGCCATCGGTTTGCGGATGTCTTCTTGTCTTTGAAACTTAGCGAGGTGCCTAATTCCTCATGTAAGCATTTCAGAACTGGAGACAAACCTCGGGTCTCTGTCGACACTATGTCGACCGGCACTCCATGCGTCGGATGATCTCTCGGATATAAATTTGCGCAAGTTTTACGCAGGTGTCGGTTTTCTTCATGGGTAAGAAATGTGCGATTTCGTGAGTCGGTCACGACTACCCAAATAGCATCATCGCTAAATCGTCCGGTCCTTGGTAGATCCGTCACGAAGTCCATCGTTATGTGTTCCCATTTCCACTCGGGAATTCTCAACGGTTGTAATAAACCGGATGGTCGTTGGTGTTCAGCTTTTACTCGTTGACAAGTCAAACATCTCGCAACGAACTCGCTACCTGGTTCTTCATGTTTACCCACCGATAATGTTGTTTCAAGTCCTTATACATCTTGTTTCCTCCAGGATGTATAGTGTATTTCGAACGGTGTGCTTCCGAAAGGATTCGTTTCCTAAGTTGCTTATCACTCGGTACACAAATTCTATTTGAAATCGATGATTCCATCTACGGTATCGAGAATTCGATCTTTCTCCTTTGAGTATCTTCTCTTTTAGTTTTTGAAGTTGCACATCAATCCCCTGTGTTACTTTGATCTTGTTCAAGAGATCGGGTTTAATCGAAATATTAGCACATGAAATTCGATCTTGGTTCTTATCGGATTCCAAGTGCTCAATTCTTCTAACGATCTCCACTCTCGAATCATTAGTCAGCTAAACTCGCCTTCCCGCTCAAGGCGTCGCTACTACATTAGCTTTCGAGATGGTATTGAATATCAAAGTGATAATCTTCTATTAACTCCATCCATCTCCGTTGCCTCAAATTGAGTTCCTTACGAGAGAATAGATACTTTAGGCTCTTATGATCGTGTAAACCGTGAATGTTGCTCCGTAGAGATAGTGCCTCCATTTCTTTAACGCGGACACTATAGCCGCCAATTCCAAGTCATGCGTTGGGTAATTGGCTTCATACGGCTTGAGTTTCCGTGATGCGTAAGCAATGACCTTTCCTTCTTGCATAGTCTTGCTCCTAGTCCTTCCTTTGATGCGTCATCGTAGCGACAAAGTTTTTACATTCCCTTTGGAAGGGCTAAGACTGGGAGCTGTAGTAAGTCGTTTCTTGACTCTTGGAAACTAGCCTCACACTTGTCATTCCACTCAAACTTGACTTGTTTTAGGTTAGTCGAGTGAGTGGTCCGCTATCTTGGAGAAATCTTGGATAAATCTACGATAATATCCAGCTAGTCTAAGAAACTTGATCTCGTTACGGACTCGGGTTGTTTCCATTCAACCACTTTGTCTGTACTTTCGAAGGATCTACGGCGATCCCGGTCGGATACTATGTGTCCCAAGAATGCGACTTCACTAAGCCAAAATTCGTGACTTGCTGAATTTGGCATATAGCTTGTGCTCGTAGTGTCTCTAAAACAATTTTCAGATGACGCTCATGCTCCTCTTTAGACTTAGAGTATACGAGTATGTCATCAATGAATATCACTACGAATTGATCCAAATAAGGTTGAAAGACTCGATGCATTAGATCCATAAACGCTCTTTGAAATGCGTTTGTCGGACCGAAAGGCATCACTACAAACTCGTAGTGTCCATATCCGGTCCGAAATCTTTGTTTTGGAAACTTCCTCTTCCCGATCTTTAATCGATAATATCCTTGTTGTAAATCAAACTTTGAGTACACCGTCGCTCCTTCAAGTTGATCAAACGGTTCGTCTATCCTCGGGAGGGGATATTTGTTCTTGATGGTCACGATGTTAAGTCCGCGATAGTCTATACGGTCTTAATGTGCCATCTTTCTTTTTGACAAATAGTATCGGTGCCCCCAGGGGAGACGTGCTTGGTCGAATAAATCCTACATCCATAAGCTTCGTAATTGTGTCTTCAACTCTTGTAACTCAACAGGAGCCATTCTATACGGCGTTAAGCGATTGGGGCGGAGTTCCTGGTAATACTCGATGGTGAACTCAACTTCCCTATCCGGGGGACAGTGGTGAGTTCTTGTGGAAATACATCGTATATTCCGATACTATAGGTACTTGATTAATTTGTGTCTCAACCTTAGGTTTGTTAATTACAAACGCCAAGTACCCTTGTGCCCCTCTAGTGATCGCCTTCCTCGCTTTCATTCTTTGAAATGATTGGGGCAATCTTAACTCGTGCTCTTCCCGAAATTTCCACTTCGGGCTTATTGGTTCACATAGTTTAATGGATTTGCGATGGCAGTCCATTTGTGCATGGTGTGAGACAACGAGTTCATTCCCAATATAATATCGTATTCGATATAAGGCGGCAAGATCAAATCGGCGAGGAAATTTATCTCATCAATTTTAACGCATGCATTATAGATAATATCATTATCGGCTTGCGCCCATAGGAGTGGATACTTCTAAACCTATAGGCATATGTTCCATGCATGCATGCAACTTGTGTACGAAATGTGGTGCGACAAATAAATGCGTTGATCCAGGGTCAAATAGTACTTTAGCGTAATGACTAGATACTAGAAGCGTACCTTCCACCACGTCCGTTGCCTCCGGAGCCTCATGTCCCGGCTAGTGCAAATGCTCGGCAGGCATCCTTGCCGGTTACCCTGGCCGTTAGCGAAGCTACGTGGTTGCACTGTTTGGTCCGGTCTTCGTATTTGGACAATCCTTGGTGGTGTTGATTACTACCCACAGCGTAAACACCTTCCATGTTTACGCCAACGATCATCGCGATATGACCGGTTTTTGGCAATGTGTACATACTTGGCCCGGTTTTCCTCAGATCGGTCCTTTCCCTTTTTCTGTTCTTAACAATCTGGCCCCTTCGAATTTTAACAGCGGCCTTGATGGTTGTCCCCTGCTGTCCTTTTGAGACTGCATTCGATGGCCTATTATTTGAATCGACCAATGCGGTTAAGTCGACTCAATGCGGAGAGTCTTTTTTCGTGTGGTGAGTATGTTGTTATTTCAATTGTCAAAAGTTTGTTTGAGTTCGGCTTGATCCTGTGTGAACTTATACAATTTGTCCTCTTGTCTTTGATTGTTCTGGGGCATATTTGGATAACCGATGGAATTCGGACTCATCTTGGGCCACGACATGTTCCCCTGTCTCAACTTATGGAATTCATCCGCGTGCCTCCTTCACGACTTGGGGTATGTATTGCTCATTGAATTCACCAGAAATTTTCCCATGTCCTATCTATTTGATCTTGTTCCCACTTTCTCTCCTGTTCTCCACCAATCTCGGCGGTGATTCTAGTCGGAACACGGCGAGCGTAACCTTTTGTTCCCCGAGTATTGGAGAGCATTGAAGATATTCTCCGGTTCCGATCCATTCTTACGCTTTCACGTCATCCTGGTTCCCTAAGAAGGTCGGGGGTCGAATCGTAAAACCGCTCCAAGGTGTGGTCATTTGTCTCTCGAGTAGGTTCATGGTAAAGGCCGACGAGGCTCCGCTTGTTGCCTCATGAAAACTAATATCTCTTTTGCAAGGCTATTGCGATTAGGTTATCTCTGCGATTGGCGGAGGAGGTGGTGGCAATTCGGGGAGGGTGCCCGATCCCTTGGCGCATCATCGTTCCTTTGGGGTATACGGCGGGGTCTCCGTGTCCCCGGTTTCGCCATGAATGCGGAGCTTAGCTACAATACAAAATGAATGATTCCAATAAATATTCGCGTAAGACAAGTTATATCGCAAGGAGATCCACACAAGTGCACAAGACATAGAATAAGTAAAAGGATATATCCATTAACGTGAAAATTTGAATACATCCAAATGAGTTCAAACAACACAAATACGAGAATCAATGGTAAATCCGAAATCATGGTACAACGAAAAGCAAAATACAACGAGAAAGGTAATATGCTACCGATACTATCTATTACAAAAGCTATCTATTCGGTGAGATCGCCGTCATCATCACTAGCGGCCTCGTCGGTGGATCTTGATCGGCCGAGGTAGCACCTCGGATTAGCCGATTGGCGAAATCGCCCCTTGTTCTAGTCCCGGAGCATCTTCGAGTGGGGCGGCTTCAAGTGCCTTGGGCTCTACATCTTCCATTGGATCCTCATCGGGATCCTCTTCATTATCGGCCTCCCGGGTCGAGCATTGTTCCGCCTCGGGCGTGGCAATGGTGGCGCATTGGCGCTAAGGCGGCCTCGAGCCGCATCCCGCCTGGGCTAAGGCATGCGTGAGTTCCTCGATTATCGCATTTGTTTGTTGATGGTCTCCTCATGGCGCCCTATGGTGTCTCTTGACGGCGTGCGCCTCCATTCTCCACTTCGTGCGACCTTCCTTGGCACGTTCCACCTTCTCGCGAGTATTATCCAGGCGTTCCTGGATCAACTGAATCTGATCCTCGCGAGCGCGGATGGTGTCCTCGCGATCTTTAACGAGGAGAGTAAGGTTATTCTTCTCCTCTTGACTCTTTGTCAGAAGGTGTCCTAGTTCACGAGTGCATTGTCGTTCCTGGTAAGCTCGGAGTCAGCCCGAAGGAATACCTGGCGCCAATGAAGTACTAAGGCCTATAATGATCTCGTTCAAAACGAGCTTCGATCACGCCCCACCAGGTTGGGGTGCTGGCTCCATCTGTCAAACAAAACTGAGGTGGATTAGACGGATGCAAAGGAAAGATAAGGAGAACAAGGAAAGAATGACTAAGGAAGGTCGAGGTCAAAGTCAACTAAGTCAAATCATATGACTATGGATTCTCCAAGTATAAATTTTAGCTTAACCTAAACATCAATAATATGGTTCTATGCCATTTTTGAAATCGATATCACACTTAATTAGTCAAGTCACGGTACTACCCAACACAATCCAGGGTCTATCCTGGGTTAGCTCGGTGTAAGTTTCCATCTTACTAGCCGAGCTCGATCTTATAATTATCACGCCCAAACGTGACGCGACAACGATCAATCACTTAAACAGAGGTAAATCAACAAATCGAAACCAAAGATACAAAACACCAAGTGAAATAGAGTCTAATGCATCGAATTATAACAACCACGAGTACAAACTACATCTTAAGGTCCGCAAAGATCCGAATACAACCCAAAAGATTATCTTAATTAACTTACGGTCCAAACAGAAATAAAATGAAGGAGTCCAACAACAACAACAAAAAAATAAAAGGAAATATCGCTCCACATCGTTGATAGAGATTCAATCTGCGGTAGGTTCGATGTCTTCGAACTCTTCATCTAAAGGTTAGAAAACAGGGAGGGAATGAGACAAATCTCGGTGGATGGGGTGATCGTGTGTAAGTGTGGCGATATAAATAGTTAGTGCGAGAAATTTAGTTGTATGAAAACGCATGAGAGATGATGCATGATTTCACACACGGTCCACAAGCGTCGTGATAAATATATTTAATTAATATACTTATACTGATTAAGAAAACGATTCATGGTCAAGGGCACTATGGTCCAAGCAAGCAGGAGGATTGCGTACGGATTTGTAACGCCAATCCTATGCAAGACAAGTAAGCGGTTGCGTCACGGATTTGTAGCGCCAACCTATGCAATACAAGTAGCGGTTGCGCACGGTTTGTAGCGCCAACCAAGCGGGTCCGATTAACTCAGAATCGTGTGGATCGGATAAGCGATTCCTTCGTTCTTCCTTGTAACTCCCGAGCAAGATGGTCAAGACACCACCTTATCGCTCCATGGCAAAGACAAAATCCACGTGGAGCTAGCAAGGCTCGGATTTGTCATAATCATGATTATACCTCAAGTACTACGACCCGCTTCCCTTGGACAAACTCCGTCCCTCGTTGCGGGATTAGGGCGATGGGGGAAGAGTGGAATAGCAGCCGAGCTGCCGGTTCCATCCCCGCGTATCCATTCGATTGTGAGCTCGACACACCAAGTTGACTCAGCGGGAAAGTAAACACAAGTTCATGTAGTCAACCAGCAAATCGAGTATTATTATTGATTCGGAAGCGAGTTCATGAAAAGTTTTGAAAATTTGCGTAAGGTAATTATGGCGTTGGTGGAGTTATTTGGATGAAGATGATTATCGGGAGGATAAGCAATCTTCGATATCTTGAACGATTAGGTGGAACATAAGTCTGTTATAGATTCAAATCGCAAGACGGGAAGTCGCCCGCGATCGGGTATTAATCGGTCAAGGCGGTCCGATAAGTCAAGGGTTTTGAGAAATTAAAATATTTAATTAAGAATTGAAGTCAGAGGGTCCAGGGCTGTTTTAGTAAAATAAAAATAATTTGAGTTAGGTCCTTGATAAAAGAAAATTTTCAATTTAGCCCGTTTTGTAAAAACCAATACTTTTGGGGTTAAAAATTCAATAAATAAATATCCCGACCTTGAAAAATTATGAGGTCAGTTCCTAAATTCTCTAAATTGTTAAGAGATTCAGGTTTTTAAAGTTTTGAGGTCAAGTTTTTATAAAATTCTCACATTGGCCCCAAATTTGTTAAAATTGTCATTTCGGGCCCTAAGTTTAAAATAATCGGAACTCACAAACCGGAAGGGCTTCTAATGTGATTCCAGTTGGAAAATGTCACTAAGGTTAGTGGAATATTGGGACAAAAGCAGTTTTAAAACGTCATAAGTATAGGTCCCTCAACCTTTGAAAATCTCATTTTTGTCCCATTTTGAAATAATTGCCTTTAAGGCTTTTAGGGGTTCAATTGTTATGAAATTTGAACCTTGGGTCCAAAATATAATTATGTTATAGGTAAATTAGTATTTCCAGGTACATGGGCTGTATAAGTCCTGGAAATTTCATTTGGGTCCTCAAGTTTAATCTTTTACAATTTGGTCCCTCAAGTTTTATAAAATTACTTTCCAAGCTCTAAATACTTGGATTTTTGGAATACACTTAAAATATGTTATTTCCAGTCCCTTAAGAGTTAAAATTTCAAATTTTTAAATTTGGGTCTGGTACAGTTTCGAAATTTGCAAAATAGCCCTTAAACTTCTCAAATTTTACAATCTAGTCCTTGGGCCTTTAAGGGTTGATTTTATTTATCTAAAAACTCTTAAAACTTTATTAAAATGTCAAAACATCATTTTTGAACCTGAGTACAGTCCCAAAAATCGAAATTTACAGAGAGGTCCCTTATGTTTTATTTTCTTGCACTTAAGTCCACCAACTTTCCATTTTTGCATTTTAAGTCCAAAAATCGAAATTTAACCAATTATGCTCGACTTGTCCAGGTTATAGGTCATTCAAAACATAGATTTCAAGAGTCATAAACATACATATCCATCACATACAAGAATTTATCAAATATGACAATAAAGTGTACATGTATGTCCTAATTTTTCAGTAAATCGCATTTTGAGCAACACTTGAGAAATTTTTCAACTTGATACAAGAAAATAGTATGCAATACATAATATATATCTCAAATGCTCAATAACAAAATACTACATGCATTTTTATGAATTAAAACACCTAGAAGTTGAAAGGATTTTTCCACCCACCTTGTTTGTTCGGTTGATTGGTGTAAAATGGTGTCACAAGACCTTGAGGATTTTAATCCTCACTTAAGGCAGCCCCTAAGTCCAATAATACAAGGAGTTTTGAGTTAGAAAAATGAAGATTTGAACCAAGGAGGGAAAAAGAGAAGGAATAGGCCAAAGGTACCACACTTACCTTGTGTAGTTGAAAGTTGTAGTCAAAAATTGATGGTCTCTTAAGAACTTGATCACCACTTAAACAAAGCTCCAAGGTCAGCCCCTAATCACCTCAAAATGATAATTTTGGTGTTAAAATTCGAAATTAATAGGGAAGAAGAAGAAGGTACCAAAAATCCCATTTCTTACCTTATAGTCCAAAATCCTTCAAATTTCTTCAAGTAGAAGTCTCCTTCAAGGTGATGGTAAGGCTCTTAGTATCTTCCAAGTCTTCTATGTAAACCTCAAAAATAAAAATCCAAACTTACATTAGTAAGTGAGAGGAGATAGCTAGATGATATCAAGACAAGAAGAGGAACAAAATTTCTTACCTTGTGTAGTGAGGTGTTCGAATTTTTTTGTGATGGAGTAGAAGAAAAGTTCTTGAATTTTTACTAAGTGTTTAAGAGAAGAGGAGAAAATTGTAGAGAGAGATGTAGGAGGATTTCTTGGTGATAAGGAGGATGAAAGGTTTGAGAGATGAAGGTGTTGGGTACAAAATGAAATTTCTAGTGTATTATGGCCTAATGGCCGATTTTTGAGAGTATGAGGAGAGAGATTTTTGTTTTTTGTTCCAAGTCTTGTAAATTGTAGTAAGCATGAGGGACAAGGACTTTGGTCAAGGTGTAGTTGTAACGCCCCATTTTTTAAGTGCATTTTTAGCGTTACTAAAATTGTAAGAAAATGCGTATAATTTTTTTTTTTTTTTAAATAAATAGATAAATGAAAAGTTTAGCGGAAGCGATAGTGAGAATACTTAAAGTCTTAAGAAATAATTATAGAGTATTTGTCAAAAATTAAAAATCCACTCAAAACACTTTGAAATAAATTAAAAGAAAATAGTACACCACAATTGTTCGAAATTTAAAATGAATTCATAGTTCTGAAATTTAAATAATTAAAAGTGAAATCATCGGCTAATCCCCCACATCTGCAACGCATCCATCCATATGATCTGAAAAGATTTGAATTTAGGGGTGAGTAATCACATACTCAGTAGGGATAAAGATTGTCCAAGCTAAATACGAAAAGTGCACAATTACATAAATTAACACATAACCTTTCCCGTTGGCATAAGCCGAATAGCACATAACCTTTCCCGTAGGCACAAATGCCATATTTTCCTTTCCCGTGGCACGAGGCCAAAAATTTTCCTTTCCCGTGGCATGAATGCCATATTTTCCTTTCCCTTGGCACGAGGCCAAAAATTTTCCTTTCCCGTGGCACGTGGCCAAAAATTTTCCTTTCCCGTGGCACGAATGCCATATTTTCCTTTCCCGTGGCACGTGGCCAAAAATTTTCCTTTCTCGTGGCACGAATGCCATATTTTTCCTTTCCCATGGCACGTGGCCAAAAATTTTATGAAATTCTAATTGCTATACACGGTTTCTTTCTTAGAAAGTACACTTGAAATAAACAATGCAATGGACATCACGATTTATGTATTTTTTTTTTTTTTTGGACTTAAGTAGTTAAATCAATTTAAAAGAAATAAATAATGGTTGTGTGAAAGATTATGTAACTATAGACAACAACTAAAATGTGATTATTACACAAGATGATACGTTACTAGGCTCTAGTACTTAGGATTTGTTATGTTTTTTTTTTATTTATTTATTGTTGGGTTACTAATTATCATTAATATTTCTCACTCACTTGCATAAGCTTACATGGCATACAAATATATATATATATAATAATAATAACTTTACACACAAAACAAATTGTACGTTTCAATTTATGCCAATTTTTGTAAAAACAAATAAACATAATAAAACATGAAAATAAACACATTGATTGTAAAAATATCGTAAAACACTATGAAGTGACATGTGTGATTGGACTTTTAGTATTACTTAATAACTTGTTGGCATATTCATTATATGAGTGCTTATCATATACGATGTAAATTATGAGAAAACTCACGGACATTTCTTTTGCTAAGTCATAAACTATGAAATGGTGAGTACATAAATTTCTAGTCATTACCCGATGTCAATCATGTATGAAGATATTGAGTATAAGCTTAAAAAAATACAATAAAAGCATATAAATTCATATAATTATGCATGTCATTTAAGCGATTTACATGCGTAATTCACATAATTGAAGTTTAAGCATTTAACAAAGACAATGAATTATACACATAAAATGTGATAAGAATCCCTACCTCGATTAAACCAAATAAAAGTAGATGCACAAATTGCTCGAAAGTATAAGCCTTAATTATACGGTTCGTCGTCACCTACAATATAAATTTAACATGATTTAATACTAGATATTAAGTAGTAACTTTTAATTAAAATAATTATACTTATAAAATATCCTAAGGCTTTTAGTATGTAAAATTGACTAAAAATATATGTTTCAGTCTATTTGAAAGAAATCAAAAGTCAAATTTGAGATCTTAGACTAAATAGAAAAATTGTGGGGCTAAACCTTGAAAAAAATCCAGAAAGTCTAAATAAGTTATATGGGTTAAATTTGAAATTCGAAATAATAAATAAAAATTTCGGACCTAAATAGAACTTGTTTAGGACTAAATTGAAATATTTTCAGAAACATCGATTTGAGATATGACTTAATTGAATGTTTTGTGGGTTAAATAAAAATGGAAATTGCAAATGAATCCAATTCTCTATCAAATTCTCAAATTAGACCCAAACCCAAATCTCAACATTTTGTCCTCTGTTTCTCACAAACTGTACACACTCATACACACCTAAACACACACACATACAAAAATCTCTACATACAACATCACACATACACACGCACACCACATCATCACACACACTCATCACTCATCAATACACACACACATACTCATGCACACTCATACACCAGCACACACATATTCACACAATAAACACACCCACACACACAATTCACACACACAAACGCACTCTGAGTTTCACACACACACAAAAATTCACATACCCATAAACACAAATCCTAAAATTTGAAATAATCCTTAATAACAACAATAACCCAAAATTTGATAAAATTTAAAATTTACTTACTTGGTTACAAACGTATTGCGAGAGGGCCGAGGATGGTGTGTGGAATATGAAATGGGTTGATGAGAGTTGAGTGTAAAAGCTTAACTATTGGGACGAGAGTTTAAGAAGAGAAATAAAATAAATGCCTCTTAAAATTTGCTGAACATGGAATAGTTGGCAAATAGGTTGGGATAATGATGAGTACAATTGGAGATGTTGGGCATTAGTGGGATGGTATAATTAAAGTTAGCCCATTGGTAGAAAATAAAAAAATATATTTATATAATTATGACTAGTTATGATTATAAAAACAATAAAATAAAATAAGATAAGGATTATAAAAATTATGGGTGTTACATCCTACCCCTCTTATAAAAATTTCGTCCTCGAAATTTCAAGCTTACCCGATTCATGGAATAACTCCGGATACTTGGTTCGAATATCGGCTTCACGTTCCCACGTCGCTTCTTTTTGACCATGTCTAGTCCATTGGATCTTGACTAGGGTGATGTCTTTGTTTCTCAACTTGTGTATCTTTCTGTCAAGGATAGCCATCGGTTTTTCTTCATAAGTCATGTCTCGGTTGACTTCGAGTACTTCATGATTGATTATGTGGCTTGGATCGTGGACGTACTTCCTCAACATAGATACGTGAAATACATTATGAACTGCTGCTAGCTCTGGCGGTAACGCCAATCTATAAGCTACATCGCCGACACGCTCCAAAATTTCGAATGGTCCAATGAACCTAGGTCTCAGTTTTCCCTTCTTGCCAAATCTTGCTATTCCTTTGGTCGGTGCAACCTTTAGGAAGACTTTCTCTCCTGCTTCAAACTGCATGTCTTTTCTTCTTTGATCAACATAAGATTTCTGTCGGTCTTGGACTATTTTTATTCTATCTCTGACTTTGTCAATAACCTTGACCATCTGCTCGACTAGCTCAGGACCTAACACTTTCTTCTCACCAATTTCGTCCCAATAGACAGGGGATCTACACTTTCTGCCGTATAGAGCTTCATAAGGGGCCATTCCGATAGTCGCCTGGTAACTGTTGTTGTAAGAGAATTCCACAAGAGGCAAGTATTTCTCCCAATTATCATCAAAATCCAAAATGCAACCCCTCAGTAAATCTTCTAAGATTTGAATAGTTGCTCAGCATTGTCCGTCTGCCCTGGGGATGGAAAGTTGTCTTTGAAATTTAATTTTGTCCCCATCGCTTTTTGTAGACTGCCCCAAAATTTTGATGTGAATCTCGGATCCCTATCCGAAACTATAGAAACTGGTACCCCATGTAATCTTACAATTTCCTTGATATAAAGTTGTGCCAATTGTTCTAGACTATGTGTCATCTTGATTGGCAGAAAGTGCGCTGACTTAGTTAATCGATCTACTACAACCCAAATAGCTTGATTTCCACGATTTGATCTCGGTAAACCTACTACAAAATCCATGTTCACGTGTTCCCATTTCCACTCTGGAATCTGAAGTGGTCTCAATAATCCCGAAGGTCGTTGGTGTTCGGCTTTCACTTTCTGACACGTCAAACACTTCTCCACAAATTTTCCGATGCTCCCTTTCATATTTCTCCACCAGAAAACCCCTTTAAGATCTTGATACATTTTTGTCCCACCTGGATGTGCTGTGTAAGGTGTACAATGGGCCTCTACCAATATTTTTCTTCTTAATTCGTCGTTCTTAGGTACACATATTCTCCCTTCATATACCAGTGCACCATCGTCTGCTATTTCAAAACCTTTAATTTCTCCGGCTAAAGTTTTCTTCCTTATTTTGCACAAAAATTCATCCTTCATTTGTGCTTCCTTGATATCACATCGTAACGTTGGTTGGACCACCAATCTTTAGTACCGCCTCAGTCCTTTTCGGTGGGGTTAAAATCTCTATTTTCATTTTGGCAAATTCCACGATAAGTTCCTCTTGCTCTGCGGAACATACTCGCAATTGTTCCTCTGTTCATCCGACTAAGTGCGTCTCGCTACAACATTAGCTTTACCTGGGATGATAATGGATCGTATAATCATAATCTTTCACAAGTTCCAACCACCTTCTTTGTCTCATGTTCAACTCTTTTTGTGTGAAGAAATACTTCAAACTCTGGTGATCCGTATAAATCTCGCATTTTCCCCCGTATAAATAATGACGCCATATCTTTAAGGCGTGCACGACTGCTGCCAACTCCAAGTCATGTGTAGGGTAATTGAGCTCATGACGTTTTAGTTGCCTTGAAGCATAAGCAACCACTTTACCATTCTGCATCAAAACACACCCTAACCCTTGTTTCGAGGCATCACTATAGATTACAAAATTATCGTAGTATTTGGGATTGTCAAAGCGGCGCTGAGATTAAACGTTGTTTAAGTTCTTGGAAACTTTGTTCGCACCTCTCATTCCAAACAAACTTCTCACCCTTCCTTGTGAGTCGGGTCATTGGGCCTGCTATTTTCGAAAATCCTTCGATAAACCTTCTGTAATATCTGCAATGCCTAAGAAACTACGTACTTCATTGACATTCGTAGGAGCCAACCATTTTTCCACAACTTCAACTTTTGCTGGGTCGACTTCAATACCATTCGTTGTAACTACATGTCCCAAAAAGACTACTCGGTCGAGCCAAAACTCACACTTCTTGAATTTTGCGTACAATTTCTCTTGACGGAGAGTCTCCAACACTATGCCAAGGTGTTCCTCGTGTTGTTCTCTATCCCTTGAGTACACCAATATGTCATCTATGAATACAATCACAAATTTATCCAAGTACGGATGAAAAACTCGATTCATCAAATCCATAAATGTTTTGCGGAGCATTACTAAGTCCAAAGGGCATCACCGTGAACTCATAGTGCCCATATCGGGTTCTAAAAGCCGTCTTGTGTATATCTTCTTCCTTAACCTTTAGTTGATGATATCGACCTCAAATCGATCTTAGAAAATACACTTGCCCCATTCAATTGATCAAAAGATCCTCAATCATTGGTAAAGGGTATTTGTTCTTTATAGTGAGCTTATTCAACTCCCTATAGTCTATACACATTCTCATTGTCCCGTCTTTCTTCCTTACAAAAAAAAGCGGCGCTCCCAGCGACACACTAGGTCGAATGAAACCAATATCTAGAAGTTCTTGCAATCGAACTTTTAGTTCCCAAGCTCCTTGGGTGCCATTCTATATGGTGCTCTCGATCGGCATTTCCTCCGGAATCAAATCAATTGTAAACTCTTGGTCGATTTGGAGGTACTCGGCAAATCTTCCGGAAAGACGTCCGCATAGTCACGTACTCTTGGGACTTCCATGAGGGTTTTCTCGGTGATCGTAGTGGCCATCACATTCACCGGATACCACGACAATTTCCTTTCTTCAACATCTTATTTGTCTTCATTCATTGATATCATTCGGGCATACCACTTACTCTTGCTCCGAAAAATGTGAATTCATCTCCGTTTAAGGGTCTTAAAGTTATTTCTCTCTCGTGACATTTTATGTTAGCCTTGTACTTATTCAGCCAGTCCATCCCTAAGATGATATCAAAATCCTTCATCCTAATCATATGCAAATCCGCTTCTAAACCTTTCCCGTCAAAATCCAACTCCACCTTGTTAATCACTAAATCAGTACTTATTGTTTTTCCAGATGGGAGACTTATTTCTAGCATGTCACTAATAGTGTAGCTCTTGAGTTGGGTTTTAGCATAGAAATCAACAGAAATAAAGGAATGTGTAGCACCAGTATCAAATAGTACAAGAGCAATGGTATCGGAAACATGTAGCATACCTGTTAGAGTTCCCGAACTCTGTTGAGCTTCCTGCTGCGTCATAACATAGAGACGTGCCTGTCCAACGGATGCCTTTCCCTTCTTGTCAGTGTAGGTGGTGCAAAATGTAGCATTGTGACCTGGTTGATGGCACCGAAAACACACTCCTTTCCCTAAAAGACATTCGCCAAAATGATTCTTTCCACATGATGCACATGTTGGTTTCTCTTTGGTGCCACCGGGATAGCGATTGCCCCAGATTCGACCTGTTTACCCCGATTACCAATCCCCGTTCTTGAGTTGGCCCATTCCATTTTCTTTTTCCGAAACATCCCGATCTTCCGAGTGATTTGTCAATTTCGGAAGAAGCCACTTCTTGAGCTCGTGAAAGGAGTTCTTCATAAGTTGTTGTTGTTTGATAAATGGTTTTATCATGATTTTGATGATTTTGATTTTACACCAAAACAAAGTTTTTAAAGGTTGTCCAAATACTCCTAAATGATTTAAAAGGGTTTTAATATTTTTTGGAGTATTTCCTCAAGTTTATTTTCGATATAAAATTGGACAACACATTTAATGTTTTTAAGACAATGAGTTTTTACATTGAAACTATGTTGTCCTAATACTCCCAATTGATCTAAAATGTTTCTACTATTTTTGGAGTATTTATTGGAATTTATATCGGACAACACTTTCGTGTAAATGTTTTATTTCTTCAAAACTATATTTCTAATGTTGTCCTAAATACTCCCAATCGGTTTAAAATGTTTTTACGAATTTTTTGGAGTATTTCTTGAGGTTTATTTTTAATAAAAATCGGACAACTTGTCATTGAGGAGGTCGCCAGGTCGACCGGCGAGCGACCGTACACGGGAACAAGTTTCGTGAAACAGAAACTTGAGAACTCTCAAAATTGTTCAGTGCAACCGGTTGCACATAGGCTCGATTTGGCCGAGGTGCACTTCGACCGGCCGCCTGTGTTATTTTCTTTGTGTATTCTTCCAACGCGTCTATTTTACGTGCGACACGCCGCTCTATCTTTTGACAACAAAATTCTAGCAGTTGTGCAGTGAGACAACTTTTCCTAAATTGTGGGATTGATTTCTATTGACTATAATCTTGATTTTAATTGCAATTGTTTTGTAGATATCGATTCCAAGAGGAGCCTATCAAGTATCAATCATCTCCTATAAATAGAGGAAGATTTGAAGCACAACAATATGAGAGAAAACTACAACACAACAAGATACACTCAAGAATACACTTGTTCTTACATTGTCTTATTTCTTGTTGTAATTTGCCTAGCTATTCACTTTCACATTCTTGAGGTCTAGGCTATTCGGATTACACTTGCACTCTATTGTATTATCAATTATCGAGTTGTAATCTTGAATTTGTGGTAAATCATTCAAACACAAGATATCCTTGTGAGTGTTCTTGTGGTAAGAACACACTTGGGTGAACTAGGTGTTAGGTGTAAGAAGATTGTGGTAATCTTCTTGTTGAGGTGTTGAAGAGTGTGGTGCTCTTCAAGGGTGAAGATTGTGGTAATCTTCACAAGGTGCCGTTTGGAGATTGTGGTAATCTTCAAGTGAGATTGTGGTAATCTCAAAGGTGGTGTTGAAGAAGAGTGTGGTGCTCTTCAAGGTGTTGGTGTAAGATTTTGTTGTAATAATTTTGGTAATTATTAATAAAATCTTTTTCTCTTTTCGAAATCCATCCCGGATATACTGGGGTGGTAGAGGATTAGGCCCTAGGTGGGTTGAACCTCTTTAAATCGTCGCGTGTTGCTTACATTCCGCACCTTTATATTTGTCTTTGAGCATTCAATTCGAAAAAAAGGGATAAATCGAAAAGATGGAGATAATCTATTCACCCCCTCAGATTATCGTAGCCGCTTGGACTTACAAGTGGTATCGAGCCAAACTCTTTGGCAAGCTCGTTTCACATCGCGAGTGAAGAGAAACGATCGTCGGCTACGAACGAAGCTCATCTTTCCGGCACCTCCACCACCAAGCCACCTCGGTTTGATTCCAAAAATTTTATATTTTGGAAAGAAAGAATGGAATGCTATCTACAAGGTTGCGGGTTCGACATTTGGAACACCGTCATTAATGGAGAATCCATTCCGATGAAAGATACACCACACACCTCAAAAGGCTTCAAAAAGCTCAATGATGAAGAGAAGAAAATCATCTCCTTAAATGGTAAAGCTCTTAATATTTTACATTGTTCACTTACCACTTTGGAATTTGATCATGTTATAGGTATTCGATCGGCACATGAAGTATGGCAAAAATTATAAGCCATCTATGAAGTATATGCAAATGAAAGGAGCAACTCAAAAGCATCTACTTCACAAATGGATACAACATCAAATCCAACAACATGGGATAAGCCTTCTACAACTTCCCATGATGAACAAGTTGAACAATGCCTCATGGGCATCGAAGAAGAAAACGAGGTAAGTTCTAAACCCTCTACTTCTTATGACAATGAATTGCAAAATGTATATAGTGATTTGCAAAATGATTATGATGAGCTACAAGATGAATTCCAAAACTTACTTGTTAAATACAAAAATTTGAAAAAGGAATTCATTGTTTTGAAAAATGATAAGGATAGTTTATTTACTTCCTATGAATCATTATCATGTGCTCACACCACCACTCTTGATAAGGTTAGAAACCTTGAGAAAGAAAATAGTACTCTTGTTGAGAATATTGATTGCATGAAAAAGGATTTATTAAAATCCAACTTGAGTACCAATAAAATGTCCAATATTGTTGATATTCATAATTGTGATAAAGGACTTGATCATAAGCCTAATGTTGTTAATCATATGAAAAAGGATCAAGTCACTATGCATATTGGTCATTATGCTCCTAGAATCATTACTTGTTTTTATTGCGGTAAGAAGGGTCATACGGTAAATACTTGTCGGGCTAAAAATAGCTCTAATTATTGTTGGAGACCTAAAAGTCTCAAGACTAATCCCAAAGGACCCAAACACATGAGGGTACCACAAAACAATGTCATATTAGGTACCGTGAAATAATGAACGAAGAAAATTTATACCGCAAGAAGACATCAAATGATCGTTTCATTTGATCAAAGAAGGAGAAACTATTTTCGACAAAGCCAATTTCAAGAAAAGGATATAATCAAAAATGGGAAGAACACAATCCTTTGAAATGGCAAAGACATCATCAACAAGATGATTTTCAAAGAAGAAGAGACTTTCAACAATGGGAAGGCAACAAACCTTGGAAATGGAGCAATCAAAGAAGCCATCATCAACAAAGTGACTTCTCAAGGGAAGATATCATCAACAATGGGAACAGCACAACCCATGGAAACGGCGTAATTGGTAAACCGTATCTCCCCATTTAAAATATGCATTTTATCTAGTTAGTATACATGTTTTTATTTGTGCCTATATTGCAAATGAGTTTTCATGTATTTAAATTTTAAATTAAGGTCTTCAAAACTTATTTGAAAGAAGACCTTATATGATGTTTTTAAAACTCTTGTGCATTTTTGTAGACTAAAGTGTATTATCATCTCTTATGGATTTTTATGGCATGAGCTTACTTGTGATATCTCTTAGCCTACACTTTTTCATTATGATTTGTGCTAGATTTGTCTTAAGAATTGTGTAGGATTTACATACTTTCACAAATGGCCATTTTGTCAAGAAAGGCATAAATTATCGAGTACGTTTACTTGTGTTATTCTTACTCTTATAGACTCGATATATGTATTGCCATGTGCCTATGTGCTTGTTTTTCATAGTGTTTCATACAAGTGCCATTAAGAGGATTTTTAGATTTTTTGAAAGGCACTATTCGATATTTGATTGCACATATTTGTTTTGTCAACTTGTGATGCTTCTTTTAAATGAGGTCTCAATTATATGCTACCGGATTTTCAAATTTCTAAAGAGACCTTTTATAGCTTTCTTAAGCTTATTTGAACTTGCATGATTTATTAGATTCTTGATGATATTCTAAATGTCAAGTATGTGTTTCTTGCTTCATGATCTATATATATATATATATATATATATATATATATAGTGTCTCTTACTACTATGCTCTTTTGCAAGATATTTTGTGGTTGACAATTGAGGCATGTTATTACACTTGGGCTATTTTTCTTAGAGAAATGCCTTTAATGAGTTTGTTGAGTTGTGTAGAAAAGAAAATACTCCAAATATTTGGATGTAAATGTTCTATTATGAACACCTTAGATCATTTGGATGCCCAATAGTGATGAAGAAGACAAATTCCTCAATTGATGCTTCAAGATGAAGATTGGTTTTTAGAATTACAAGAGGAGCTAAAAAGGAAATGATACTTGGAAGTTGATGCCATGTCTTTCATCACAAACGATTATAAATGCAAAATGGGCACTCCGGAATAAACTCGATGACCAAGGCAACATTGGTCGAACTAAGGCGAGGTTAGTAGCTCGAAGGTATTTTCAAGAAGAAGATATGTTTTTCTAAGTTGATACTAGGTGAGCTTGAGACGAGAATGATGGGGGAGCTCAATTTCTTGCTTGGACTACAAATTATTCAATGCCAAGAAGATGGTTATATAAGAACTCTTGAAGGAGTTAAGCATTAAAGGAAGAAGAACCATCTCAACCTCTATGGCTAAAGATTGACAAAGGTTAAGAAAGGCATATCGGCCGACAAACAAATTCGAGGTATGTTTTCTTGTATTATTCCTATAGACTCGACATTCCATATGCCTTATGTCTATATGCTCGACTTCAAAAACTATCCCAACGAATCTCATTAAAGTGCTATTAAAAGAAATTTTCAAATATTTGAAAGGCACTTCTTCTTATGACTTGTTGTATCCAAAGATTTAAAACGTTCTTATTTTTTTTTTTCGGGATAACAAGTTTGGTATCTATTATACGGTTATTCGTATTCAAAATTTGGTTCGTCATAATCGAACTAAACATATTGAGATTCGATATATTTTTTAGGGATTGTGATTTTTAACAAAAACTTGAGATGTGTTTAATTCCGTCTCAAGGATAACTCATGGACTTTTTGATCGTTAATCACGAGTATTTTACCTCATTTCGAGCTTGATTATGACATAATGTATATTGAATGAGGTCTACGTTTGCATTTTGCACGTTTTTAAAACTTAGGGGCGAAAAATCGGATTTTTGGTTGAAAATTCGGATTTTGGAAAAACTAACAGACAGGTGGGCTGAAAAGGTTGAGGGCAACCGGTCGCCTCGACCTCGACCGGTCGCCCTCAACCACGACCGGCCGCCCTAAGCAAAATCTTGGATTAAAATGGTTTGTCTTGACATTCGCAAGTTTAACTTCTTTTGGCCATTTTTCGTCCCTTTGCAAATTTCACACACAATTCACTTCAAATGAGTTTTGATGCATGAATTATATATTTTGGGGATTATCTAGCTCGACTATCATCATCATTGCTCGTCTTTACCGATAGAATGGTAAGAATTTCACTCTCTTTAACTCATTGGGTTGAATCCTTGAGTTTGTGACTTATATGTATTTTTCTTGATGCAATTCATATATTTTTGTGATGAGCTTATTGATTATTGATGATTGACTTTTGTTAAAATTGCATTTGGTGATGAAAAACTTGGCTTGATTTCATTTACAAGGGCTATATATATCTTTCTCAATTTTTGACGCCCACGAGTGTTCGATAAAACGTTTCAATGAAAAATTCATCACCTACATGATTCTCTCGATTTCAAAAGTCTTATACATTTATAGAGATCATGTTTTGCTTATCAAATGAGTTTTCATAAACCTCTACAAGTCGTATGATTCGACTTTTCCCTCCTATTTGGTTTATAAGCTTCAATGCTCAAATAGCTCGATACATCGGTTTAGTTGTGCTCTTTGATATGAATATATGATGTATTTATCGTGCTAACATTCTTTTTGATGATTCCAAAGGGGAGAAATAGGTTATAAGCTCTTTAGCTCAAAGAAGCTAAGAAAAGCTTAACGAAAAGAAGCTATAAGTTGCGGTTATTGAAAGTCATGTTGTGGCTATTGAAAGTCATATGTTGTGGATCATATTTTGTCCACTCTTGGTATATTGTGGTTGTATATGTTTCTTAGTCCATTAGTTGTAGTATGGACCTATATATGTTTCTAACGATGTCTCTTTGGCGGGGAGCTTTTAAGTTTTGATACTTAAGCTCAATATTGAAAAGCTAAGCCTTTAGCTTTTGATTTAGTTGCTTCTTTATAACTCTTGTTGTGCATGTTGATAGGGGGAGCATTTTCTATATGTGTTTGAATATCTCTACTCCCATCCTTGTGTTTTTATTGCATGGAATGTTGTCGCTCACAACGGATAGTTCTCTTTAAGGTAAAATTATTTTGTTTTCAAAATCGACCTCGTTAAAATTGTTTTGGTTTGTAATCATCAAAAGGGGAGATTGTTTGATAAATGGTTTTATCATGATTTTGATGATTTTGATTTTACACCAAAACAATGTTTTTTAAAGGTTGTCCAAATACTCCTAAATGATTTAAAAGGGTTTTAATATTTTTCGGAGTATTTCCTCAAGTTTATTTTCGATATAAAATTGGACAACACATTTAATGTTTTTAAGACAATGAGTTTTTACATTGAAACTATGTTGTCCTAATACTCCCAATTGATCTAAAATGTTTCTACTATTTTTCGGAGTATTTATTGGAATTTATATCGGACAACACTTTCTGTGTAAATGTTTTATTTCTTCAAAACTATATTTCTAATGTTGTCCTAAATACTCCCAATCGGTTTAAAATGTTTTTACGAATTTTTTGGAGTATTTCTTGAGGTTTATTTTTGATAAAAATCGGACAACTTGTCATTGAGGAGGTCGACCGGTCGACCGTGCGAGCGACCCAGACTCGGGAACAAGTTTCGTGAAGCGAAACTTGAGAACTCTCAAAATTGTTCATGCAACCGGTTGCACATAGGCTCGACCGGTCGAGGTGCACTTGACCGTCGCCTGTGTTATTTTCTTTGTGTATTCTTCCAACGTCTATTTCGTGCGACCGGTCGCCCTATGCTTTGACAGCAAAATTCTAACCGTTGTGCAGCAGACAACTTTTCCCTAAATTGTGGGATTGATTTCTAACAGCTATAATCTTGATTTTAATTGCAATTGTTTTGTAGATATCAGATTCCAAGAGGAGCCTATCAAGTATCAATCATCTCCTATAAATAGAGGAAGATTTGAAGCACAACAATATGAGAGAAAACTACAACACAACAAGATACACTCAAGAATACACTTGTTCTTACATTGTCTTATTTCTTGTTGTAATTTGCCTAGCTATTCACTTTCACATTCTTGAGGTCTAGGCTATTCTTGATTACACTTGCACTCTATTGTATTATCAATTATCGAGTTGTAATCTTGAATTTGTGGTCGTCATTCAAACACAAGATATCCTTGTGAGTGTTCTTGTGGTAAGAACACACTTGGGTGAACTAGGTGTTAGGTGTAAGAAGATTGTGGTAATCTTCTTGTTGAGGTGTTGAAGAGTGTGGTGCTCTTCAAGGGTGAAGATTGTGGTAATCTTCACAAGGTGCCGTTGGAGATTGTGGTAATCTTCAAGTGAGATTGTGGTAATCTCAAAGGTGGTGTTGAAGAAGAGTGTGGTGCTCTTCAAAGGTGTTGGTGTAAGATTTTGTTGTAATAATTTTGGTAATTATTAATAAAATCTTTTCTCTTTCGAAATCCATCCCTGAGGATATCTTGGGGTGGTAGAGGATTAGGCCCTAGGTGGGTTGAACCTCTTTAAATCGACGCGTGTTGCTTACATTCCGCACCTTTATATTTGTCTTTGAGCATTCAATTCGAAAAAAGAGGGATAAATCGAAAAGATGGAGATAATCTATTCACCCCCCCTCTAGATTATCGTAGCCGCTTGGACTTACAGTTGTCCCCAAACAAGCCAATACACCGCCAATCTCGGTCGAAGTCCTCTGCAAAACCTCCTTGCCCTCTTTTCGTCAGTGTCCACCAAGTGTGTGGCGAACCTTGCTATTTGGTTAAATTTGCGTTCATATTCGATAACTGTCATGCCACCTTGTTTTAGTTCCAAAAATTCAGTCTCCTTTCGGTCTCTATATGATTGGGGAAAGTATTGTTGCATGACTTCCCGTTTGAAATCAGTCCAGGTCATGTCATTGAGTTGTTCCGTATGCACGGAACGACAAAATGCCTCCCACCGATGAAAAGATCCTCTGTGAATTGGAAAGTGGCACAAGAAATTTGTTGTGCATCTGTGCTAGGTAGACGACCACAAAAGGCCCATCACGCCCATTGAAAGTCTGTGGACGAAACCTTCGAAATTGTTCCAGAATGTGGGCATTCTCATTTCCACCAACTTGGTGGCCCGGTGTAGGTGGTGAGGTATTTTGTTGCGGTAACTTTTGCAACAGATTTATGAGATTAGTCAATAGGGCATTGCCGGCATCTCCCTGACCTTGGTTCGAGTTAAGTGATGAGTTCGAATTATCTCTACGTTGCGGCATTATCTACAATAAAAATAAAATATCTAAGTTTAAACTATTTCGCAGTATGATATTACATATGTCACTTTCTAGCATATTTTGAATGTACGAGCTATACTGAAGTCATAAATTAATCATATACGTTGTTCAACTCTATAACATTTTATAAGAGAATTATGAATCATTATTTTACGTTGTTCTCTACGCCTAACATGACATACAATAAATTTTAAATCATGTAACAAATCACAGAACGCATGTGCAAATTCTAACAAGTCACATAAAAGTTCATATAACTTTCATAATTCACATAACATGTTATACTTTCCCAATTTCTAATGATACGAGAATTAAATAAATATTACCTGGTTGGATGGAACGCGATGGAGAGGGATAGCCATTTCATCTTACTATATATATATATATATATATGTATATATATATAAAAAAATTAAACAAAATATTGCAAGTCTACAGGAAGGTAGACCTGCTCTGATACCATACTGTAACGCCCCATTTTTTAAGTGCATTTTTAGCGTTACTAAAATTGTAAGAAAATGCGTATAATTTTTTTTTTAAATAAATAGATAAATGAAAAGTTTAGCGGAAGCGATAGTGAGAATACTTAAAGTCTTAAGAAATAATTATAGAGTATTTGTCAAAAATTAAAAATCCACTCAAAACACTTTGAAATAAATTAAAAGAAAATAGTACACCACAATTGTTCGAAATTTAAAATGAATTCATAGTTCTGAAATTTAAATAATTAAAAGTGAAATCATCGGCTAATCCCCCACATCTGCAACGCATCCATCCATATGATCTGAAAAGATTTGAATTTAGGGGTGAGTAATCACATACTCAGTAGGGATAAAGATTGTCCAAGCTAAATACGAAAAGTGCACAATTACATAAATTAACACATAACCTTTCCCGTTGGCATAAGCCGAATAGCACATAACCTTTCCGTAGGCACGAATGCCATATTTTCCTTTCGTGCACGGGCCAAAAATTTTCCTTTCCGTAGCATGAATGCCATATTTTCCTTTCCTTGGCACGAGGCCAAAAATTTTCCTTTCGTGGCACGTGGCAAAAATTTTCCTTTCTTTCGTGTACGAATGCCATATTTTTCCTTTCCCATGGCACGTGGCCAAAAATTTTATGAAATTCTAATTCTATACATACACGGTTTCTTTCTTAGAAAGTACACTTGAAATAAACAATGCAATGGACATCACGATTTATGTATTTTTTATTTTTTTTTTTTTTTTTTTTTTGGACTTAAGTAGTTAAATCAATTTAAAAGAAATAAATAATGGTTGTGTGAAAGATTATGTAACTATAGACAACAACTAAAATGTGATTATTACACAAGATGATACGTTACTAGGCTCTAGTACTTAGGATTTGTTGTGTTTTTTTTTTATTTATTGTTGGGTTACTAATTATCATTAATATTTCTCACTCACTTGCATAAGCTTACATGGCATACAAATATATATATATATAATAATAATAACTTTACACACAAAACAAATTGTACGTTTCAATTTATGCCAATTTTTGTAAAAACAAATAAACATAATAAAACATGAAAATAAACACATTGATTGTAAAAATACTGTAAACACTATGAAGTGACAGGTGTGATTGGACTTTTAGTATTACTTAATAACTTGTTGGCATATTCATTATATGAGTGCTTATGATATACGATGTAAATTATGAGAAAACTCTGGACATTTCTTTTGCTAAGTCATAAACTATGAAATGGTGAGTACAGAAATTTCTAGTCATTACCCTGATGTCAATCATGTATGAAGATACTGAGTATAAGCCTAAAAAAATACAATAAAAGCATATAAATTCATATAATTATGCATGTCATTTAACTGATTTACATGTGTAATTCACATAATTGAACAGTTTAAGCATTTAACAAAGACAATGAATTATACACATAAAATGTGATAAGAATCCCTACCTCGACCAGCAAATAAAAGTAGATGCACAAATTGCTCGAAAGTATAAGCCTTAATTATACGGTTCGTCGTCACCTACAATATAAATTTAACATGATTTAATACTAGATATTAAGTAGTAACTTTTAATTAAAATAATTATACTTATAAAATATCCTAAGGCTTTTAGTATGTAAAATTGACTAAAAATATATGTTTCAGTCTATTTGAAAGAAATTAAAAGTCAAATTTGAGATCTTAGACTAAATAGAAAAATTGTGGGGCTAAACCGAAAAATCCAGGAAAGTCTAAATAAGTTATATGGGTTAAATTTGAAATTGAAATAATAAATAAAAATTACGGACCTAAATAGAACTTGTTTAGGACTAAATTGAAATATTTTCAGAAACATCGATTTGAGATATGACTTAATTGAATGTTTTGTGGGTTAAATAAAAATGGAAATTGCAAATGAATCCAATTCTCTATCAAATTCTCAAATTAGACCCAAACCCAAATCTCAACATTTTGTCCTCTGTTTCTCACAAACTGTACACACTCATACACACCTAAACACACACACATACAAAAATCTCTACATACAACATCACACATACACACACGCACACCACATCATCACACACACTCATCACTCATCAGTACACACACACATACTCATGCACACTCATACACCAGCACACACATATTCACACAATAAACACACCCACACACACAATTCACACACACAAACGCACTCTGAGTTTCACACACACACAAAAATTCACATACCCATAAACACAAATCCTAAAATTTGAAATAATCCTTAATAACAACAATAACCCAAAATTTGATAAAAATTAAAATTTACTTACTGGTTACAAACGTATTGCAGAGGGCCGAGGATGGTGTGTGGAATATGAAATGGGTTGATGAGAGTTGAGTGTAAAAGCTTAACTATTGGGACGAGAGTTTAAGAAGAGAAATAAAATAAATGCCTCTTAAAATTTTTGAACATGGAATAGTTGGCAAATAGGTTGGGATAATGATGAGTACAATTGGAGATGTTGGGCATTAGTGGGATGGTATAATTAAAGTTAGCCCATTGGTAGAAAATAAAAAAATATATTTATATAATTATGACTAGTTATGATTATAAAAACAATAAAATAAAATAAGATAAGGATTATAAAAATTATGGGTGTTCTGAGTAGTCTTGCATGGGAGGTTGGAATTGCAAGGATAGAGAGGAATGTTGGCATGGGGTGTTGGGAAGCCTCCAACATGTTGGATGATTTTATAATAAAAAATTGGTGTATAAGATATTGTGTATAAGATTTGAATTAATTGTGTATTAATACACAAGATGAATACATAAGGTGTACATGTACAAGAGTTGGGAGATATTTCTACACCAAAATTTCCCACCATGGCCGTCCCTTAAGGGGTATTTGTGGTAATTCCATATTTTATTTTTATGTCCCAAAATTGATGATAATAGGTGAATAATATCAATCTCCAAAATAATTAGTGATTTCCTTGATCACTTATAAGTCTCATGATCACTTAATCTAAATCGAATTCTTAATTCTATAAGGTTTAAACCTCTAAAATAAATAGTCTCTAAGAATTCTAAGGTGACTAATAGATATGCAAATAACAATAATGATGATCAATCAAGTGATCATAAATGCGAAATAAAATTAATAAATGATTATGATCACAAGAAGTAAATAAGGAAATTTAAGACGAAATATATATATCATTAATATTTACCCGTCAAAGCGACGCGGTAGAATTGTCAAATAGTACAAAGACGATACGTGATATACGTACATGTTCGAATAAAAAAAAAAATCGAGGGCTTCACAATCGTAGTTGATCCGAGGTTGATCACATAACAGACGATTTTGACTACATCTGCCCAGAATGTGTTGGGTAGATCTTGTAGTTCTCAACATTGTTCTTGTCCTTTCTAACAAGTTTTTGTTCATTCATTTTGCTACTCCATTTTGTTTAGTAATGTATGCCACTGTGAACTGTCTTTTAATGTATTCTTGTTGAAAAAAACCTTTACAACAACACATGGCAGATCACTGCATACACGTAATGGTGTGGTTTTATGAATCAAGAAGAGTTGTTTCCCCCATATTATAGGGATCTTTGAGGTTGGGGGTGAAAAGTGACATTTTTTTGGATTTGAAAAGGTGACGTTTTTTTGTTTTTTAAAAGATGGGGTTACGTGATATTAGTCCATAATTGACATTTACAGTCCCATAGGAATAAGCTTGTATCACTTGCTAAGTTAAATTTACTTTTTATTGCAAAATTGGTCTCATAATTTAAAAAATTGATTTTTTTTGTTTGTTAATCAATATTTCACAAAATAAATTAAAATAACATAAATATTTAACCTTATTAATTTTTTTTATTTTAAAAAAAAAATATAAAATATGGCAATAACTTTAAAACAAGTATGTGATTTATTCAAAATCATCCATAAACCCAAAAGAAAATGATTAGTATTATATAATTTTTTAGAAGTGCGGTGTAGTGTAGGAAGATGATAAAGTAAAGAGCACACAAGTAAGTAGAAGAGAACACTTATACTATCCACTCAAGGGGAGGTCCATTGTGAGATTGTCACACGGATCTAGATTCGTGAGGTGGAGACCCAAAATACCAAACACGCTGCTAACCACCCAACCCACTGCAAAAACCTGCTGCTGCAATCCCCAACCCGATGGACTAGATCCGTGAGACGGAGCCCCAAAATACCAAACCCACTGTTAACACCATCCAACCCACTGTAAGAGACATGCTGCTGTAACCCCCAACCCGCTGGACAAAAAGGCCAAAAAGCCTAGCCTAAAACTGAAGCCCAAAATAGAGGAAAACCTCTCTCTCTCTCTCTCTCTCTCTCTCTCTCTCTCTCTCTCTCTCTCTCTCTCTCTCTCTCTCTCTCTCTCTCTCTCTCTCGGCGTCGAAGCGCAAAGACCACCAGTGGGATATCAATTCCTTCACCACGCTATCGCCAGCTGCTTCTCTTCTGTTTGTCTCTTCATCTACATAGCTGGTATAGTAGAAATTGAATATTTTCTTCTTTTTTCCAATGTGTTTCGAAATTGTACCAAGTTTTTAGATTTGCGTTTGCAAAATTTTATATAAATGATATTACGTACAATTTGTAGATTGCATCTTCGACTTTACCTGCTGAAACATGGATATTAAGTTATGTTTTTTTGTAAAATGTATGAAAATAGTGTTGGTGTTGGTGATTGCATGAATAACCTTCATCTCTAATGATTTTTTTTCAGCTCCCTATGTAATTGTTATTGAAAAGGAAAAATGGGCAATATTAAAGAGCAGGAAAATGAAAGTATGATTTCTTCCACAAAAAATATTAGTTTTCTAACTAAAAGTATCACATTTGGCATCTTGTTTTATGTATATTTTCATATTTGGTTATGTATGTATGCAGGACGAAGGGGTATGGGGACCGGGAGAATCTTGGGGCCCCCGGGATTTTAAAAAAATTAGGGGTATATTTTGTCTTTTCATTTATAACATTAATGAAAATAAAAAGAAAAAAAGACCACTAACTCTTGAAGCCACATTCAGGCTTCACAAAACCAAAAAGTAAATAGACCCTGCCCTCAACCTTCACGCCGAGATCAGACGAAGAAAACATACCAACCATTGGTGAAGAAAATTGCTCTGGTGCTTGGGGCTTGAGATTTAACAATTCAAAGACACTAGGTTTGTATTAAAGCTTTTATTTCACCTTATTGTCATGAGATTAACATTGAATGAGAATGGATTTTATTTAGGATTTTTAATATCAAAGTGTATATTAATTAATTTTATTGGATTGGATTTGTTGTTTCTTCTCTATTTATTTAATTTCTTTGTTCTATCATTAATTTTTATATGAATTAATAGGGCTAATTTTTAGTAATTTATTATAATTTAAAGTTCATGTATAATTGTTACCTTAAGCTATATTACTTTTTGATTTATTTTTTTTGCATTTTCTTAGATAATGAAACGATTTTTTAAAAGAGTACCACTTATTATCGAGGAATCGTCCTCATCAGTCTATGCACTTATAACTGTTCAACTCAAGCACCAACAAGTCAAGATAAAGTTTTATCAAGCCAAGATGCTCTTGAGGTTGATATGAAAAATCTTCCAAGTGATCCAGGACTAACCTAACATAATGAGTTATCTATCTGACTTAATTGAACAGGTGCGTAGAGCTTATTTATTAAAAGGTCCATGTCAGCCACGTGAACATAATTTTACTCAAAATGTAGATGGGAATCGAAAGCATAAATTTGTTACATCATGGTTTGATGAATTTAAGGATTGATTAGAGTATAGCATTATAAAAGATGCAGCATTTTGTTTATATTGTTATCTATTTTCTGTGGGGCGAAGTGAAAGAGGGCATGATATTTTTGTATCTGGAGGATTTAATACTTGGCGTAAGAAAGAAATATTGAGAGATCATGTTGGAGACCATAACAGTGATCATAACAAATGTAGATTGGCTTGTCAAGATTTGATGAATCAAGCTCAACACTGAAGAGTCCTTCTCTAATATATCAAATCAATAGAAGATTGCTTATTGTTGCAGATTAAATGCATAAGTTGTTCATTTGCGATATCTCATTATGCAAGGATTAGCATTTCGAGGAAATGACGAGTCAGAAGAATCCTTAAATGAAGGAAATTTTATGATGTTCTTGAGTTTGTTGGGGAGAATGGTAATGATGATACACAAAAGAGCAGAAGCCATTGATTTGCTAGAGATTGTGAATCGATTTGAGTTTGTATTTATTTTACATCTTATGAGAAAACTTTTGGGAATCACACATTAATTGTCTCAAGTTCTTCAAGGAATGATCAAGATATTGTAAATGCAATGAGTCTTGTTAAAGTATCAATGTATATGCACCTCGAGGGAGATCAAGGCGTAAAATTGAAATGATGACTAATATTCATCATTATCGAGTCGTGCTATTTTATTCTGTGATTGACTTGCAAGCTCAGGAGCTAAATCATCATTTTGATGAAGTGAACACAGAATTGCTTTTATCTATGTCATGTTTCGATTCAAATTATTCATTTTATGCATTTGACAAATAGAAGCAACTTCGTCTTGCAAAATTTTATCCAGCTGAATTTTCTGCAGTTACTCTATATGAACTTGAAATCCAACTTGAAAATTTTATTTTCGATGTTCGATTAGATGAAAACTTCTCTAAAGTAGCAGTTATAAAAGGTCTTACTCAGAAGATGGTTGCTACAAGAAAACATATTATTTTTCCATTGGTTTATTTGTTGGTTAAGTTGTCATTTATATTACCAGTTACGACTGCAATGGTGGAAAGAGTTTTTCAGCAATGAATATTATCAAGATTTCACTATGCAATCGAATGGAAGATGGAATATTAAATTATTTGGTAACATACATTGAAAATGATATATTTCAAAACATTAGCAATAAGCTATTATGCAATGATTTCAAAATGTGAAGAATAGAAAAGAAATATTATGACATATTCATGTAATTGTATTATGTTATTTCTTTTTAAATATTAAGATGTAATTGAATATGACTTTATTAAAATTGTTAACTATTTATAGTGTTATTTTTAGAGCTGGTGTATTATATTTTATTTTTAGATTAATGTTAGTTGGGCCCCCTTACGTAGAATTCATGGTGTCGTCATTGTATGTATGTGTATCTGTTATAGATCAAATTCTTGTTGTAACTCCTAATAGTGATAAACGGTCTAATATATTAAACGAAGGCAATGACTCTGCTCGTGAAAATGATGAAATCAATATTGCCACACAGAATGCAAGTGATGTTATGCTCCAAGAAGTTTCAAGGTAATATATTACTCATTTTTTGTCACTTGATTTTGAAGTATTACTTTTTCAATAAAAAAAAAAAAATATCGATTTCTAATCAAAAGTATTACATTTAGACGATGTCACGCTTATTGACTCTAGTGATGAGGGTGATGAAATCAATATTGCCACACGGAATGCAAGTAATGCAATGCTCCAAAAAGTTGAAGGTAATATCTTTACTAGTTTTTGTCACTTTAGTTTTCAAGTATTACTTTTCTAGTAAAAAGTATTACTGTCGATAAAAAGTATCACATTTCTAACCAAAAGTATTATATTTAGATGTTGTCACAGTTATTGACTCTATGGGGGTGAAGAAATCAGTAATGCCAACGAGGGATACCATGTTCAACAAAGATAAAGATGGGTTTGATTTGAGTGGTTATCTTCTCCATTTAACAAGGAAAATAATTAAGGATATGCATCAGTTTTATTATAGTCATGCTCATGCTATTGGGTTTAGTGTACGGAAATCAACTACTAGAAATTCTACAGGTGAAGTCGGTGTTATCATTGAGAAATATTATGTTTGTTCTTCTGTTGGATTTAAGGAATGTACTAATACAAAAAACAAAAGTTAATGTTACATGCACATGATGTAAAACTTCATTGAGAGTGAAATTACGGAGAGGGACTTTATGAGGCGAGTTCAAAGATGTTATAGAATACAATCATCAACTCGCTAGAAAGGAATGGAGCCATCTACATCGTTCTGAAAGAGTCATTATAAATGAAAAATGCAAAGCGGATATGATATTTTATGGGATGAGAATTACTCACTTTTACCATTATATGGTGGATGTCAATCCTTTGAAAATGAAGACAATAGAAGGGCGATGCACAAACATTAATTGATATCTTATTTCAGCAAGATGTCGAAGATGACTTCTTTTTTTGGTGAAACTGGATGAAATGAGTAGATTATGTAATGTATTTTGGAGATCTCTATGATAAAGGAAGACTACAAAATATATGGTGATGTTTTGGTATTTGACACAACGATCGCACAAATAAGTACAATTTGATTTTGTTGGGGTCAATAACCATTGGAAAAATGTCATGTTTCGTTGTGCTTTCTTATATGATGAAATATATGAATCATTTGAGTGACTTTTTCAAGCTTTACAAAATCTGGGGTACAAAATCGTGTGAAAAATGCGGTGTTACTTCATATACTAACTACAAACCATACATTTTAGGTAAAAATACATGCTCAAATTAAAACCCTAGCATATATTTCGGGGTTTGGCAAATTGGGTAGGTAGGTTTGGGTATTTGGGACTCGTGAGAGAGTCTCACATAAGTTTTGTGTTCACTCAAACTTGCTTACAAATACTTGGTTAGTTTTTTTTTTTTTTTTTTTTTTGAGTTACGCACACACACTTCACTAGGGATTGAACCCCTGACCTCCCACACATTGGAGGGAGTGATACCACTAGGCCAAATGGCTGGTGGTTACAAATACTTGGTTAGTTACAAATGAACTACTAACTCCTATATATACTATTCTACCTAGTTAATGGATAGTGGTGATTGATTTGATTGTGCGGTTCGGAGAAGTTCTCTAGAACTTTCCAAAGAATTCCTAAATATTCTAACTCTTTGAACATTCTAGAATTCACTATGTTAGCTTTATAAGTTTCTACACTATTCCATACTACTCTACAATTTCCAGACTATTTCTACAATATTCTAGATTCTTCTAGAACATTCTAAACTCTTTTACAATACTTCAAGAATATTCAAGATTCTTTTACAATATTTTAGACACTTCTAGAATATCCCAAACTATTCTAAAATCATGTGAGGTTATTCTATATAATTATAAGTTCATTTATGTACAATTGTAAGTCTTTTTGTCTCGACAGATAGCAAAAAACAGGTTTTAAGTGCCAATCATAAGTGATCTGCTTTCTTGAGATAAGGAATTTACTAAAAGAAATTTAAAATTATTTTAAGTGCCAAATGTACTTACTTGAAGCATCTAATTTCATATCACTCCCTTGTGTATATGTTTTACAATTCTAGAGAATAACTTAAAATAATTAAGTCTAAAACTCGGATCCAAAACCTTAAAATCTTGTTAGATGAAAAAACACGGTGTCACAAGAGGAACGATGCCATCGACTAGTCAAGCGACACTTGGAACCTACGTCATAGTGTGTGTGTGTGTGTGTATATATATATATATATATATATATATATAGGATTTAGTTCAAATGAGACCACCCTCCCTAAGTGAGACAGTGTGGACTCATCTTACCCATTGATATTAAAAAATGAAGGGATGTGATTAATTCAGTTTTTTAATTATTTCCTAATTTTTGCTGATTTTAAGGGTAAGATTGTAATTTTGTAATTCAAATTAGTGGTCCCAGTAGATTTTATGGTTCAAATTAGTGGTCCCAGTGGGTTTTAAGGTAAAAATAGACACTGCTTAGGATTTTGTGGCGGAATTTAAGGAACCTGTTTTCTTTCCAAATATTTTTATTTTACAAGATAATTAGGGTTCTTCTCTTTGCATAATTAGACATCAAATAATGCATATTTAGTTATTTTGTTGCAATTGTTTTATGAAAACAAGACATAATTGAATATAACGTCTTTCGCATATGTAGTTATACTACACTGCATAAATAGGTTCAATATAATGTATATTTAGTTATGAAAATGGGATGTTGCTTTTGGAAATTATAAAAATGAGATGTTACATAATGTACTGCATATTTAGTTATTCCACAGTGCATAGATAGTTTCTAGATAATACATAGTTAGTTGATTTTGTTGCATAATTTATGACATCTTGCATAGTTGGTTATATCTTGTACTACATATTAGTTTTTTTACGCCTGCATAGATAGTTTTGGATAATGCATATTTAGTTGAGTTTTGTTGCATATTTAGTTTTCGAACTCACTGTTCGTTATTTATCTGTAATATTGCACCGATTTTTCGTGTTTTTCTCTGTAATTTTCGAGTTCTTCACAGTTTTCTTTATTTGCATTAATGGAGGAATGAGAGAGAGAGAGAGAGAGAAAAAGAGACGTGAGATTGGGGAAAAGGAGATGTATGAGAGAGAAATAGATTTGATTCAATTTTTGTAACTAACTTGTTATGTTATTTTACCCTACTACCCTTATATTGATTAAATTAATATTTTAATATATTTTTTATCCATTAAATCATACCCATTGATTAATAGTGGGAATGGTTGCGATTAGTCCATTGTGTCTCACCTAGAGACATGGTCTCACTTGATCCTCCCCTATATATATATATATATATATATATTGGATCCCATGAATCCACCAATTTGGAGTGAGTACGCGAGGACAAATCTCAATCATTGAGCCCTAATTTTTAATGGTTCAAGTCTAAAGGGTATTTTCAGCTTTTTATGTTTTTAAAAGGATACAAGGGTATTTTAGTCATTTTGTTTTAAAACGGAAAATGTTGATTTTTCAAATTCAGGTATCTACACGGTCTTTCAAAGTAAGTTTGTGTATGTAAGTAATCATTGCTTATTTGAAGTTAGTGTGTTGCATGTATCACATAAGATTGTTGCTTATTTGATGTGTTTGAATTGCTTATGTAATATAATTTTGTGTTACTTATTTAATGTGATTGTGTTGCATGTGTAGTATAAATTTATTTGCATTATGTTGTTTATATTGATTAATGTGAGTGTGTTGCTTATATAAAGTGACTGTGTTGCATATGCAGTATAAGTTTGTTGCTTATTTTAAGTGTTTGTGTGCTTATGTAAATAAATTTGTGTTACTTACATGTCTTGCTTATTTAATTTGATTGTGTTGCATATGTAGTATAAATTTGTTGTATTATGTTGTGTGTATTCACATTAAAGTGTGTGTACTGCTTATTTAAAGTAAGTGTGTTGCATATGTAGTATAATTTTGTTGCTTATTTCATCTGTGTGTTGCTTATGTAAAATAATTTTGTGTTATTTTTTTAATGTGACTGTGTTGCATATGTAACATAAATTTATTGTATTTTGTTGTGTGTATTCACATTTGTGGATGTAAGTGTCGCCCATATTTTTTGCCGATATTTCTGCCTAATATATCCGGTAATGGTCGATTTCATTTGGACTGATTTACCCTTAATATAAGTTAACTAATGTTTTATTGTATATCTGTGATGTCTCTATTTTGTACTGTCACGTGTGCATGTTCCTAATAATTCTACGAATTATATCTCCTGCATTATAATAATTTTGATATAACATCAAACAATAGACATGAAATATTATTTAATAATTTTTATTGATGAAGTCAGAAAAGAAAAAAGTATCATATTTCATAATTATAAACAATACATTCAAGGTTATGTATTTGTGTTCGATCTTCGAAAAGTGATTTTTCATAGAACCGCACAGGCGCACCTACATCGCCTATTTCATTTTAGTCATGTCTAGATTTTTAATAAGTGGGAAAATTGGGGTCATACTTTTTTTCAAGGTTATAGTAGTCAATTCGGATGAAAATTTATTTTTCAAAGTTGTTTGTATGAGTAAATTGGTGGCAAAGATTTTTGCAAAAGCTCATTGTAAAATAAATGAAAAGTTACCATGTGTATATAAGATAATATATAGAAGAACTAAGTACAATAATTCATGAAATAGTAGTCAACAAAACATAGTTTTGACAATATTATTGTTTTTATCATTTATTTTTGGGAGATATTTTTCATTTTTGGCGATTTTACTACGTATTTTATTTATTTATGTTATTAAGTCAATTTTTATTTTTTTACATTTAGTTGTGGAGATTTTTATTGTACTATTTGGATTTTCTATTTATTATGTTCTATTCGAGTTCTCATATTTGGTATTTTTCAGGATGGACGATGCACAAATTGTATTTGTACAAAAATAACTTTTAGTAATTGTAATTTTTTAGAATTTCAATAAATAATAGAAATTTAATTTTTGATTATAAATAATACAGTTAAACAATATAAAAATAAATTATTATAATAAAAACCCTCTTTAAGGATAATAAATTTGGTTAATAAAAAATTTTGTGGATGTGAATTGTATCTATTTATTGAACATGTTTATCTATAAGAAAAGTAACAATGCTAAATATTAATGTATTATATTTTCAATACAATCAACAAATAAAGTCATTTCAAATTTCAATATCTTTTAGGGTTTAAAAAGTTAAACAATTGTTAGAATTATTAAAGGAATCAAACAAAAATCTTGTTTCATATTTAGCAACATAATTTAGGGGAAATGAAATATTTCAAAAATAAAAACCATTCTATTTTTATATATTTGCATATATCAAAAAATATCAAACAAACAACTTCATATCTAATAATAAAAATGTACAACTTTAAAAGTTGAATATCAAAATACACTCATAAATATTCAAAATTTCTATTAACATGAAAAGTATGTTAATAAATATAAGAAGAAATTTTCTATATACATTATTATGAATATAATTTCATATTAAATAAAAAATTTGTTTCTTCTTACATGAATATATATAATTCTAATGATATATGTGGATATACAAAATATATATAAATAATATTTGGATACATATTTTGAGATATTTTTCTTCAATTAAAATAAATATTTATAATTGAAGTTAATCAACTTAAATACAATTCTATATAATTATGAAGAAATGAGATAAGCTCAAATAGACATACAGTCAAAATACATGAATATACAAATTGATGTCCAAAAGAGCTCAAAATGCATAATTTTTAAAGCCTATTATAAAATAATGAGTAAATGTATCATATATTTTCTTTTATATATTATGTTTATTTTTTTTTTAATTTTATATGTGCAATATAAGTCAAATCAAGATCTGTAAAAAGATGTTTAATTGGATATATTATACTTTCAAAATGGATATAAAATGGAAAAAATATCAAAGTTTAAAAAAAAAGACAAATATAATAATTAATGCAAAGACACACATAAATTTAAAAGCTTATATAACTATATCTTTTATATAACTTTAAAAAGTGATTTATTTAAAGAAAGTTGACCACCAAAGATAATGAAATAGCATTTATTAGTTAAATCCGAAAAGCAAAAAAAATTACTATTTTTAGAAAAGGAAAAATGGGCGGAAAACCCGAGATTTATTATTCTAAGAATAGTCTCTCTTTATATATATATATATAGGATATGGACCAAATGGGTCCTCCTACTTGGGGTGAGTCCATGGGGACACATTCTAACCATAGATCAACAATTTTGAGTGGTTCAGATTTTTAGGGGGGTTTTATATTTATTTTTTTTGTTTCAACAACTAAGAAGGGTATGATGGTCATTTTACATATAGAATCGTTATTGAGATTTGATGAATCACAATCACGTTCAATTCCTTCCCCTTTCACGCGCACATGCTTTCAATTTTTGAGTAACCCATATCTCACATATTCACGTTTTTCTCTCTCCACGTAGATTTGTTGTTAATCGCTTATGTAATATAATCATATTGAATGTGTAGTATAACCATATTGCATGTGTAGTTTAATCATATATGTGTTGCATATGTAGTGTATATTTATTGCTTATGCAGCATAGGGTTGTTGCTTATTACTTGCTTATGTAGTTAATGTATTTGTTTTGCATATGTAGTGTATATTCGTTGCTTATGTTGTATGGGTTTGTTGCTTACGACTTGCTTATATAGTTAATGTATCTCTAGTGCATACATAGTGTATATTCATTGCTTATGTAGTATAGGTTTGTTGCTTATGTAGTATGTATTTGTTGCTTATGACTTGCTTATGCAGTTAATATATCTGTGGTGCATACATAGTGTATATTCGTTGCTTATGTAGTATAGGCTTGTTGCTTATGTAGTATGGATTTGTTGCTTATGACTTGCTTATGTAGTTAATATATCAAAAGCACCATGACATATCCGTACAAGCAAATTATATCTTCATAAGCAACCTTTGAATTGAAGTCGACTCACAGCAATCGTGGCGAATTTTCTCGCAACTTTTTTCACATAGTAGTACATTGAAGAAGAATGAGGAAAGATTCTCACAGTAGTGAGTTGAAAAAGAAGGAGGATGATTGTTCACGTTGAATTGCTACGAGATTTGGAAGGATTACCCGTGTTCTATACAAACGAGGGTGATTGGTTCTTGTTCTCTCATGAACAACGTCTAAGAAGAAGGAGGATGAGATTTGTTCACGTTGAATTTGATGTGAGATTTGGATATAATGTGTGATCATAGTGTGAACAGAATCCCATGAATATTGGGTAATTTTGTAGGATGACTAATATACCCCTTTCTCTAATTACCAACATTTAATCGAATTTTTAGCTCTAAAATCACAACCATTGAAAATTCTAGATATGTGGCTAGGATTGGTCCCTATGGACTTACTTTATGAGGTGGTCTCATATAACCATCTCCGTATATATATATATATATATATATATATATATATAGGGATATGATCAAATGAGACCGGGGCCTTTAGGTAAGAACATGAGACCACATCTGACCATTTGATTTAATATTCAATGGCCCGGATCTTACCCATCTATTTTAGTCATGGTAGTGGCAAACAAGGGTAGGAAAGTAATCTATCTTTTTATTCCAAGGATATAATTGTAAACCCCTAATTTTTGAATTTGGTAAGTCTATCGTTTCTTATTCATATCCCGCGATTTTCTCTACCTCTCCCCACGACACCGATTCCTCTCTTCCTTCATCCGCTTCAAACCATTGGTCGTCTCCTAATTATCGATTATTTGGAATAGGTATATTCATCTCTCCACCACAACACCGGTCATTTGGAATAGTTAACTTCATCTCTGTCTCTCAACTACACAAATCCCGTCGGTCGCATTTTTCAAAGGATAATTAAACTGGTTCGATTTTTTTCATATATTCAACACGGTAGGGCTCAATTGGCAACCTAGCACGAATCATCTCCTATTTTCATCACGGTTATCGCACAAAATATTGTAAGTTATCCGTGATTTTTATTTCTTTTTTTATTTTTGTGTTTGTTGATTTTAGGGTTTCAATTTGGGTTTTTATTATTAATTTCTATTGTTCTTATTTGTTTAATTTTAGGGAATAAACTTCTAGGTGTAAGAACATGAGACCACATCTAGTGTATGAAATATGTGTAATTAGTGTTTTGAATCATGTGAACTTAGATTTAGAATTCTGTGTGTTTAGGTATATAATAATGTGTTTATGGTTTATGTGTTGCATTTCCTTGCTCGTTTGCCCTCTTGGATGACGTGGACTTAGATATAGAATTCGTGTATTTAGCTATAGAATTATGTGTGTTTAGTTTTAGAATTCTGTGTCTGTAGGTATATTTGATTCGGATTCATGTGAACTTAGATATAGAATTCTGTTTGTTTAGCTATAGAATTATGTGTGTTTAGTTATATAATATTGTGTATATGGTTTATGCTAATGGACAGTTAGTTGTATGTTTTTGTAAATACTTGGTTCATTTCCAAAAGGAATTTATGCTAATCGATAATGTGTTAAGGGGGGATTAATTTAGCTTGAGTCCTTGGGCATGTATAATGTTCTATTTTATGTGGGTTTTAATTTTGGGGGATTGTTGAATGAGATATAATTGGTGGGGGGCATGTATATTTGATTTGGAATCATGTGAACTTAGATATAGAATTCGTGTGTTTAGGTATATGATAATGTGTTTATGGTTTATGTGTTGCATTTCCTTGCTCAGTTTCCCTTTTGGATGATGTGAACTTAGATATAGAAGTGCATGTGTGTTTAGTTATAGAAGTTTGTGTGAGTTGGTATATTTGATTTGGAATCATGTGAACTTAGCTATAGAATTCTCGTGTGTTTAGCTATATAATTTCGTGTGTTCGATTATACAATATTGTGTATATGGTTTATGCTAATGGACAGTTAGTTGTATGTTTTGGTAAATAATTGGTTCTATTTTTTCTGTAGGTCTTGTTTTACCAACTAAATGGCAAAAAACAAGGGGAAAAGGGCTGCGGGGAGTGGGGACGAAGGCGATGGTCGGGGAAGAGGAAAAAGAATTTATATACGACATTATCGACCAGGTCGAACCCAATGGTGTTGGTGAATGCCCTTGCAAATTTTTCCCGGCTCAGATTGATGCCATTGTTGATATGGGATTCGGAAGTTTGCTTTCCCTTTCAATTGTTGACTTCCCATCTCAGCTAATGTATTGGTTAGTTGCAAATTTTAACCCGGCTAGCTCGGAGTTGTTGTTGGATAGTATGAGGCGCATTCGCATTGAACCGAATGATGTGCGAGAGTATTGGGGTTCCCCAATGGGCGGGAGCCAATATAGTGAAGAAAACAAAATCGGAGACTTGCGATTTGTACATGGATGGCTTTCGCTATGTTCGGTAGGAAGATTACAAGGTAACACCGAAGCAAGTGGTGATAAAATCGAGTTTTGTGGATGGCGGTGATTGGTTTAGAAGGCTGTTCTTGATATTGGTCGAGTACCTTATCATTGGTAATTTTTCAACTGCATACGTGTATCCTCACTTGCTTAAAAGCCTTGTAGACGTCAGAAATGTTAGGAACTTAGCATGGTGTGAGCATACATTGACTACCTTTGGTTGAAAAGAGAGTCTGCTCGGTTCTTGGGAAGATAATACTGAATTTAATGGGCCCTTGCTGTTTTTGGCGGTATTATTTCCCACAATTGTTTTTTGTTTTTTGATTTTTTTGGAGTATGTTCTTTTTTGATGTAATCTATGTAATTGCACAGGTATTTTACGTTGACAGAGTTAAGTGCGTGAGGTGGAGTGTTCCAAGGACGGTCCCCATCGTGTCGGCTTGGAGCGGGGACAAACTAAAGGAAAGGAACAATAAGGAAATTGACCTCGGCGGGTTTGGGATGGGGTTTATCGAGCCCCCGTTTGATGGGGAAGCACAAAATGAGCTTGTTGAATTTGGCTTGGAAGGAGAAGGATCTTACAGTCGGGGGACCTCGTCATCCCAGGGTCGATCGAAGGTTGTTCATCCGCATGTGTATCTTAGTTTTATGTTATGTGCATTCTCGGAAGATAATTTTGTGTATTTCGTTTTAGAATCATGTGCATTTAGTGTTTCAAATATGTGTAATTAGTGTTAAATTATGTATATCCTATTTATGCACATTCAAGGGTTAGTGACTATGTGCATTTAGGTGTATATTATGTACATTTAGTGTTTCAAATATGTGTCATTAGTGGTTAAATATGTGTATTCTAATTATGTACATTTAGGTTAGTGATTTTGTGTATTCGGTAATTATGTGTAGTTAGTTTTATATTATGTGCATTTAGTGTTTCAAATATGTGTAATTAGTGTTTAAATTATGTTTCTTCTATTTATGTACATTCAAAGTTAGTGATTATGTGTATTGAGGTTTATATTATGTGCATTTAGTGTCTGAAATATGTATAATTAGTGTTTAAATTATGTATATTATAATTATGTACATTCAGGTTAGTGATTATGTGTATTTAGTTTGTAAATCTTGTGCATGTACACTTATCGATTTAATACACATATTTTTGATGTGCGGGGATTAGTGGTCAATTACTTGTGATTAAAATGTTTGTCCTCCGATGTTGTCGAGATTATATCTATTCTTGATCTGCTCCAAAGGACTTGGTCGAGGACGCAGAATTTGCCATGGTTGGGAACGTTGCGAAGGGTTTCTTATGCTCAACCGCATTACTGCAGGGTGGGGTTCGCCGTTCGGACGATGGTATGGAAGGGACTGAAAGTCAGCAGAATGAAGCCTTTTGGAGCAAGGCGGAGAATATTGCTGCAATTGAGGCAATCGAAAGTGCATTTCTGAAGAGAGATGAATTCAAGAAATGGTGTGATGAGGCACCAAGCTTTTCTATTGGCTTGACTCAAGATACCAATGTTGGCAGATGGGAGGACATTCTTGACACGTCTCGGCACTATGAGAAGAGTGTCAACGAAGAGGGAGATGTGCGAGATGGTGGTATGGCAAGCATGGAGGTTGGGTTATTATATATGTTTGCATTACTTATATAGTATTATTAATCAGTTTTGCTTTAAGTATTTTTTTAGTTCACACTATTGTATGTTTTGCAGGTTCTGGAAATGAATGTTGGGGGGGCTGTGATGCAAGTGGGGATCGAAAAACCAGCTACTGTATGTTTAAATTAGTAAAATATTATGTGCATTTAGGGTTGTAATTATGTTTATTTAGTTCTGTTTTATGTTTAGTTAGTTACATTATGTATAGGTAGTTTTATTTTGTGTATAAGTAGCTTTATTTTTATATATTTTTGGTTTATAGGTGGAAGATTCTGAGATTGGTGGTTCAGGGGGGCATGATGCGCCTTTGAGTGAGAATCCAAAGACCGTAAGTATTTTTTCCCATCTTTTATGATTTACTTCATCAATGTGTATACGAGTTCATAATTATTCTTATTGGGTTCGTAGGATGTCGAACGGAGGTTGGTGGCGTGAAACCTAGTGGCTCTGGGAGGTCGAGGGCGCGCGATATTGCCTTAGAAAGATCTAAGAAGGTTTTTTTCCGTAGAGCTACTAGGAAGACAAATCAAAGTGCGGTGATCTTGTCTTCGCCATTTGTGACTAGACAGATCGACGTCTGCTCGAAGCCAAATCAAAATGAGAACATGATTGCGAAATGGCTTTTTGAAAATCCTGGGTCGAACAAGTAAGGATTCGTTTATCATCCAACTAATTAGTTTCATTTGTTTTATCTACTGTTGTAAATGTTTTTGTTTTCCATATAGAGATGACATTGTATTTAACGCCGGTGACAAACTTTTGTCGAGGGAAATTGTGGAGACAATGCGTCCCGGAGGTTACATTAATGTTTCTATTTTGGACCTTTGGGCATGGATGTTGAATGGTATGGAGGATCGAGGAGTAGCGATTCACCGAATGCATTTTTTGCTTCTTGTTTTTGACGGTATGTTAATCCTATTTTTATTTTCTGTTTTCATTTTTCTTTGGTGTTTTCAAGTCTTAAAATCTGTGGTTTATTTTTTTATATTTGTGTATATGTGTTGTAGTTGTTCACGATCGTTAGTCCGGGGGATGGCTTAGATGAGAACACTGTGTATCAGTCGTTTGTGCAAGGACTCGACACAGAGCTCGGTGACCCGAGCTCCGATAAATTGAACAACTTTGACATGGTAAGTAATGGTAATTAATCTCATTATTTTTCCAAATCTTTTATGTTAATTACAAGACCCTAATGTATAGCTTGTTTGAGTTTTTCTTCCCGATTTGTAAGAGCGAGCATATCTTTTCGGTGACCTTTGATGTCAAGAGGTTTCACCGCCATATTATCGACAACTCAAATGCTTCGGTGGAAGCAATCGGGAGAAATATGGAGACTTAGGACAAGTTGGTGAGCTTTTTTTGGTTTTTTTGTTGCATTTCCTTGCTCAGTTTGCCCTTTTGGACGATGTGAACTTAGATATAGAATTCTGGGTTTTTAGCTATGGAATTATGTGTGTTTAGTTATAGAATTCTGTGTCTGTAGGAATATTTGATTTGGAATCATGTGGACTTAGATATATAATTCTGTTTGTTTAGATATATAATAATGTGTTTATGGTTTATGTGTTGCATTTCCTTGCTCAGTTCCCCTTTTAGATGATGTGAACTTAGATATAGAATTCGTGTGTTTAGCTATTAAATTCTGTGTGTTTAGTTATAGAATTCTGTGTGGGTAGGTATATTTGATTCGGAATCATGTGAACCTAGCTATAGAATTCTGTGTGTTTAGTTATAGAATTCTGTGTGTTTAGTTATAGAATTCTGTGTGTTTAGTTATATAATATTGGGTATATGGTTTATGCTAATGGACAGTTAGTTGTATGTTTTGGTAAATAATTTTGTTTTACTCAGCATCTATATGCCTTGGATAGCATACTGTCATGGAATTATGTGTTTTAGTTGTAGAATTATGTGTTTTAGTTGTTGAATTTGTTTTCCATGGTATATTGTGCGAGTTCGGATGTTTGCAAACTACTTGGAGACTAAAGGTTGCCCGCAAATGGCTAGTCTTTGTCAGGAAGTTCTCCCGTGTAGACTATGCATGCCTTGGAGAGACACCACAAACAAAGTTGATTGTGGTATATATGCCATGAGGCATATGGAGAGCTACATGGGTGGTGGCACCAAGGGATGGGATTGTGGTTTGGAGAAGAATAATGCGTCCCAACTGTCTAACTTACGCACGAAGTACTCATTTTGCAATAATCCCGCACCATAGCAATGAGCAAAAGGATAGATGTTTGGAAGAAAGCGAGAAAGTTTTGGACGGGGAAGAGATCGTATTGTAGTTTTGTTTTAAATAGACAATGTAGTATGCAGAATGTGCTCATCATTTTTGTATAGTTAGGTTACTATCGTTGGTGTTTTTGTCTTTGGGAGCCATTTGCATATGACTTAGATGATCTTGAATTGTGGATATGAATGATTCAGACGTGGGGTGTTTTCTCTTTAATCAATATAAATTTGCATTTTTCACGTACATATGGTCGGAATGTTGGTATACAGCGTTAATATTGTATTGTAGTTATTACATTGTATGTCTTACGCACAAAATTATGTACAGTTAAGTATCCATTAACACAAAACTATATACACACTATTATATAACTTAACACACATTATTCTACTGCTAAATACACATGTTTCCAAAACAAGTATACATGCTTGCACAAAAAAACAAAAAAACAGTGCTACTACTAAACAAACATTATTGCGAAACTAAAAACACATAATTCTACATCTAAAAACACATAATCCCAAACCAAAATATACTTGCACTAAATATCAAAAAACAATATGCTATTACTAAACAAACATTATTGAAAAACTAAAAACACATAATTCTACATCTAAAAACACATAACGCCAAACCAAATATACATGCTTGCACAAAATAACAAAAAAACAATATGCTATTACTAAACAAACATTATTACATAACTAAAATCACATAATTCTACATCTTTAAACACATAATTCCAAAACATACTTTTATTGATCTTGATGTTGTCATTGAAGGACGATGTGTGTTTAATACATGACGATAATGTGTAAATAGGGTGCAGATATTGTATGTTTATGTTCGTAATTATGTAAACAAATCATAAATTGCCTCGGGGGTGCTTGTGCGGGTCGGGCATGTCCTCAATTTGTTATGTGTTGCAACCTTACCGCATGTCCTACATTTTCTTTTGATTTTGTGCTTGCTTTTATGGCTTTTTCTCTTTGGCTTTGGATCCCCGCTTTTGATGACTACCACTTCCTTTGTTCTTGGCTTGCTTTGCGCGAGTACGGAAATGTTTAATTATGAGGTTGAGCCGCAATAGGTTTCCATTCGATTGTTTGCTAGGCATTGTAGTTCCGTGTTGTTCCTCTAATAGCTTAGCTTTCTCATTCGATATGATACTAGATAGACTTGACAATTTTTCAATATCCTTGCGCAAGACCGATCGGTGTGAAAATCCGCCCACAGGGTGTTTAGTGTCCTTGCGGCCTCTATCCCTCCCGGAAGTTGGTACATGTGCCCATTCTTACCTAAAGAATTATACGAGGTTGCTTTCATCCAACGTTGCCAAATATAGATTTGGAATTTCATCGCAATCCTTGAGTATTACAAATATATGTCGACACAGAGTCGATCTGTTCAAACAATTTGCAACTACATTTGGCCGATTCATCTACCTTGCATTTTGTTACTTGAAACACCCCACTTTCTTCCTTTATTGTGTATGAGATCTCGTTTGTATTGTCATTGATCGTATAATCGAAAGCAATGGTAACACGCTTCTTTAATTTCCTTGCTCACTTCATAAAATATGGCGTGCGTGTATACTAAAGAAGCATGTTTTTCAATTTTCAATGGTGTCCGGCAATTCGGAAGGGAGGTTTGGCATCGATTATTCAACTTATCACTAGAATGTCGTTGGGATTCCATTGCGCTCTCGAAATGCATCACAAATTCCACCAAGTTTGATTGGGATTTGTAAAATTACCAAACCACTATTTGTGCTTTACGAGAGTGACGTAGTTTTTTAAGTCCACTCATGGGCACGTCTCTAAAATAGGCGGGAATCCACTACGTATATCATACATAATCGTGAACCATGGGTGTGATGCTAGATTGAAATCATCCATAATTTCGTGCCACCGTTTTTCAAATTCAGCTGTTGTAATGTAGTTATCCCACACAATTGATTTAAACCGATTGATGAAAATTTTATCTTTGAACAGGTTGGGGCGGCTTTGACACCGACTTTCTCCATTATGTGCCACATACACAATCGTGTTTTTTTGTCTTGAAGACAGATTTTATGGCATTCTTCATGGCGGGTCTTGGTCTCATTCATTATATAATATGGTTCCTTAACAAAGATCTAAGAATCGCCTCGAACAACCACGTATAAGACTCCTCATCCTCTTTCAAAATAAGGCCACCGCAAAGTTACACACCTACGATGGTTATCTACCCGGTGAATGGAGCGAACACCATCTTATACCTGCGTTTGAAATCTATCATTAGTACACAGATTTTAATAACTATGTAAACATTTTTAAGAGTATAAGTGTACACAATTACATTATTATATACACATGTATGAAATCTATTTTGAGTATACAGATTTCAATAACTATCTAAACATTTTTATGAGTATAAGTGTACACAATTACATTATTATGTACACATATTAACTTAAATATGTACACACACCAACGTAATAAAATAACATGTTACCCTGATTTATGTAACTAAATGGACAGTTATATAAGGATAAATGTAAACTATTGTAATCACAAATATGCAAGATAAATTAGTGCAGTGAATTATATTACCGGTTGGTATTGTACGTAGCATCAAATGATATCACATCGCCAAATGCGGCATAGTTCATTATACCGCCTGCAGTCCGCTTAAAAGATTCGCGTTAGTTGTTCATCTTGATCAACGTCATAATCGAATACCATTCCCGATTTGCCTCTTTGCCGCCTAAGGAATTTGTCTATCACTAATTGTGCATCCGCACCGCATATGTATGCCTTCGTGTCTCGTTTGAAATTTTTAAAATCAATTTTGAGCGCCTAACCCGTGAATAACCGCCGCCATTTCTCTATAAAGCTCGTGTTGTTTTGCACTCCCAATGTTTGCCCTTGTGTAATTTATGATAAATTGTCTGGTGCCCGAAGTTTAGGTTCCTATTCACCTTCAAGAATTGCTTGTGTTCATCAATTATCATCGGATGAGTGTGTCTTTCCTCAAACGTCTTTACCTTATATGAACCGGCGCTAGTGTATTCAAAAATACGGCGTGCATTGCACCCAACCTCGGTTCGAGGCTCTCTTCGTGCCCCCCTGTTTTGGGATGTTGCCGTCATGCTCAGATGCCTCACCAGGTATGGGTTTTTTAGAGTTCTTGTAGCCCTCTCTATTGCAAACCACGTATTGCACGCGAATATCCTCGTTCTTGAATTTCTTCGTAGTGCTTCTTCTAACGTCGAAGCCACTACACAAACCATAATCCTTATAAAATTGTATTCCGCCTCCAATGACGGAAATGCATGTTGCACGAGGGATTTTTCTTGCTCAACCTCTGGGATCCAATATTTAGTTGATCCAGGTGAGATTTCGAGCCTCTGACCAACGTGAACTGTGTAATCTGGATCTTCATCTGCAAAAACACAATATTTAGATATTAAAACAACAAATTCTGAATACTATTTACACAGATTTTGAATGTATTGTGTAAATCCATATTTACAGAACATGAATGTATGGTGCAAAATTGAACTCACCAATATTTGTTGTATAAGTACACATATTTATTGCCATTTTTGTTCATAATTAATACTTTAAACATATATTAGATGCATTGTTAATAGCAAAAACGTTTTTAGGTAATACATTATATGTGAGACACTATATATTAGAAGCTATATGTACTACATATATTTCATTCTAAATACATACATTTGAGACACTATGCGCACATTTAATTAATACCAATGAACTCACATATGTACAGAAGCTATTTTGGATATATTATAGGTGATACACATGTTTACCAATAAATACACAGATTCGAGACACTATATACACATTTCATTAATACTAACTAAACACACATATGTACGTACGGAAGCTATATGTGTTACATTATATGTGTTACATATTCTCATAATAAATACACAAATTCGAAACATTATACACGGACATCATTAATACGAACTAAACACACATGCTCTAAGAATATAATATACACGAGTTCTGATTTGCAAAGCTATATACACAGAATTACAAAGCTATATGCACAGAATTATAAAGCTATATGCACGAATTACAAAGCTATATGCAGAATTCCTAAGCTATATGCATGAATTACAAAGCTATATGCACAGAATTCCAAAGCTATATGCACATAATTCCAAAGCTATATGTACATAATTAATTGGAGAATTTTTTTATTGTGCAACATTACATGCATTCGAACCACGCATTTTTCCGATGAATTGGTGTCAAATATTACCTTGTTGGGACTATTTTGTGGAGGGGGTATCGTGGTCCTGCGACATTGCAATACATCGATCCCGTTGATGTGGATTTTTGGTGTTTTTATCACGAGAATTTTGTTGGTTCGATATTTGCGTGCGATTTCTGTGTTTTTTACGTTGCTTTGATCGTGGGAGAAGATGATGTTGAAGTCTGATATTTGGACGATGGGAGGAGAAGTTGTTGTGATCGTGGGTTTTTTTTTCCGGCTTTTGGACGATGCTTTCACGTTGGGACCTGGAAGATGGCGAATTTGGTAAGATTCTATTCTTGATTTTAGGAAGACAGTTATTTGGTGATTTTAACATTCCAATTGTACCTATTTGGTCCCCACTATTTTTAATTACTTTAAAATGCCATTAAATCCTAGCCTTTTAATTTATTTGGTTGAAGGGTGTGGATTGAGTCTCATGTTCCTACCTATAGCTATGGTCTCATAGGATCTCATCCCTATATATATATATATATAGGGGAGGATCAAGTGAGACCATGTCTCCAAGTGAGACACAATGGACTAATCTCAACCATCCCCCACTATTAATCAATGGGTATGATTTAATGGATAAAAATATATTAAAATATTAACTTAATCAATATAAGGGTAGTAGGGTAAAATAACATAACAAGTTGGTTACAAAAATGGAATCAAATCTCTCTCATACATCTCCCAATTTTCTCAATCTCGCGTCTCTCTTTTCTCTCTCTCATACATCTCCCAATTTTCCCAATCTCACGTCTCTCTTTCTCTCTCTCTATGTCTCTCTCTCTCTCTCTCTCTCTCTCTCTCTCTCTCTCTCTCTCTCTCTCTCTCTCATTCCTCCATTAACGCAAATAAAGAAAAGCGTGAAGAACTCGAAAATTACAGTTCATGAAAATTACTGAGAGAAAAAACAAGAAAAATCGGTGCAATATTACAGAGAAATAACGAACGGTGAGTTCGAAAACTAAATATGCAACAAAACTCAACTAAATATGCATTATCGAAAACTATCTACGGCGTAAAAAAACTAATATGCAGTACAAGATATCCAACTATGCAAGACGTCATAAACTATGCAATAAAATCAACTAACTATGTATTATCTAGAAACTATCTATGCATTGTGGAATAACTAAATATGCACGATCATTGTGTAACATCCCATTTTTATAATTTCCAAAAGCAACATCCCATTTTCATAACTAAATATACATTATATTGAACCTATTTATGCGGTGTAGTATAACTACATATGCGATGCGTTATATTCAATTATGTCTTGTTTTCGAAAGTAAGCAGCCAATAAAATAACTAAATATGCATTATTTGATGTCTAATTATGCGAAAGAGATTTAACCGTAACTATGTTGTAAAAAAATATTTGGAAAGAAAACTATTCCTTAAATTCCGCCACAAAATCGTGCAGTGTCAATTTCACCCATAAAATCCGTTGGGACCACTAATTTGAACCATAAAATTCGCGGGACTACTAATTTGAATTAAAAAATTATAATCTTACCCTTAAAATCAGCGAAAATTAGGAAATAATTAAAAAAACCGAATGAATCATATCCCTTCATTTTTAAGATCAATGGGTAAGATGAGTCCACACTGTCTCACCTAGGGATAGGATTTGGTTCAAATGAGACCACCCTCCCTAGGTGAGACAGTGTGTGGACTCATCTTACCCATTGATCTTAAAAAATGAAGAGATATGATTAATTCGTTTTTTTTAATTTACCCGATTTCCGCTAATTTAAGGGTAAGGTGGTAATTTTGTAAGTCAAATTAGTGGTCCCAATGGTTTTATGGGCTGAGATTGAAACTATAGGATTTTGTATGAATTTAAGAAACTGTTTCTTTCCAAATATTTTTATTTTACAAAGATAGTTAGGGTTCTTCTCTCTTTGCATAATTAGACATCAAATAATGCATATTTAGTTGTTTTATTGGCATATTTTTTACGAAAAAACAATACGTAATTGAATATAACGTCTTTCGCATATTTAGTTATTCTACACTCGCATAAATAAAGGTTCAATATTATATATATTTAGTTATGAAAATGTGATGTTGCTTTTTGGAAATTATGAAAGGGATGTTACATAATATCGCATATTTAGTTATTCCATTAATCGCATAGATGGTTTCTAGATAATGCATAGTTAGTTGATTTTGTTGCATAGTTTATGACGTCTTGCATAGTTGGTTATATGTACTACATATTAGTTTTTTTTTACGCATAGATAGTTTTCGTGATAATGCATATTTAGTTGATTTTTATTGCATATTTTCAAATATGTAATATCCTACAAATATATGCATCATTTCATAATTATATATGCAACGTTTCATAAGTATTTATACATCATTTCATAAGTATCTATGCATCGTCTTATTCGTGAAAATTACGTTTTTAAGAGTTTATTTTAATGGTGGATTTGAGTTCTCCATTGATGTCTACGGATGCATCGTCTTATTCATGGTTATTTCATTTGGAATAGAAATCATCTTCTTCTTCACAATTTTTTTCTCTATAAAATCAGTTTATAAAGTGTAGGTTGAATATAAACGAGTTCGATTCTTCGTCGTTATTTTTTCATTTAAAACATATATTGCATCTTCTTCACTATTTTTCACGATTCGAGTTCTTCCATTTGCGTTAATGGAGGAACCGAGAAAAGAGAGGAGAGATGGAGAGTGACGTGTGTGTGTGTGTGTTTGAGAGAGAGAGAAAGAGAGAGAGAGAGAGAGAGAGAGAGAGAGAGAGAGACGTGAGATTTGAGAGATGGATGAGAGAAAGAGATTTGATTCCATTCTTATAACTACTCTTGTTATGTTATTTTACCCTATTACCCCTATGTTGATTAAATTAATATTTTAATATATTTTTATCCATTAAATCACACCCATTGAATAATAGTGGGGGATGGTTGAGATTAGTCATTGTGTCTCACCAGAGATATTGGCCTCACTCTGATCCTATATATATATATATATATATATATATATATAAATTAGGTAATAAATCATAATTATTCTTGTTAAATATAGACCATTCAAAAATCGATCTATAGTTGGGATTAGTCCCTATGAACTTACCATATTCAATTGTCTCATATAATTTTATCCCTATACACGTATATATAAATTGTTTCTCGTTGTCATACTTTCCTTCAACTGCCATACTGTCGGATTTGAGGATTATGAAATCAATTTTCTCTGGTCAATTTTTCCAAGCCAACGAAAAAGGAGGTTTCAAATTACCAAGTCGAGTATGAACGAGCAAAAATATGATAACTTACTAGCAAATTTCAAGGAAAAATATAGAAATATGAAATAGAAAACCAAGAGAAATTTCAATGGTGGGCACGTGATGTTATGATGTATAGAACTTTTTTCTAAAAGCTTTTAAAATATAATTATTTGTATTTAAAAGAAAGACTGAAAGGAAGAGAATGTTGAATAACATTAAAGGCAGCCATCGGAAAATAGAGTAAAATAAAATGTCAAAACTCATTTTAGTACCTTTTATTCTCTTAATTTAACCTCTATCTTTTATTTAATTTTATTCTTTTATTTTTGGTTAAATACCACCTCCATCTTTAATTCATTATTGCTACCACCTCAATTGTTTACGACATTTTTACATTATTATCTACCTTAATGCATAATTTTCCTCCTCAACTTTTATAAAATAAATTTATGCTGGCTAGGCACAGCAAGAATAAGCTTTCTGCTTTCGAGTTTGAGTCGTCATTCAAATTCTCAACCAGTGCTTTATCAAATATCTCTTTCACCCAATGCAGAGAAGATCCGAAGGACAATATATTGCAATGCATTATAAACAATCCTCACCCAGAAATTTCTGGGTTTCCTCAGAAAGGTTTTTCGCAGATCAACAAAGAAGTTGTGGGAAAAGCAGTACATGCTATGTGCATAAAGGATTGGACTCACTTAAGCATATTTCACACAAACACATTGATACATATGTACTGAAATTCGGAAACATTAGATATGCCAAGCAGGTGTTTGATATAATGCCCGACAGGAATGCAGCTTCTTGGAATAACATGATTTCTGGATATGTGAAAACGGGGTTGCATGTGGATGCTTGTGAACTGTTTCTTGAGATGTGGCATCGAGGATATGAATTGAATGGGTATAATGTTCCTAGCTTATTAACTGCATTTAGTAGGTCGGGGAGCATGTTGCTTGAAGGCCTTCAAATTCATAGTTTACTTTTGAAGAATGGTTTGATGTATGATGTTTTTGTGGGCACCTCCCTTTTGCATTTTTATGGTGGGTATGGACTTATTTCTGATGCCCAGATACTCTTTGAGGAGTTACCTGATAAAAATGTGGTTTCTTGGACCTCTTTGATGGTTAACTATGCAGATGGTGGATTATTCTATGTGGTTGTTAACTTATACCAGAGAATGAGGCGCGAAGGGGCAAGTTGTAATCAGAATACCTTTACTACGGTTATTAGTTCTAGTGGAGCTCTTGATGATGAATGCTTGGTTCATCAAGTTCTTAGCCATGTTATTAAGTCAGGGCTACAGACAGATGTCTCGGTTGCAAATTCTCTTATATCAATTTTTGGTGGTTTAAGTAGAGTAGAAGTCGCCAGTTATATATTTAATAACATGGATGAACGCGATACCATATCGTGGAACTCAATACTTGCAGCCTTTGCTCATAATTGGCTCTCTGAAGAGGCACTTAGGTATTTTCATTTGATGCGACTTAATCATGGAGAAGTAGATGAAAACTCACTGTCCATAGTGTTGTCTGCCTGTGATTCTGTGGATAATTTGAAGTGGGGTAGAGGAATTCATGGTTTGCTGGTGAAACTGGGATTCGAATTGGATATCTGCATTTCTAACACCCTTCTTTCTATGTATTTTGAGACGGGAAGACATAAAGATGCAGAAAAGTTGTTTCACAGTATGCCACAGAAGGATTTGGTCTCTTGGAATTCCATGATGGCAGGCTATGTTTCAGGAGGCAAGTGCTTAGATGCCTTGAGGGTGTTGAGAGAACTGCTCATCATGCGGAACGTAACGACTTTTGTTACTTTTGCTAGTGCATTGTCTGCCTGTGCCAATGCTGAATTTCTGTCTGAAGGGATAATTGTGCATGCACTTGTAATCACATCCGGGCTCCATGAGAATATGGTAGTTGGGAATGCACTAGTTACCATGTATGGGAAGTGTGGCATGACACAAGAAGCTACGAAGGTATTTCAGAATATGTCTGAAAAAGAGTTGGTTACATGGAATGCCCTGATTGGCGGTTATGCAGATAACGAAGAAGTTGACGAGGCAATAAAAACTTTTAAGTTGATGAGGGAAAGGGATGTGTCACCTAACTATATAACTCTGATAAATATTCTCGGATCTTGTTGTGATCCATGCAACCTTCAAAAGTACGGAATGCCCTTACATGCACATATAATAATCACAGGATTTGATTCAGATGAATACGTGAGGAACTCTCTTATCTCAATGTATGCCAACTGTGGTGATCTCGATTCAAGTAACTCCATATTTTCTGCCTTAGTCAGCAGGACCTCTGCAACTTGGAATGCTATGGTTGCTGCTAAGGCTCATCATGGTCAATGGGAGGAGGCTTTGAAACTTCTTGTGGAGATGCAAAGGGCTGAAGTGGAGTTCGATCAGTTCAGTCTTTCTGAAGCCCTTTCTGCTTCAGCAAACTTGGCTATTTTGGAGGATGGCCAACATCTTCATGGTTTAGCCATCAAACTGGGTTTTGATTATTATCATTTTGTTGCAAACGCTACAATGGATATGTACGGGAAGTGTGGAGAACTTAATGATCTCTTGAAACTGCTTCCAGAGCCAAAGAGACGGTCTATCTTGTCATGGAATATAACGTTATCTGCTTTTGCTAGGCACGGATGCTTCCAGAAAGCCAGAGGAATCTTTCATGAAATGGTGGCACAAGGTGCAAAACCTAACCATGTCACGTTCGTCTCACTTTTATCCGCGTGTAGCCATGGCGGTCTTGTAGATGAGGGCCTTAGATATTTTTCTTCTATGACGACCGAATTTAGTGTCCCAGTTGCTATAGAGCATTGTGTTTGCATGGTTGATCTACTCGGCCGATCAGGAAGACTTGCGAGGCGAACAATTTATCAAAGAAATGCCGGTCCCACCTAACGACTTCGTCTGGCGAACTTTGTTGTCCGCATGTAAAATCCATGGTCAGTTGGAACTGGGGAAAAAAGCCGCTAAGCATCTTCTTGAAGCAAACCCGTCGGATGACTCTGCTTACGTCCTTTATTCAAATGTGTGTGCAACATCAGGAAGATGGCAAGATGTGATGGGACTCAGAGGGAAAATGGAATCAGAAAATGTGAAAAAGAAGCCAGCTTTCAGTTGGCTTAATGTGAGAAACCAAATAAGCACATTTGGTGCAGGAGATCAGTCCCACGCAGAGTCGGAGAAAATATACGTTAAATTAATGGAGCTGAAGAAAGAAATCAAAGAAGCTGGTTATGTCCCTAATACGAGCTATGCGTTGCACGATACAGATGAAGAGCAAAAAGAGGACAATTTATGGACGCACAGTGAGAGGCTTGCGCTTGCGTATGGGTTGATTAGCACTCAAGAAGGTTCGACTCTTCGAATATTCAAGAATCTTCGTGTTTGTGGTGATTGTCACTCTGTTTACAAGTTTGTGAGCAGTGTAGTACGCAGAGAAATCATATTAAGGGATCCTTATAGGTTTCACCATTTTAGTGGTGGTAAGTGTTCTTGCAATGACTATTGGTAGTGTACTAATTCCAATATTACCATTGAGACAATTTCTGAACAATGCTAGATGGTGAAAAATAAATACATAATTATTAACATGTTTCTTCCTTGTTTCCTGATACTGTGCATGACTGTTAGTCCCTGTGCTTGTGAGTTGCAAGACAAGAGCATACTCGATATCAGTTTATTGGGATAGAGTGAGGGGAAGGAACAAAATTGCAAAATAAAATGGGTTTGCTGCTCTGAAAGAGAGTCGAACTCAAGACCTCCCGCTTACTAAACGGGTGCTCTAACCAACTGAGCTACAAGAGCTTGTTGGAGGACTTTTATATCTTTTTTAAATGATTTAAATAATTATGATAAAATCAACCTGGAAATTTTATATTTGTCAATCAATTATTTACATGATAACAGTAGAAAGACCATACATTAGAATGGGAGCTATATTAGTGATTCCTAAGAAAGTGTTATTTAACCACCGCCATTTAGCCTAGTGGTATCACTCCCTTCAATGTGTGGGAGGTTAGGGTTCAATCCCCAGTGAAGTGTGTGTGCGTAACTCAAAAAAAAAAAAAAAAAAAAAAAAGTGTTATTTAGTTCGGAGGGATTTTTTTGGGTAAGGATGTTACGAGAGAGTGATGAGTCCTTCATTCCCCATCTTAGTAAACTGGTGAGCGATGAGTGTTGTCTTCATTTAGAAGAAAATGAGTTTAATTACAAATCTATTTGTAAGTTGTAATATGATAACTATTGCAAAGGTTGTCTTTGTGTGGACTTCCTGAGTTAAACAACCTAGTTTGTGATAATTCTCATGTGACCAAAACGGGATATTGTGGGAAAAGACAAACAAAACAAACTTGTTACCTGTATTATTATTAATAATAATCCAAAAACACCAAAAACTGGTGTTGCTCCTTTAAAACACAAGAATCATATTATCAATCCACAGGAAAACCTTTGTTAAAGCTTCCAAGTGACTTTAAAACATTAGCGGAATTCATAATTTTCTTATATGATATCTTCTTAAAAATAAAATATAAGAAAAAGGACAAAATAAGTGTTAGAGATTGAAATACATAACAATTTAATTATCCAAACAAATGAATTTATGATTATAATCTTGAACTTCCCATCGTTCGCAAAACACAACAATAAACCATTTGAGAATAGAAAGTGATGCCGATGTTTCTAGTGTCCTACGTACGGGGCGGCAGGGCATACAGTATACCACAACTTCTTCACATCATAGGAAGTTTCAAATAGGTATAAATATTACAAGAAAATCCAACAGATAGATCCAAATACTAGTACAAACAAAACTCAAACCACTTAATTCTGCCAAGAGTACAATAAGTTAGCCTGAGCACTGAACTACTACTACTACTACTCCACTTCCTGTAAATAGTCTTCAATTTCAGACGGCGTCAAAACCCTACAAAGAAAGACACCGCCATTATCAACTAGCTGAACATCTCACAGAAACACAAACACGTGTATTTTATAAAAACCTGCTTAAAGATAACACTCACTTGAATATTTTGTTACTGCCAATCACGCCAATCTCAATATTTTTGCTCGAAATCTGTCCTTCAAATCTGGATATAAGGGGGCAAGGGAAATCAGAGTTTAATTATCATAGTTTTTCCCATGTGAAGGCTCTTAAATGCATGCAGTAAAAGGATACTTGAGCTTGTAACACAGCATCGTGAACAAATGAGTACAAATGGTAAACACTGGTTGTCCCTATTTCTAATTGAAGAATTGGAAAGATTTGAAATTTGAGACAAACAAGCAAAAAACAACATTTCCCATCACCAAGAGAGATGTCACATGCAAAAAAAAAAGTTAACAGAAATTCCTAAATTTGAGGCGCTCACCCCTCCTTCAATGTCAAAATCGCTGTATGCACAGCATCGTCAAGTTCCATATCATCAGTGTACCTACAAAAATTCCAATAAATGAATTACTAAAACTTGATCCACATCAAACAGTTTAAAAAATAAACAACTCAGGGATAAGAGTGATAGTGTACAGTGAAATGTCAAAAATAGAACTCAGATTCCTGCAGAATTAAGCATGCTTCTCATAATGGGGTAAGAAAATATGAAGTATGTTGAGTAGCACAATCAGGTTAAACACATCAGGTAGGTAACATGCGATTTAAAGGATGACGGGCTAAGATAATAATAAACATGTCATAAGCTCCAAGAAGTTGTGAGATTTTTAGGAGCTTATATCTGTTCTAAAAGACCCCGCCTAGCTCCGATTAGACCCCGCCTGGGCGCTAGGCCCTCCTTGTCCGCCAACGTTATTTTTCCAATTAGATCCCGCCTAATCCCGCTCAGTCCCGCCTAACCCCGCCCTGAGACTCCGCCTAGGCGCTAGGCCCCGATCTACGCTTGACTAGCGCCTAGCGATTTTAGAACACTGGCTTATAGTATGTTATACCTTGTTTTGGAAAATTAGCTCTCAATTAGTTTAATAGAAAATGGGCGCCAAGAGCTTATAAGATGTGGCAAAAATAAAGGGGGTGTCGTACTACTTTCAATAAGCTTTTGGCTCCTTAAATATTTAGCCAAAAGCTATATAACATCATATTTAAATGTTTGAAGGAGCTTATAAGTTTAGCTAAAACACCCTCTTAGTCATCAAACATGTACCTCTAAAAGGTGGAACTTATGCACAAATTTGGTCGTGGATTAACAGCAAATTCAGTAGAGACTTGGACCTATCAACTTTAATAGAAGAGGAAGGTCCAATAACAGGGATCTTTACATTTATAAAGGCAATTTATTAACACAAGTATCAGTCAGGGCAGCAGAAGCTATGATCCATGTGAAGGAGCCAAAAGAAGAAACCAGAACTCATAAATAACAAGAATCTAACTGATTTGGAGTATGCCATACAAAATCACTTCACATGAATTGACACGGGAAAGAGAAGGCAGTTGAACTCCAAAATACAAAAGAAGGAAAGTCTTAACATAACAACCCACCTCTTCTCCAGAAATGTCTTTGCATTGGACACATTCTTCCCCATGGCTGAAGCTTTCCAAGAGAAGTATGAACCTGAAGGATCCACCTGTAGAGCAAACAAAAATTAGCATTTCGGAAAATTATGGAGATGATTTGATCTGGTCAAGGACCATAAACAATGTTTTCACACCAACCACTGGTATTTTAAGGTGAAACCAGAAAACCAGTTCATCCATCTTATCTGTTGAGGATCATGGACTTTACAAGCTACAAATTACAGCATCACATCAATGGGATTTTACAGAGATGTGCTATAACGACCGGGGGGCTATCCGTGGGCTTTCCATCCGCGTCGCGCTCATGGATTTCCCACCCCTGGAAGTGGGTTTCATCCCATCTGGTGGTACTCACACTCTTAGAGCTCAGGATTTATCCTGGAGGTCCTGGGTTCGAGTGTCGGGGAAGACATGAAACCCACTTCCAAGGGTGAAAAAGTCCATGAGTGCGACGCGGATGGAAAGCCCAAGGGATAGCCCACGTTTGTTACATGTGCCACTGCAGCACAGCATGCACACCCACAGCACTTCCCAGAAGAATATAAAATAAGGGAAAATGAATGAGAAAACAAAAGAAACAAAAAAGGACAAAATGAGAAATAGATATTTTAACATAAGCAAAACATAGTGACTCCTCGTCAAAGAATATCGAGCAATTCCAACTTTGGTAAGACTGGGCATGATCCACAAAGGGATAAAACAAGGAGAAAATCAGAAGGACATCAAGAAGAAACAAAAGAACCATAAACCAATATTAAAGAACTCGTGACCTAGTCATATCTGATTAGATACAATGGACATACAAAGCTTTCATCAGTAAAAAGGGCCCAGAAAATGCAAGTTACAGATCAAGAAGTGTTGGCATACCTGATATAGCTGTGGACCCTTGTCATCAAATCCAGCAACCAAGAGTGATACACCAAATGGCCGCACACCACTATCAGAAAAGTCAGGAACTTTATTAAGTTTATTTCAAACATACTGATGTAACATGAGAAATAATACTTTAAATATAGTTTTTTAAGAGTCTATATTCAAGCAAGAAATGCATTTAATTAGGATTTAATGGCCTCCAGTTTTGAAGTAAATATGGAGACAAAGAGCTAACATAGTTACAACTGCTAAGCTTGGGCTTTTCAACTTAGTCTTCCACTAGTCTGGCTTTTTCAGACAATTAGATCTAAAAGAAAGTTCCTCAAAAACTCACACAGTGAAATTTGATTTTAGAGTTACAAAGGAAATGAAGAGCTAACATTAGTTTCAACTACTACACAACTACCATTCAATTTAATCTTCCACAAGTCCACTGTCTCAGAAAAGTTGCTAATCACATATTTTATTCAGAGATCTACAACACAAACTTAATCAGGAAATTCACATCAAGCAATTTGATATAACGTAAAAAAAAAAAAAAAAAAAAAAGCAATTTGATATAACGTGTTACTAGCAGGTGTAAGGTCATCAATCACATGAAAACCTCCTTAACCCACAAGGCTTCACACTGACAGATGAAAAAGGTATATATGAAATTTGTCTTTGTAGCCTTCGTACAAATTATGTTGCTAATTATAAGAAATAATCACGATGCATGTATTACTGCAACTCATTCCTTGGGTAATTTCGCAAAGTCAGTGAAGCGTAATCGTGCAAATATATATTTAACTTGCAGAAGATTCAGCTTAATGCACTAAACGACAATCTCTACAAGTTAACATTAGAACATCTAGGCAGTCAGTTTTTCATGGGTCAACAAACAGCCTCCAGTATGGCGTGGCAACAAATTAGTAAAGTAGCATAGATGGTCAAAAACATATTACACGCAACCATGGGCGTAGCCAGGATTCACAGTCAGATACCTTTGTCATCCGACGACAGATATGGCCGACGACAGATACCTTTGTCATCCGAGAGTTAGGCTTCAACCTCTTTCAGTTTGTTTTCAAGAGTTCTGTGGATAAAAAAAGGGTTCTCCTCAGCCGTACATGGTCCTTTGACAACCAATTTTTGATTCTAAAGGAATGGGTGGAAGGAATGGATGTCAAATTGGAAGATTTCTCCCTTGCTGAACTGTGGGTTCAAGTTTGGAATCTACCTGTCAATTGGGTTTCTTTGGAAGCAGGGCAGAGAATTGGTAAGCTTTTTCCTTCAATATCGGATATTCAAATCCCAGAGTCGAGTAGCAGTCGTGGTAGGTTTATCAAACTGCTAGTGGCAATTGATTTGTCTAAATCTCTCCTTAGAGGATCTTTTATTAAGCTGGGTGCTAAATCTGTTTGGGTCGATTTTCGTTATGAGAAGTTAGTTGGCTTTTGTTGCTACTGCGGATGTGTTGGACATGGGGAACGCTTGTGTGAGATTAGAACAGAGGATGTGAAGTCAAATTGTTTAAAGTCGGGGCAGTATGGTGACTGGATCAAAGCTGACGATTTGTCTTTGGTTTCCAGAAAGGATAAAAATGTTCCTCCATCGAGTAAGTATCATATCTCAGAAAAGAGCCTCAATGAGGAGAAAAATGAAGTTATAGAGACAGTTAGCAGCCCATCTGATACTCTAGATGTGATAACTCATGACAGAAGTAAAACACCTCATCAGATTGAAGAGGTGACCCCTAAACCTATTAATGATCCACAATCTCTAGTAGAGGGGTCTAACACTACATCTTTGGTGGAAGATTTCAAGGTTGACATGGAGACTTCAAATTCGGTTGATGTCACTGTCCAAAACGGCCCATCCAGGGTCCCATTTGCCAACATTGAAAATATTGTGCCACATCAGAGGCTTAGTGGTAAGAATGTTAAGTCTTTCAAGAAGATTTTCAGAACCAAAAATTTGGAAGGTGATACAACTACTGAAAATAAAATGAAGCTTTTGAGGCCTATACAGACTGGAGTTGGTGAAAAGAGAGCTAGAGGCTTGGTTGATGAGAATGAAGACCCTAATATGGAGGGAATGACTGCTTGCAAGAGGATTAAAGGAGATGAGATTGATACCCCGATTTGTCCAATGGTGGAGGAGGCCAGCCCTAATTGGTCCCAACATCATCAATGATATGCTCTTGGAATTGTAGAGGTTTGGGTGGACCCTCTACTATTCCTCAAATTAAGGAGATTTGTCGGTCCCATCACCCTATTTTTGGTTTTTTGAGTGAAACTAAGAAAAAAAAGAAATTTGTGGAAACTGTTAGTAAAAATTTAAATTGTGGGAATAGATGGTTTTGTGTGGACCCTACGGGTCTTAGTGGAGGGCTTTTTGTTTTTTGGAACGTTGATGTCAGTGTGATTCGTCGTGTGTCAAACCATTTCTGCGTTGAAATCGAATTTGAACATAGAAATTTGAGGGCTTGGGTGATTTTTGTGTATGCCAGTGTTGATCCTATTGTAAGAAATGAGCAGTGGAGCTATCTTATCTCGGCTAAGAGTAATTGGGGGGATGTCTGGATTATTGGAGGGGACTGGAATGATATTGTCAATCCTGAAGATAAAAGAGGAGGCAAATTGCGAACCCAAAACAGTTGTCTTTGTTTCAACACTTTTATCAGTGATATGGGAATGGTGGAAATTCCTTTCAAAGGACACCCTTTCACCTGGTCTAATAACAGAGTCAATGAAGGTCTTGTAGAGGAGCATCTGGACCGGTGTTTTGGCTCCCCTGAGTGGATGTTGATCAATTCCAAAGCCACTGTTTCTCATTTATACAGGTCTGCTTCTGATCATCAAATGTTGTTATTGGATCCTCAGCCCGAAAGCACCATTTTCAAGAAAAGATTTAGCTTTGATCAAAGATGGATCAAGATGGAGGGTTTCAAGCAAGTGGTTGAGAATGCATGGAACCTTGAGAATAAGGGAACCCCTATGTTCAAAGTTAAGGAAAAAATTAGACGATGTAGGATGGATATCCTGGAATGGAACAAAAGTGCCAAATCAAATTCTGCAAAAACCATTATGGAAACAAATTTGAAACTGGAACAAATGAATTGCTTGGGTGGTAGCAGAGATTGGGGAATGTGGAATAAATTAAAATTAGAATTGAACGAGGCTTATGGGAGAGAAGAGAAATTCTGGAAACAAAAATCCCGGGTTCAATGGCTTAGTACAGGTGACCGTAATACAAAGTTTTTTCATGCAAGTGTGGTTCAGAGACAAAAGAGAAATTCTATCGAGAGACTTGTGGATAGGAATGGCCTAATTTGCGATTCACAACAGTTGGTGGAAAAAGAAGTCATTTCCTTCTACGATGACCTATTCTCTACCTCGCTTCCTAATGAAGATGCTTCCATTCTTGAGGGTGTCCAAAGATCCATCGATGAAGAACAAGCTAGGTTTCTTTCCAGACCTGTTAATCAAGCTGAAATTAGACAAGCTCTTTTTGATCTTAATCCGAATAAAGCTCCTGGCCCGGACGGTATGTCCCCTTTGTTCTTCCAATTTTTCTGGCCTATTGTGTGTAATGATATTTGTAAGGCCGTCTCTAATTTTTTTTCCAGTTCAAAACTTCTGCAAAATATGAATCACACTCTTGTTTCCCTTATCCCTAAGGTTAAAAATCCAACATCTATATCTCATTTTCGTCCTATCAGTCTCTGTAACGTGGTTTATAAAGTCATTTCTAAAATTCTTGCCCAAAGGCTTAAACCTTGTCTGAATAGGTGTATTAATGAAAGTCAAACAGCTTTTATCCCTAGTAGGCACATTTCTGATAATATTGTGGTGGCACACGAGTGTTTTCACTATATTAATCATCTTAGAAAAGGGGCCAAAGGTTTTTTTGCTCTCAAGCTTGATATGGCCAAAGCATACGATAGAGTTGAGTGGAATTTCTTGTTTTTGATCATGTTTAAAATGGGCTTTCCTGACTGTTTTATTAAGTGGATTAAAACTTGTATTACATCCTGCTCTTTTTCTTTTTTGATCAATGGCAAATCTTGTGGATATGTGCTTCCTTCTAGGGGGATTAGACAGGGAGACCCCATCTCGCCTTACCTTTTCTTAATCTTGTCAGAAGCTTTCTCCAATTTGATAAATCAAGCCAAAATTCATGGTCAGTTTAAGGGTGTTAGAATCAGCAGGGGTGCTCCAGTTGTGTCTCATTTATTTTTTGCTGATGATGCCCTTCTCTTTTGTGAAGCATCATCTTATCATGCCTTGATTGTTAAAAACCTTCTTGATAGGTATTGTGCTGCTACTGGTCAAAAGGTTAATCTTGACAAATCCTCCATTTTTTTAGTCATAATATTCCCGAGGAGCTTAGAGTCTCCATTTGTAATTGTTTTGATGGAGTTCAAATCCAAACTAGAATCAAACACCTCGGTTTACCCATTGTTATAGGCAGATCTAAAAGGGAGGTTTTCGGCTACGTTTTGGATTGTGCTAGAAAGAGAGTTGGGAATTGGAAAAATATATTCCTTAGCCAAGCTGGTAGAGAAGTCTTGATTAAATCAGTTCTTTGTGCTTTGCCGGTGTACATAATGTCTTGTTTCAAGCTTACTTCTGGTATTTGTAAAGATTTGACTTCCATTTGTGCTAAATTTTGGTGGGGTTCTCCTTTGGATGGCCAATCTAAAATTCATTGGATGCAATGGAACAAAATGGCTAAAGGGAAAGATGAGGGTGGGTTGGGTTTCAAGGATTTTTCTTGCTTTAATGATTCATTATTAGCTAAACAGTTGTGGAAATTGCTTACCCAACCAAATTTGCTCATGTGTCGATTGTTGAAAGCCAAATACTTTCCTAAGGGTGGTCTCCTTAATGTGAATTCAAAAACTACTGATTCTTGGGTTTGGAAGAGTTGGATTCAAGCCAAAAATGCTTTCAAACTTGGATTTTGCTATTTGATTGGAGATGGGAAGTCTGTTAGAATTTGGGACCATCCTTGGGTCCCTGGTTTAAAAAGTTTTTCCCCTTCTCCAACTCAGGCTTTTGGTCATTTTACTTGGGTTAGTGAACTGATGTGCAATGCAGGATCCAGCTGGAATTCAAATTTGATTAACCAAATTTTCAGGCCAAGTGAAGCTGTTCTTATTCTCAAGATTCCCCTCCTTCATGTTGGTGCCCCAGACAGATTTCACTGGATGTTGTCCAACAATGGAAAATTTTCAGTCCAGTCTACTTATGGTGCCCTTGTCAAGTTGTGGAGATTGGAAGCTGACAATCCAGAAGGTAGCTTTGATTCCCAAGAGTCATGTAATGTATGGAGAGGCACATGGAAGATGCAAATCAAAGGGAAAGTGAAACATTTTCTTTGGAGAGTTTTTCACAATATTATCCCCACCAGTGATAATTTGTCAAAAAGAGGTATGAAAGTGGACCCTAAATGTAAGTTGTGTGGGGAGTTTGATGAATCTGTTGATCATTTATTTTTTCATTGTGAGAAGGCTAAATTGGTTTGGAAACTTGCTCCTATTTCTTGGGATGATGTCTCTAGTCAGTCAATTTCCTTCAAGAAATGGTGGTGTAAAATTTCTTCTACTCACACTAAGGATTTTTGGCAAGAACGAATGCAACTTACTTCTTATCTGTTGTGGTGGTTATGGAAAACTAGAAATTTGTGTTTGTTCGAAGGCGCCAGGTTCTCAGCTAAGGATATTGTTGATAAAGCAACTGCGGAATGGATCGAATTCAGTGACGTTTATAATTCGATACCTTAGCTGCCTCTTTTTCTGGTTTTGTCAAGTAGTCCTGTTCTTCCTATTTTGCTGGACTGCATTTTTTGAGCTGCTGCATGGTTTTGGTGGAGCTAAAGACTGATACTAGGGACTTAGTCCAGTGGTTATTTCTTTCCTCCCATTTTTCCAGCTAATGATTGGAGCTGTTTTGAAGACTACGCACACCTGTGATGCCAATGATTTGCAATTTCTTCTTTTTGTCAATATCTAAGAACATCACCTTGTGTTTGTTTTTGGCTCTGAACATGATTTATTGTTTTTTGTTCTTTGTGGTCTGTTTGTTTCAACCCCTTTTGTAGTTGGGGTATTTTCCTTTTTCGACCTCAAGTGTGTGGTTGATTTAGGCTCCTTGCCAGTGGGCATGCTGTAATACATTTATGTTGATTAATATCATATCCTATCGTTTGTTTAAAAAAAAAAAAAAAAAAGGATTCACAGTCAGTGCGGTCAGGATTTTTTTCGTTTTGGTGGGATGATTGCCGGGCCGAAATTTTTCGAAAATAGAAAATAAAAAAGGCAAATCTAAAGGCCGATACATTGGAACAATATTTTGTGGGTTTTCATAATCTCTTCTGACTTCTCTAGAATGAACTTTTTGGAGAAGTGATTTATCCAAAAGTTCATTCTAAATTAATCACAAAACAACTATTAATAGATTTTTAGATCCCAAAATTCATTTTAAAAGTGCTTCCAAAAACACTATTCATTATCAAGTTCGAAACATATCTCTCTCTATATAACAAACAAGACAATCATTCATCCACTCATATACCTTAATTGGGCCAAATAATTCTTAATTTTTTTTGGATCAAGAAGGTTTAATGGCCATTTTAAATTTTAGCTCAATTTTTTTTATATGAACTAGACCTTCGGTTGAATTTTCAGTGCGGTCCAAAATTTAACAGGATCACTCCGAATTTGAGTGCGGTCCGCCGACCGCACTCGCCCTAAGGTGGCTACACCACTGCACGCAACCAGACATAGAAACAAAGTTCTTGATGTAATTATTTCAATTTATCACCTTGTGGGTTTATCTACATTCACTAGTCCTGCCACCCAAAGGTAGCATTAAACCACGAGGTACCTTATAGACACACTTTACTTATAAGACATCAAAGGCCAGTGAAGCCAAAAGAAAGAAGGGCTCGTAATAAATAAAATAAGTGTTGCTTCACTGGAGTACGAGAGAATTATACGTACCCTGATTGAGTGAATTCCTGCATAACAGTGGCGGTTTCCCTCACCAATTGAGTCACAGGAATTGGTTCCTGGAATTGTTGTTGCAGATAACTGACGTCAGCATAATTTGCTATAATGATACACCAAAATTTACTATAAAGCAATCAGTACATTTCATAAAGTTAATTAAAAGCAGCCTAGGCCTAGGAAGTGTAGGCGGCCATAAAAGAGACAATTAAATGAATATTGCAGTAGAGCCAGGGAAAAAATCGAAGGAGTCTCAGGTTTCTCAACAATTAAAGTGCAACCTTTGCCATCAACTGTCCCCAGCCCCTTCCCACTTACCTACCTTTTTTATTATCTAGAAAACTAATTACCATGAAGATAAAGTAAACTAAGTGAAGCAGATAAATTTTGGAGGAAAGCCAACAGTACTATGTTTAAAAGGATCTAAGTATCTAACCTCATGTTAAAACATGATGTAATAACAACTTCCTACTCAAACTAATATGATGAAAACAAAAATGGCCTACTGCTTACAGAACTTTCCACCTAATTAATTATGAAATTTAAGCAACTGTGCATTGTACATTGGTTGGATTACTTACATTATTACAGATAAAAAAATATATGAAAGTTCTGTCCTCAAACGTGCTTATTATTAAATAAATTCAGTACAAAAATATTCAAAGGCACATTGCAATACATAAGCAAATCTATAAAATCAAAGATGATACCACAGTATTATTATTGGAAAACAGAAACATCAGGGGATATGGATATAAATACTTTGTACAGCCGATAATATTGCTCAGCCTGTTTTCTACTTTTTCGAACCAAAACACGAGAATCAGGGCCCATGCCACTGCACAAGGAGAAAACTATTAGCTATACTATCAGAAAACTCAGGTAACAACAGAAATCCTAGAAGAATAAAAAAACAACACAAAAATTAATAGTTATAATATTTATTATTAATGATGGAAGCTAATCTAAGATGTTATCAAATACTAGTTTGAATAGAACATAAGCAAAGTCATTAACGAAGGATAAAGTGTCAGTTGATACTAGCAAAGGATGGTCCTGAAATAATTTGGGGAGCCCCTTAGACAATTACGATTCCAGACATTTTAGTATTATTAAATGTTTCCAACTTTCTTTCAAGTCTTCAAATACCAAAGACTGGTGGTCATACTTTTTCAACATATACACAACCAGATATTAACAGTGCACTTGTATCCTTAGATGCCTCCACAAGACCATTCTCCTTCCCTGACATGTCTTCTTACTATGTTCATTATATTCTGTCAAAAATAACGCTATATTTTGTAGACCTAGATGAGCAGATGGGTAGATGGGAGCTTGGATGGATGGATGAATAGATAGATATCAACCTGTATACAACTCCAATGTTTGGGGTCAAAGTCTGAATCTTTTGCACCTGCAAGAAGTAGATGATTTCTCAGAAATCAAAGACAACTAATTAACATAATTAACTCGATATCCAATATTGGTATATAATCCCTAAAGTTACAAAACTAATCAATGCCTAGAAAGCATATGTAAAGACAGGTATCAACAACAATGACAAAAAGAATACCAGGGTACTCTGGCTTATCTTCCCTCTGGCAATAGTCTAGAATCTAGATGCAATGCCAAACTGAATGCATGTGCCAAAGTTAAGCAGATTTATGAAGTATATTTAATCATCATATAGCATATTTGCATAAGACCGAAAAGATACTTAAATGTAAAATTATTAGTATATTTATCTTTATTGAAATTAAAACCCGAGACTAGGCAGGAAATTTATGCATGACACGATATTTCATTGATAAGTTAACAGACACCAAGTCCATGATTTCCAGGCATCCACTTGAGGACATAAGTCGTGAATAGATGAAAAGGGGAGAGAGAGAGAGAGAGAGAGAGAGATTTATGCAGCTGAGGTTCTTCATATAGATTTGAATTTGGTTAAGGAATGTGTGTGCAAAGACTACCCCATTTTAAGCTAACAAGGTCAGTCCTCAATTAGAAACTGAGCTTCAAAGCATAAAGAATTAGACCTTTATCTATATATTAAACCAATTAGCATCAAATAAGGTTTTCTTAATCAGCAAATTCAAAGCCACACTTCCTCGAATTTGCCTTTTAACCACGACTTGGCCTAGAGTGAGAAAGTAATGGCTTAAAGAAAAATAAATAATAAATAAATAAATAAAGCTTTAGACTTCTTATTCCTTCCTGCCCGCCTCTTGCTTTTTCGACTTCCTCCTGGGACTCAGAGTGCTTAATGGTGTTAACTGGATTCTCTCCTTTCACTCAAGCCTCTCCTTGATTCATTTTAGTAAATAGCGGAACCAAGAAAACTGAAAAATACTTGATGACAGTTAACTGTCAACCCAAAGACCTTGTGGCTCGCTTATAACACTTCAGTTTGTTGAATGAGAAAAGTAGGAAACCATCAACCATCTCATCAATCCATCAGAAAGGCCAGAAAAAGGGGTGGTGAAAGACCAAGAATGGGATCGTTCATTTCAACAATACAAACAGAAAAGGAGTCAGAATAGCAAGCAACTTGAAACACAATTAGTTTGACAACAAAAAACTTACAGATGTTTCATCAACCAAAATCGATGGTAGTTTCTTCTCAGTTGCAATAACAACGCCATTGGCAGCTGCAACCACCCCACATAAAGCGTTCTTAGATTTCTTGAGAGAAAAAAATATTCTTTTAATTTTCATTGACAGAAAGTAGAGGAATTAAAAATCAAAATTTTACTCCCGGAAGCAACACAATAATACTTTTCTTGTCATAATACTTTTCAAGAATGGCTTCTTGTTCATCTGTGGGATGCAGGCCATAATTATTCAACCTATTAAATATTAATTTAACAAAACCATTCGTCACCCTCTAACTATATCTTCATGGAATACTTTGAAGAAGTTATACCAACACATTTTAAAGAAGAAAACGAAGTAGATTTTTTGCAACTCCGCATATGACAATAGTTCAACTTATGCTCCAAATTTATAAAGATTTGATATACGAAATCAAATGCTTCTACAAAAGTAGACCGCGTCATTTGTCAACGTATCCATGAGTAAATTAAGTAAAACTCTGTCTTATTCAGAGCATGCTGAATGTAATAGCAACCTACGTAGATATGTACAGAGATAGAGAATGCAGTTCACCTTTAATTCCTAAAGATGTTTGACCAGATCCAACTGCAGTCAAAGCATGCTCAATTTGCACAAGCTTTCCTGAAGGGCTGCAACACAAAAACTAAAATTACCATGCCACTATTTTTGTAAACAAATTAAATTAAACTATAAATGCAGCCTGTTAATGCATACCTGAAAGTGGTGAGGGAGAAAGAGTACTGACTGTCACCCATTGATTTCTCTAGCAAACTTTAGAAATCTTGAAGAATAAATCGCAAAAGAAATTACAAAGTTATATATATATGAAAATGCACTCATATCAGACACATACAGCCACATATCCAAATAGTGCACGAAAACCGAAATTTAAGAAGATGAATAGAGGAGTTTTCAGGGGGGAAGAAGAAGAAGATGATGATGATTAATAGAGGAAATATAAGCAAAACCGGAACTCCAAATTTGATAAATTAAAATTATATTAAGAAAATAGGCAACTGGGTTTTCTCATAATAATATAAGGGTTAAAGTTAAAGGTTAACATTAGAGATGTGATCTACGATAAGTAAGACACGTTATTTCAAGAAAAAATGGATAAAGACTAAATTCTTAGTTACCCAGAAAAATGTAGGTGTATAAGCAATAACCGACTGAAGCAAAATACTAATTAAAGAGGAAAACAAATTATATACCTCTGTAGATTCCTGGGAATTGTAGTGCAGAGGTCCGGGAAGAGAGGTTTTGCGGAGTGGTTTCTTGGAGGAGAAGAAGTGAATTACGCATTGTGTTCATTTGACGACTCTTATAGGCCCATTAGGCCATTAGATTTTTAGGAGCCTAAACCCGTTTAAAAGTAGGCCTAAGCGCCTGACCCGTTGGGTTATTATAGGTTTTCAAACCCAAATTTGCCTAGACCTGGTCCAAATCCATAAGTCAATTAATTTCTTTTTCATTAGTGCAAATTCAATTCATTACAAAAAAGATTGTAGGGATGGATGGGGTTTAAATATTTGACTTCACATCTAATAAAGTGAGACCTAAGCTTATTTAAAAGGTTTATAAGTTCTTACATCGATGTTTTTAGTGCTTATAAGATGTTAGATCTTATTTTAAGAATAAGGTGTTGAAATATTTGGATAAAACAAAATTGAAGAGCTTTAAGATATTAGTAATGACAAATTTGTAATTAAAATAGTCAAAATAAAAGAAGGTTAAGATCTTGTTTTGAAAAAAAAAAGTTGGGATTCCCAACTTTTTTTTAAAAACTTATAAGCTCCTATCATCTTATTTTGGGAGCTTATAATAACAAATCTATAGAGTTTATAAGTTTTCAAATATCTTATAAGATATTTTGAAGAGCTTATAAGTTCAGCCAAACACCCTCCAAGTACCAACTCTTGTAGTGACAGATGGTTAGTTGATTTTTATTTTACAAGGTCTCAATCAAATATCTTAGCAGATCCTTTACTATCTATTAATACAAAAAAAAAAACTATTATTCCACTCGTGCATCGCATGAAGTGTATTTTACAAAAATATTTTTTTATAGAATTTCAATGAATAGTTAAAAGATAGAGATAGATTAATTTAATTATAAATCATAAGGTGTACAACATGATAATAAACTATTGTAAACTATGAAAAACTTCTTTACATAAAAAATAGATTGAATTAAAATTAACCCATAAATAATAATAGAATAATAATGATAATAATAATACAATAGATTTAAATCAAAAAAAAATAAAATATTAATATTAAAATTATGTTTTATAAATATGGAAGAAAACTGTATGAAACCCAAAAAAAATGGCACGGGGTAAAAATCATATAAATACATAACAAAAGAATTACTAGATAAAAAAACCCTACAAATTGTATAAGCCCAAAAGACACTAATGACTCGTATGGTTATGTTTCCAGGGCCCATTTACAGTTTCAAATATTGAAAAATAAAACTTTGTTGATTTTCATTTGAAAATTAGAATTATGTTTGGATGAATGAATGAAATTAGATTTTATTCAGATTTGCAAATGGAAATATGTTTGGTTGAGTAGTTTTGAAGTATATTACTATGTATATAATAATTTAAAAAGTTGATAATGGTGGGTCCACTTCAATAATTTATATTAAATATATAATATTATGTTTGTAAGATTGTAGGTGGTGGGTCTCATTAAATAAATATATATAGTTTAAAATAGTAATATTTTATTTAAGTAGATATAGTTGGTGGTGAAGGGTCACACATATATGACGAGTGAAATTATACGTTTGAGGTATTTCTTGTGTAAAATGGAAAGTGAAAATGATGATTCTCCTCCCCCCAAAAAAAAATATCTATATATATATATATATATATATATAAAACAAGAAAATGGTTTCTAAATATATTTTCCCGCCTAAAGAGACTTGCTAAAAAAATTTGTGACCTTTTTATTTGCTGATTTTCGATTAATATGAAAGATTATTTTTAAAATGGGAATATTTGACCTATTTGTTGTTGATTTTTGTTGCCATAATTTCGATTATCGATATTCATAGAAAATTAACATACAAAATTTAAATATGGTAATTTGTCTTCTAAAAATGTTAACTTTGGAATTAAATATTTATTATTATGGTAGGATTAATATTAAGAATCGTAATTGATTGCAATCGATTATTTATGTTAATATCAATCACTACTAACTACGGATTTTGATAACAATTGAATTATTATTGCAAACTGAATATTTATTTTTGACAAGTAATTAATATTTGTGATACGATCTTGATTCAGACTGGAAAAAAAATCACAAATTGAAATTATTTTATTGACATGAATCAAAAATTCATATCCTAATATCTAACTATTCGAAAAAGTCCAAAAATTTTGGGATCCAATACAAAATAGTTCAATACACAAAGACACATTTGAATAATATAAATTAAAATCGATAAATTTAATTACAATATGAGTGCATAATTATAATATATATTTTCCATACTTAAATCTTCTTCAAAACACCTATAAATATGAATTTTCCTTGTAGTGAAAATTCGCATTCATATTTCATCTCATTTCGAAAAATTCTTTGGCGTTGCTTTCTTTATCTAAAAAAATGGCACCAATGATTTTTCATATCAAAGACATTAAGATGTCAAAGTCACAATGAGCAATGGGCTATGAAGTTTACGTCTAATTGCGTCTCTACGAGAAACCATCATACAATGATAGAACGAATACCAATAGTTTGGAATGTGTTTTGCACGACTTGAAGGTCCGATTTTTATTTTACCATTATTAAGAACTTATCACATATAATATCGATTGATGTCTTTGTGATTTCTATTCTTTGCTAGGAGATAGAGTACACAGTAATATACAAAAAGCGAATATCATACATTATAAATGAATTCTGATTGGGGGAAACATATATGCGATAAAAGATTTTGTTTTATCGAATAACACCGATATATATAGGACATCAACTATAAGATATGAAATCATTTTTCATGGCAAGACTCACGTCATCCAAATGCATGAACAAACATTACCTAGATTTTTTACATAAGTTTAAGAGCTTTGCATAATTATCTAATGCGGAGAAGATCAATGAGACAATACTATTCGTTATATATCATTGTTTTAAATTCTATTTATACAAACATTATAGGAAATGTTGTTGCCGTTTAGTTGGATCATACCAAGGAACTCAACTGGGAAGATGGCCCATTTTATTGATATAACATTAGAAGATTTGGACTAATAACTTTCCCAAAATTCAGTTTTGTTTTATGAAAATATTATTCAGTACAATAGTGTATACATTCATATAAAGCAGATGATATAATACATGATAATACAATAGTTATTATATATGTCCAACACACTAACATGGAAAGTAGTCAGTTATGATGGTATGTAATACATGAAATTACAATTATAAAAATCAAATTTTAAATAAAATACATATTCACAATTATGATAAATGTAATACCATAAATATATGAATACGGAATATCTATAGACTATAGCTAGCTATATATTTAGTTATATAGTATATCACTTTTGTTTATTTTTTTATATACAGATGTATTTTCAAAATGATTCTAGGGATTTTTTAAATATATCAGAAGCTTTGTATCCCATCAATTGAAATAAAATTTGGATTATATTTCCTTAAATAAAATTTAAGATATAAATCCCAACTTATATCACATTTAAGGCCTGGACATGTTCTGAATTCCAAGAAGACATGTATTGTATTTCTTAAATGTTATATACAAAAATTTATAAATTATAACATGAATATATATAAGAGTAGAAATGTTAGCACAACAAAATTACCAAATTAATATTTCAATTTTTCCTTAAAAATGCGTCAGAGATTTACTTTGTTAATTTTTTATGTTTAGAAAAAGAAAAACTACTAAATATTTAGTAGGGTGTCTAAATCATTTGCCTAAATAATTTACACATAAATATTATTTACCATAAAAATATCATCGCTTAGCACTAAGTCGGAGAAACATTCAGTCATATTACTATTTAGACAATATTACCACAAATAGATTTTTTTGAGTCCGACAAATAATCATCCAGTATGTATTGGTATTTGAATAATCATGTTATAGAATAAAAAATTATTGTATTATCAATTTAACAAATATGAATCATATGATGTATATTAAAAAAATACAAAAATGGCCAATGGAATATAATAGAATTATATTTAACAAAATTACCTTCTAGGTCTGCAAAATAGGACTATCTTATCTGAACCTGTATGTTAACACAACAAATCTCCTGAAAATGATTATAATATTGTTAGCTAAATTATTTTCTAAATAAATTACTTTAAAAAATAATAAATTTAGGACTTACCGGAAAAAAAACGAGCATGCAATCCCTCTTCGTTTTTTGTTACAGACTTTGACAATGAATTATTTTCAAAACCCAAGTCTGTAGCACGGAAAGCAGATATAGGGCATTTGATCTTTCTGATCGGATCGTTCAAAATACAGGTATCAAATAATGAGTTATCTTACCCAATCCTCCATTAAAATGGAAGCAACCATTAACAAATATTGAAAATCCACTGATTGAGAAATAAAATATTAGTAGATTATTACAAAAGAGAGAAAAAGAACAATATGGATCTTGACGGAGATTCGCTGAGACCATTATAGACGGGGTTGATTTGGTGATGGCGATGAGAAAGGAGAAACCCTAAATTGAGAATGAGATAACTTTATTTTATTTGATTCCAAACAAATTTGAACCGTTAATATCGAACAAGTTTAATCGCAATGTGTGATTTAAAACTAGAAATGACTAAACATATGTTTCGAACGGACTTGGGCTTTATCTTAAAAAAATATGGCCCTAAATGTTCATCTAAACGAAAACTAAAAAAATAGAGTTTCTACTGTGGGTCTGTGCTTCAAAATATAAGATTATTATTTATTGGGTTGGGATTTTTTATTTGTGCTTGGGCTCTTAATGTAATTTGTCTTTATTTTATTGTTTCAAATTAGTCTTGAAATTAAATTTCATTAATTCTAATTATCTTATATTTCGTTTTACTCAAAAAAAATTAGAATTGTTTTTCAGTTTTTTAAACTATGGCTACCATATATAATATATTAAATATTTACTGAAAGTAAGAGAAATGATTGAGAAATAATATATATTTATTATTTGGTAGAACAATATTATATGTAATGAAAAATGATATTGAGTTATAAATTTAAGTAATAATCTATGTTATTTCAATTAAACTGGTGTAATATATAATAGTAGATACCGATTTATTGTAAATATTATATTTTAATTTGGAAAACATATCAATATATGCAGAAGATAAATTAATAGGATATTAGTGTTGAACTTTTTTTTACAATTTTTGAATTTTCTAGGTAAATTAATACTTTTTTTTGGTAACATATATAAGAAAACATGCATTCCTTTTGTATGTTTACCCATTCAATAATTGTGAAGTATGTGTTTATGTTTCTTTACAACATTCATTTTTTATACAACTTATTCAATCAATTTTATTTTCTAGAAAATCGGACATGCAATATCACAAGCTACATCTTCAGATATGTCTAAGAGAACTATTTTTATGAAAGCCACCAATGTTTATATGTTTACCCATTTTTGTACATTTTTATATTCATCGATAATATGATTTTTATACGCATGCAATTTACATCCAACGATACATCCCACCCCGTGCATCGCATGGGCAAAATACTAGTATATATATAAACAAACATGATTTAATTTTTATGAATAGTTAGAAATTGAAATAGCCACTTGGAAACATAACCATACAAAACCTTAATATTTCAATTAATATATGGAAAATTTTGATTTACTAAAAAAACCCTAATAATAAGTAAACATATATATATCATAAGTCCAGTATTCAGTCAATTGGATGCAGTGTCATTTTTCCAAAAAAAAATGAAATGATATACTAAATTCAATTTTAAAAAATACTTTCAAATAAAAAAATTAAAGATGTAATTATACATTAATATAAAAATTATTATATATTTTAGAAAATTTCTATAAACTATAATAAATAATTATGTGATTGTTAGTCAATATTTAGAAATTTGATATAGTTTAAAAATTATGTATATAGAAGGGAAGACTTATGTATTGTATCAAGACATTTCATAATTAAAATATAAATTAGAGCACATTTATTATGTTATATTTTGGAATCTTTCACTTATTTAATTTATTTCTATAATTATGTATTTGTAGAAAAAAAAATGATTTAATATTATACATGACAAAATGGATTTCATATAAAAATATTTAAAAAATAATTATTGTCACGCCCCGAATAATAATAATCTAAACTAATAAATTAATAAAACATAAAGGTCATAAACTTAACTCCATCACGGTTATAGGATACCAAATACAAAATACTTACTTATCGTCTATTACAAGCCAAAACAGCGGAAATCTTAATATCATAAGTAGGTTTTCAATAAAAGATACCAAAGTGGCTTATTACATGCCATGATCAAAGTACTTAGAGAAAATTAACATATATAAGCAGCCAGGGCCAATGCCCGGATTACTCTTGGATTGAGGTGTCTGGATCATCTTCATTATTTTCTGTAAATAATTTAGAAAACGTGGGGTGAGCTAAACGAGCCCAGTGAGTGGGGTTGGGGAATGCAGAAAAGTTTTAAAAAAACAAATTATGAAATCATGTGTGATGCATGTGGTGTGCACAATGGAGGTTAAGTAAAGTAAATAGCATTTTCAAAAGACGAACCAAATTTTTATCAAATTACGATAAGTCATCAAAAATTTCTAAAAGGAAAACAGGATAACGGTTAGACACTACTCAATAATAATGCAAGGTTGATGTGGAATTTACATCGCACCTTAACGTTCCAGTTCAAAACGATTTTAAAACAGACAAGGTTCTATGCCCCATTTTAAAATCTAACGATCGGGATAACATAATGGTAAACGCGAGGTCGGTGTAGAATAAACACCACACCCCATTGCGTTCTCCAACGCACAGTGCCGAAGCCTAACACTTTATTCCTCCCGAGTAGCTCGACGACTCTTTAGCTATGGGTTTAAACCCAGAGACCGTCATATTCTGGAATATACCAATACTACGACCCAAGTTCTGTCGTCATCTCCGGCCCGACCAGAAAAATGGGAATAGGCCCATATGTAGTCGAGCAAACATCAACAAGCAACCTATTCGATTATTTGTCCGACCTACACACGCCGACACGACTCGATAGACGATCTATGATTACAAAGAGTTCAAGTATCATTTCTATACTAATCTATGTTGTGTACAATTAGTATAACAATCATAATACAACAAATGGATTAAGTAACAGATCATAAGATAAGTGAGGTTATTTATTCAAAATTCAATTGTTGCACAATTATATCCTTTAGTTGTTATATCTTCTATCCATTATTTTTTTATATTATTAATCATGCTAATCCAACATCTTTAAAAATGAGCAGTAACAATAAATTAAAACCTATCAAGCAAGTATTCTATATAATAGAATTTAACAATATTATTTTTCTACTTGTCATGCAACCATACCCAAACATAACCATAGTAAATGCAAATTAAACATACAAACCATCATATTGACTACTCATTTAAGTAACATCAATTCATGCAACTTCATGGTTTTAAACTTGTTTTAAGTAAAGAATAAATAAAGTTTACCCAAACAGAATTAAAATTGGTTAAATTTTTACCCACATGTATTTTTTTGTTTGATGGTCAAGTAGCTATAGCACCAAGAGTGGGCCGGCTCCTACACGAATTTCCAACACTTTTTAGTCAAATTATTTTTAACAATTAATATTAAAATTTCAGAATATATAGAGAATATCAACATAAAATTATCAAAGTATTTTAATTATTAAGAAAAATAACACTAGAGAGAGAAGAAGAAGAAAGAAGAAGAAGAAGAAGAAGAAGAAGAAAGGAGGCCGGAAATAAATGGCCATACCGCCATGGCGCCCGTAGTGCAACAAGCGGTCCATTGACCGAGGAAAGCGGCGGTCCAGTGTTTTCCGGCGGCCCGGGACCCATTTTTTCGACTGTTTCACTTTTTAAGACTTTAAAAAAATTATAATAAGATATATCCTATTTTTAATAACAAGATATAAAATAAATTTAAAATAATAGTATCAAAGTTCATAGATTTAATGTTTTTATTAACATGCATAGGTTCTTGGCATTTTTCCTCAACCTTAAGGTGTAAACCTTAATGGTTATCTTGGAATGGCCTCATTGAACCAAAAGGCCAACAAAAAATCTTAATAAACACATTATTTCGAAATAGTTTGAAAAATACTATTTGTAATATTTGGTGAAATTAATAAATCTAATGATTTGAATAACATGCAAAAGGTTCTAGGCAATTTTCCCTCAACCTTAGTGGTTTACTTGGGAGTAGCCTCATTGAGCCCATAGGACAATAATATTTGAAAATTAAAGTTTAAATTTTGAAATAAATAAAAGAATATACAAAACAGTCCCAAAAAAAATAGGATAGTAATCTCGAAAAATAATTTTATATTTCGAAATACAAAAAAAATTATTTTTTTACAAGAAACAGCCCCACCCATAGGAAATACTACTTGAAAAATGATTTAAAATTCAAAATAATTAATTTAAAAAAATATTTTATTATTATTATATATATATATTTTATTTTTATTTTTTTGTAAAATTCGAAATACTAAAAAGATTTAAAAGAAAACAACCCCAAGTATCCATAGGAAAATAACACTTGAAAATAAGTTAAGAAAATTCGAAATAAAATAAAACAAATTATAAAACAGCCTCAAAAATGCCTATAGGCGGCAGTTTTGGTGGTTTCTGATGGTGGTGCTTCACCCTCAACCTCAAGGATTAAATCCCGTAGTGTTATTGGGTGAACTCCATTTTTTTAAACTTCAACAACCACCAAAACTAAAATAAAACAGAAAAATGAAATAAAATATATATATATATATATAATATGAACTAACCACAAGAACAAATATCTTGTCCCCTTTATGCCACTGCCGGCGGCTTTTCGGTGGCCGGCGGCCATTCCGGCGGCAGTGGCCGGTGGACAGTCAATAAAATAAAAAGGGAAGAGAGGGAAGATGGGAGAAGAAGAAGGGGAAGGAAAGAAGAACGAAAAAAAAAATTAAAATATGGGGAGGACTATTTTCCGGCTAGCAAGGTGGTGGCGGCGGTCGCTAGAGGGGAGGAGGGAGCTTCACCTTTTATTCTGTGATAGTGTGTGTGAAATGCTGAAAATTGTGTTTAGGGTTAGAGTTGAGGGTATATATTGTTTGATAAATGGTTTTATCATGATTTTGATGATTTTGTTTTTATACCAAAACAATGGTTTTAAAGGTTGTCCAAATACTCCTAAATGATTTAAAATGGTTTTCATATTTTTCGGAGTATTTCCTCTAGTTTATTTTCGATAATATTGGACAACACTTTTAATGATTTTATGTCAATGGGATTTTACATTGAAACTATGTTTCTAAATATTGTCCTAATACTCCCGATTGGTCTAAAATGCTTTTACTATTTTTCGGAGTATTTATTGGAATTTATATCGGACAACACTTTTTGTGTTAATGTGTTATTTCATCAAAACTATATTTCTAATGTTGTCCTAAATACTCCCGATCGGTTTAAAATATTTTTACGAATTTTTCGGAGTATTTCTTGAGGTTTATTTTCGACAAACATTGGACAATATTTCATTTAGGGAGTCGACCTTGGTCGACCAAAGAGGCGACTGCAGTACTGGAACGAGTTTCTTGAAACAGAACTCGCGGAACTATCAAAATTGGTCGGGTGACGTCGACCTCCTTTGGACCGGTCACCTGTGTAAAATTTGTTGTGTTCTTTTTCTAATCTTATCGGTGCGACAACGGCCGCCTCTAGTTTGACAAAGAAAATTCTAACCAGTTGTGCAAAGATACAACTTTTCCCTAATTTGTGGGATTAATTTCTAACAGCCTATAATCTTGATTTTAATTGTAATTTTTTTTGTAGATATCAGATTCCAAGAGGAGCCTATCAAGTATCAATCGTCTCCTATAAATAGAGAAATATTTGAAGCACAACAATAAAGAGAACAACACAACACAACAAGATATTCTCAAACAAACACTTGGTCTTCTATTGTCATTATTCTTGTTGTAATTTGCCTAGCTTATCACTTTCACATCCTTGAGGTCTAGGCTATTCTTGATTACACTTGCATTTAATTGTATAATTCATTATCGAGTTGTAATCTTGAATTTTGGGTTATCATTCAACACAAGATATCCTTGTGAGTGTTCTTGTGGTAAGAACACACTTGGGTGATCTAGGTGTTAGGTGTAAGAAGATTGTGGTAATCTTCTTGTTGAGGTGTTGAAGAATTTGGTATTCTTCAAGGTTGAAGATTGTGGTAATCTTCATAAGGTGCCGTTGGAGATTGTGGTAATCTTCAAGTGAGATTGTGGTAATCTCAAAGGTGGTGTTGAAGAAGAATGTGGTGCTCTTCAACGTGTTGTTGTAAGTTGGTGTTGTATTAATTTTGGTAATTAATAAAATCTTTTTCTTTTTGAAATCCATCCAGGATATCTTTGGGGTGGTAGAGGATTAGGCCCTAGGTGGGTTGAACCTCTATAAATCGGCGTGTGTTATTTACATTCCGCACCTTTATTATTGTCTTTGAGAATTCGGTTCGAAAAAGAGGGTAAAATCGAAAAAGATGGAGATAATCTATTCACCCCTCTAGATTATCGTAGCGCTTGGACTTACAAGTGGTATCAAAGCCAAACTCTTTGGCAAGCCCGTTTCACATTGCGAGTGAAGAGGAACGATCGTCGGCTATTTAACGAAGCTCATCTTACCGCACCTCCACCACCAAGCCACCACTATTTGATTCCAAAAATTTTATATTTTGGAAAGAAAGAATGGAATGTTATCTACAAGGTTGCGGGTTCGATATTTGGAACATTGTCATAAATGGAGAATCCATTAGATGAAAGACACACCACACACCTCCAAAGGCCTCAAAGAGCTAAATGATGAAGAGAAGAAAATCATCTCCTTAAACGGTAAAGCTCTCAATATTTTGTATTGTTCACTTACTAATTTGGAATATGAACATATTGTAGGAATTCGATCGGCACATGAAGTATGGCAAAAATTAGAAGCCATCTATGGAGTATTTGCAAATGAAAGGAGTCAAACAAAAGCATCTACTTCTCAAAGGGATACAAATTCAAATCTAAGGAACAAGCCTTTTACAACTTCCAACTATGAAGTAGTTGAACAATGTTTTATGGGCATCGAAGAAGAAAACGAGGTATGTCTTAAACCCTCTACTTCCTATGATATTGTTATTCAAAATGACTATAGTGAATTGCAAAATGATTTTGACGATCTTCAAAATGAATTCCAAAATTTACTTGTTAAGTACAAAAATTTGAAAAAGGAATTCAATGTTTTGAAAAATGAAAAGGATAGTTTATTTACTTCCTATGAATCACTATAATGTGCTCACACCACCACACTTGACAAGGTTAGAAACCTTGAAAAAGAAAATAGTACTCTTGTTGAGGATATTAATTGCATGAAAAATGATTTATCTAAATCCAACTTGAGTACCAATAAATTGCCCAATGTTGTGAATGTTTATGATTGTGATAATTTGAATAGTAAACTTGATCATGAGCCTAATGGTATAAATCATATGAAAAGGAATCGAGTTCCTATGCATATTAGTGATGTTACTTGCTTTTATTGCGGTAAGAAGGGTCATACGGTAAATACTTGTCGGGCTAGAAATAGCTCTAATTATTGTTGGAGACCTAAAAGTCTCAAGACTAATCCCAAAGGACCCAAGCACTTGAGGGTACCACAAAATAATGTCATTTTAGGTACCGGTGAAATAATAATCGAAGAAAATCCATACCACCAAGAAGACATCAAATGACCATTTCATTTGATCAAAGGAGAAAATATTTTCAACAAAGTCAATTTCAAGAAGAGGAAATAATCAAAAATGGGATGAACAAAATCCTTGGAAATGGCACAGACATCATCAACAAGATGATTTTCCAAGAGAAAAACACTTTCAAAAATGGGAAGGCCACAATGCTTGGAAATGGAGCAATTGGAGAAACCATCATCAACAAGAAGATTTTCAAAAGAGAAGATACCATCAACAATGGGAACGGCACAACCCATGGAAATGGCGAAATTGGTAAACCGTATCTCCCTATTTAAATATGCATTTTATTTTCTTTGCATGTTTTTATTTGTGTCTTTATTGCAATATGAGTTTTCATTTTTTTTAAAATTTAGGTCTTCAATATATTTGTGAGTTTGAAAATATTTTTGATAAGAAGACCTTACATGATGTTTCTAAAACTCTCGTGCATTCAATTAGACTTATGTGGTTTATTATCTCATATGTAGTTATATAGCACAAGCATGCTTAAGATATCTCTTATTGCTTAGCCTACACATGTATTATTGTGTTTGTGCAAAATTTGGTTTAAGAATTGTGTAGGATTTACATATCTCTCTACATATGGTTATCTACTCGTAATATATCAAGAGAAACATGAACTATCGAGGTACGCTCATTATTGTTATTCATCCCATAGACTCGATACATGTTGTGCCACATGCCTATGTGCTTATTTTATACAAGTGCCATTAAGAGGATGTTTTGATTTTTGAGAAGACATTATTTAACATAGCTTGTTTTATCCAAGATTTTTAAAGGATTATATTTTGTTTTGATAAAACAATTGATCTACTAAGTTATGCATTTTATAGCACATATAAATGCCACTATTCTTGGATACTTATGTCAAACCTCTTGTTCATATGATTCTTGTAAATGAGGTCTCAACTATGTGCTCTCTTATTGTCAAATTTCAAAAGAAACCTTATGTAGCTTTCTTAAGCTTATTTTAACTTGAATGATTTATTAGACTCTTGATGATGCATAGTATGTGGTGCTTAAAATAGTGTATCTACTATTCGATATTACTATGCTCGTGTGCAAAATATCTTGTTAAGATTTTACGAGAAATTTGTGATATTTCGCAATAAGTTTGATGAACAAGACAATGTTAGAGCTCAATGATATTGTCAAGAAGAAGGTAATGATTTTGATGTAATATTTGCACTCATAGCACATTTAGAAGTTATTTGCACTTTACTTGCCCATTCTTGTTTTGAGAAAATTTCAAGCTTTACCAAATGGATGTTAAATCCAATTTTCTAAATGGTTTTATTCAAATAGAAGTCTATCGGAGTTTAAAATTTTTAGGCCAAATGATTTTTATAAAAAGGCCTTGTACGGTTGATACAAGTACCCGTATATGGTTTGATAGACTTAGCTATTTTTGCAAAATAATTTTACAAAAGGTAAAGTTGATACTACACTTCTTGAAAAAGGGCAAGGTTGTTTACTTGTGCAAATTTATGTTGATAATATTTTTGGTGCTACTAATGAATATTTGTGCAAGATATTTTTCCAAGTCAATGCAAGGTGAACCTAAGATGATCATGATGAGGGAAGGTCAAATTTGATCATTGGAATTCAAGTTCAACAATGCCAAGAAGGTGATTATATTCCACACTCAAAAGAAGAAGTGAGGCATTGAAGAAGAAAGAACCATTTCAACCTATATGGCCACAAATGTGAAAATTGACAAAGGTTGAGGTAGGCATGTTGATTGACAAACGAATTCGAGGTATGTTTATTCGTTTATTACTCCTTAGACTCGACATTCTATATGCCTTATGTCTATATGCTCGACTTAAAACAATCCCAACGAATCTCTTTAAAGTGCCGTTAAAAGAAATTTTCAAATACTTGTAAGGCACTTCTTCTTATGACTTGTTCATCCAAAGTTTTAAAACGTTATTATTTTTGGGATAACAAGTCGGTGTAAATTTTATTTTTCAAAATATGGTTCGTCATAATCGAACTAAACATATTAAGATTCGATATTTTTTAAGGGATTGCATGTTTTAACAAAAACTTGAGATGTGTTTAATTCCGTCTCAAGGATAACTCGCGGACTTTTTAATCACTCACCGCCGAGTATTTTACCTCATTTAGAGCTTGATTATGACATAATGTATATTGAATGGGGTCTACGTTTGCATTTTGCACGTTTTTAAAACTAAGAGGCAAAAAATCGGATTTTTGGATCAAATTTCGGACTTTCAAAATAGAACAGAACCAGTGGGCTGCCAGGGCAGGGGCCGACCGGTCGCCCACTAGCTCGAGCGGTCGCCCTATGCCCTGACCGGTCGCCCACTGCAGAATTTTGGTTAAAACCGTCTCTGCTCTTGCATTTTGGCATTTTGATGTTTTTCTTCCCCATTTCGACCCCTTTGACATTTTCACACACAATTCACTTCAAATGTGTTTTGTTGCATAAAATTCATATTTTGAGGATTACCTAGCTCGATTATCATCATCATTGCTCGTCTTTACCGATTGAATGGTAAGAATTCTACTCCTTTTTCTCAATTGGGTGGAACCCTTGAGAAAATGCCTATGTATTGATTTTTGTTGGAATTCTTGCATATTTACGTTGTGAATAATGATTGTTGTTGGATGATGTTTGTAAAATTGCTTTTGGTGATGAAAAACTTGGCTTGATTACATTTACAAGGGCTATATACATAGTTTTTATTTTTTGACGCCCGCCAAGTGTTCGATAAACGTTTAAATGAAAAACTCATCACCTACATGATTCTCTCGATTTCAAAAGTCTTATATATTTATAGAGATCATATTTTGCAAATCAAATGAGTTTTCATAAGCTTCTACAATTCGTATGATGGACTTTTCCCTCCCATTTGGTCTATAAGCTTTAATGTTCAAATAGCTCGATAAATCGGTTAAATTGTGCACTTTGATATGATTATATGATGTTTTTATCGTGCTAACATTCTTTTTGATGATTCCAAAGGGGAAACAGGTTATAAGCTTATTAGCTCATAAAAGCTAAAGTAAGCTTGAGAAAGAAGCTATAAGCTATGGCTTCTTAAAGCCATAAATTGTGGATTATACTTAGTCCAATTGTTGTATGATGGACTTATATACTTGTCTAATGATGTTTTGTTGACTGGGGGAGCTTATAAGCTCTTGTACTTAAGTTCAATATGTAAAAGCTAAAGCTTTTAGCTTGTGGTTGATTGCTTTTACATTACTTTTGTTGTGCATATTGATAGGGGGAGCTTTTGCTATATATGTTTAATATCTCTACTCCCATCCTTGTGATTATATTGCGTGGAATGTTGTCGCCACAACGGATAGTTCCTATTAACTTAGGTAAAATTGTTTTGTTTTCAAAATCGACCTCGTTAAAATTGTTTTGGTTTGTAATCATCAAAAAGAGGGAGATTGTTTGATAAATGGTTTTATCATGATTTTGATGATTTTGTTTTTATACCAAAACAATGGTTTTAAAGATTGTCCAAATACTCCTAAATGATTTAAAATGGTTTTAATATTTTCCGGAGTATTTCCTCTAGTTTATTTTCGATAATATTGGACAACACTTTTAATGATTTTATGTCAATGGGATTTTACATTGAAACTATGTTTCTAAATGTTGTCCTAATACTCCCGATTGGTCTAAAATGCTTTTACTATTTTTCGGAGTATTTATTGGAATTTATATCGGACAACACGTTTTGTGTTAATGTGTTATTTCATCAAAACTATATTTCTAATGTTGTCCTAAATACTCCCGATCGGTTTAAAATGTTTTTACGAATTTTTTGGAGTATTTCCTGAGGTTTATTTTCGACCAAAATCGGACAACATTTCATTTAGGAGGTCGACTGGTCAACCAAAGAGGCGACCGGTACCTGGGAACGAGTTTCTTGAAACAGAACTCGCGGAACTATCACAACTGATCAGGGTGACCGGTCACCATGGTGGGCGACCGGTCGACCCCCCTTTGGACCGGTCACCCCGTGTAAAATTTGTTGTGTTCTTTTTCTAATCTTATCGGTCTTGCGACCGATCGCCCTCTAGTTTGACAAACAAAATTCTAACCGTTGTGCGAGATGACTTTTCCCTAAATTGTGGGATTGATTTCTAACAGCTATAATCTTGATTTTAATTGCAATTTTTTGTAGAAATCAGATTCCAAGAGGAGCCTATCAAATATCAATCATCTCCTATAAATAGAGGAAGTTTTGAAGCACAACAATATGAGAGAAAACTACAACACAACAAGATACATCTTTGAAGAATACACTCGTTCTTACATTGTCATTATTCTTGTTGTAATTTGCCTAGCTATTCACTTTCACATTCTTGAGGTCTAGGCTATTCTTGATTACACTTGCACTCAATTGTATTATTCATTATCGAGTTGTAATCTTGAATTTGTGGTCGTCATTCAAACACAAGATATCCTTGTGAGTGTTCTGTGGTAAGAACACACTTGGGTGATCTAGGTGTTAGGTGTAAGAAGATTGTGGTAATCTTCTTGTTGAGGTGTTGAAGAATTTGGTATTCTTCAAGGTTGAAGATTGTGGTAATCTTCACAAGGTGCGGTTGGAGATTGTGGTAATCTTCAAGTGAGATTGTGGTAATCTCAAAGGTGGTGTTGAAGAAGAGTGTGGAGCTCTTCAAGGTGTTGTTGTAAGTTGGTGTTGTATTAATTTTGGTAATTAATAAAATATTTTTCTTTTTGAAATCCATCCAGGATATCTTGGGGTGGTAGAGGATTAGGCCCTAGGTGGGTTGAACCTCTATAAATCGGCGTGTATTGTTTACATTCCGCACCTTTATTATTGTCTTTGAGCATTCGATTCGAAAAAGAGGGTAAAATCGAAAAGATGGAGATAATCTATTCACCCTCCTCTAGATTATCGTAGCCGCTTGGACTTACATATATAGGGTCTAAGTTGGGTAGGCTTTTGGTTTGGGTTGAGCTTGGAGATGGGCTAGGCTTAACAAAAAAAAAATAAGGCTGGAAAAAAAATTGAAATGGGTCAAAAATTGGGTCTAAAATTTGGGTTAGAGATTTAATCATAAGATAAGTCCAAAAGAAATGTATACATAAAATATAACAATTGTATAAAATTAAATAAATTAGTCATAAAAAAGAATATAAATTATAACTCATATGAATAATTAAAATTATAAAATAAAGTCATAATTAGTTAAGGGAAAAATATATGACGCTATAAAAATTAAAGTATACCACCAAATAAGATGAATACCTAGAATATCTCGCGGTTAGTCAATGTGGTCTTACATACTCCCCTCCTTCAAAGAATTTGGCCCCCAAATTCCTTCTTGAAATATTTCTGGGTAATTTTTGATCATATCTTCCTCCAACTCCCAAGTAGCATCCTCGGGTTTATTATGCTTCGCCATAATACCTTCACTAGAGGAATTCTTTTTCCGCGTAATTCCTTAATTTGATGGTCAATAATTCACAATGGTTGTTCCACGTATGATAAATCTTCTTGAATCACATGGATCTCTTCTTTGTTGATATGTGTTGGATCCGGGTTGTACTTCTTAAGTCAGGATACGTGGAATATATCGTGCATCCCTGCTAATGCCCCCGGAAGGTTAAGTCGATAAGCCAGGCTGCCAATTCTCTCCACAATAGGGTATGGTCCTACATACCGTGGACTCAATTTTCTGCCTTTTCTAGATTGTATAAGACCCTTTCTTGGTTATAATCTCAAAAATACCCTATCCCCAACTTCGAATTCTAGATCCCTTCGCCTATTATATGCATAACTCTTTTCCCGACTCTAAGCAGTTCTTATTCTCTCTTTAATGAGTCTGACTTTTTTCATTGCTTCTTGAACTAAATTTGTTTTTGCAATGGCTATCTGAAGCCCTCTTCTCTGTTTCGGCGTCCATTTGTCATCTATCTCTCAGTGAACTGGAGATCTACATTTTCTCCCATATAAAGCTTCATATGGCGCCATACCAATAGTTGCTTGATAAATATTGTTGTAGGCGAATTCTGCCAACAGAAGATGTGAATCCCAACTTCTGGAGAAATCCAGTGTACAAGCTCTCAACATATCTTCTAGGGTCTGTATCGTTCTCTCAGACTGCCCATCTGTCTGTGGGTGAGCAGCGGTGCTAAAACTTAATTGTGTTCCCAATCCTTCATGGAGACTTTTCCAAAATCGGGATACGAATCTTGGATCTCGATCTGAAACAATGTCAACTGGTACCCCATGCAATCGAACTACCTCCCTTATGTATAACTGAGCTAATCGCTGTAAACTCTCTGTCTTTCTGATAGGTAAGAAGTGCGAAGATTTCGTTAATCGATCCATAATCACCCAGATTGAGTCATGGCCGCTTTGAGTTCTCGGCAAATTAGTAACAAAGTCTATTGTAACTTTTTCCCACTTCCATTCGGGAATTGCCAATGGTTGTAGTAAACCGGAAGGTCTCTGATGCTCCGCTTTCACACGCTGACAAGTCAAACACTTTTCCACGTGTTCAACTACTTGGTTTTTCATATTCACCCACCAAAATTTTTTCTTCAAATCATTATACATTTTATTACCGCCAGGGTGAATCGTATACCTAGAGTGATGAGCTTCAGTTAAGATCTTATTTCTCAAGCCTTCATCATTCGGTATACAAACTCTATTCCTGAATCTCATTATCCCGTCGGTCCCCACTACAAAATCCGGTCTCAACCCTTGACGTGCTTTTTCCTTTAATGTCTTAAATTTCTCGTCGTTTTCTTGTGCCACGTGCTGGAATCTCATCCAATAGTTCCAGCTTCAAAGATAAGTTGGCACACAAGAGATGGGTTCCTATTTTTCATGGGTTCCAACCACTCAATTCTTTGAGGGAACCCCACTCCTGTATCATCAATCTAGCTAGTGTAGCGTTTCTACTCAAGGCATCGGCGACTACATTAGCTTTGCCTGGGTGATATTGTATATCAAAGTGATAATCTTCCAACAATTCCACCCACCTCCTTTGCCTCAAGTTTAACTCCTTTTGCGAGAAAAGCTACTTAAGACTCTTATGATCAGTAAAGACCGTGAATTCTGCCCCATACAGATAGTGTTGCCATTTCGTTAGATCAAACACAATCGCAGCCAACTCTAGATCATGGGTGGGATAGTTTGTTTCATATGGCTTAAGTTTTCGAGATGCATAGGCAACCACCTTACCATGTTGCATTAACACTGCGCCTAGTCCTTCCCTTGACGCGTCACTATAAACCACATAGTTCTCTAGTCCTTCAGGAAGGGCTAACACCGGTGCAGTGGTGAGTTTATTTTTTAGTTCTTGAAAACTAGCCTCACATTTATCGTCCCATATGAATTTAACATGTTTCTGAGTCAATCTAGTCAATGGGCCTGCAATTTTAGAGAAGTCCTTAATGAATCTACGGTAATACCCAACGAGTTCCAAGAAGCTTTGAATGTCTGTTACCATTTCAGGTCGTTTCCATTCTAGTACCGTCTGTACTTTCGAGGGGTCCACTGCTATCTCTTTACCGGAAATGATATGACCCAAAAATGCAAGTTTACTTAGCCATAATTCGCATTTACTGAATTTGGCGTAAAGTTGATGTTGTCTCAAGGTCTTCAACATAGTCTTCAAATGCATCTCGTGTTCCTCCCTCGACTTAGAGTACACGAGAATGTCATCAATAAAAATTACGATGAATTGATCTAGATATGTCTAAACACTCTATGCATCAAATCCATGAAGGCTGCTGGAGCATTCGTTAACCCAAAAGGCATCACTACAAATTCAAAATGACCATATCGAGTTTGAAAGGCTGACTTAGGAATATCTTCTTCCTTGATTCTTAATTGATGATATCCTTGTTGTAAATCCAACTTTGAAAGCACACTCGCCCCGGTTGAAGTTGGTTAAATGATTCGTTTATTCGTGGTAAAGGATATTTATTTTTGATGGTAACATTATTGAGTTCTCTATAATCAACACATAATCTCAACGTACCATCTTTTTCTTTACAAACAAGACTAGGGTGCTCCCCAAGGTGATGTACTAGGTCGAGATAAATACTACTTGGCGACTTTTGTAGCGAGTTTTCAATTCTTGTAACTCTAATGGGGCCATCCGGTATGGTGTCTTAGCGATTGGTGATGTACCGGGAAAAATTTGATAGTGAATTCAACTTCTCTATTCGGGGTAGCGAAATGAGCTCTTTAGGAAATACATCGGGATAATCGACACTATGGGTACCTCACTAATCTCCTTTTTTGCGCAGGGTTTATTGATAATATAAGCCATGTATCCTTTTGCACCTTTTGCTATTACTTTCCTAGCCTTGATGGCCAAAATAATCGGGACCATCTTAGCTCGTGCTTTTCCGGACATTACCACGGTTTACCAGAGAATACACAATCTTACCTCTTTTGTGTGACAATTCATATTCACATGATGTCGGGCTAACAATCCATCCCCAAAATTACATCGTAATCCAAGATTGGCAAAACAATTAGATCCACAGAAAAATAAGCATTTCCAACCATTACACCACAATCATGAAAAACAGAATTAGTTTCTGACTAGCTCCCATAGGAGTGACAACTTCTAATGAATATGGTAGAGTTTCCATACATGCATTCAGATTGTAGGTGAAATGCGGTGCAACAAAATGAATGTGTTGAGCTAGGATCTAGCAAAACTCTAGCGAGGTGATTAGATACAAGGAGCATACCTTCCACCACGTCGAGTTGATTCCGGGCTTCTTGCCCATCTAGTGCAAACATTCGTCCTTGCATCTTGGGGACGACCTCCACTATTGTCCCTAGCCATCGGATTTGGACACTCCTTGAACAGTGTTTATCGCTCCCACACGAAGACACCTCCCGAGCTTCCTCCAACAAGCATCCGAAGTGTGTCCTGGCCTTTGGCAATGAGAACGATTGATGGCAATGGTTGTTTACCCTTTTCCGCTACCGTACCCATCCCGTTTTCGCCCGATTGAATCGGCCCGCGATCGACCTCCAAAAGGGCCCTTTGAACTCCCAATATTCCCTTTATATTTGGGCTCCAACCGAGTCAATCCGCTTTCAATTCTTGCGGCTGAACGCATGACTTAAATGCGTAGTAATCTCGGTAGCCAATAGTTTTTACGCAATTCGAGAGGCCCCTAGTAAACTTGTACAGCTTATCCTCTTCTTCTTGCACTAATCTGGTGCATACTCGGATAATCGGGAATTCTACTTCATCTTGAACAATCGACATTAATCCTTGCCTAAGGCAGTGAAACTCGTCCATACGCGCTTCCTGAATGACTTTGGGAATGTACTGTTTACGAAACTCATGTACAAAATTTCCCCATGTCTTTCTAGTCCCGTCTCGTGTCCATTTTTCCTCAACGATTCGCCACGATTTAAGCTGCTGCGCTTCCATTTAAATATCACCAAGGTAAGATGTTGCTCTTGATGTACTTCAAAACAGCAAATATGCTCTCAATCTTTTCAGCCAATCCTCGGCTTTTATGTCATCGAGTTCTCCCAAGAAGGTGGTGGGTTAAATCGAAGGAATCTTTCCAAAGAACCGATCATGAGTCTCGACAAATGGCGGGGACCGGTAGGATGTTGCTTGATTGAGTTTTTTGTTGCGCAAATACACCAACAACTGTTGTAGCACTTGAGTGTTGATTTGGTTCTGCGCAGCAAGAGTTAGGTGGATTTGGGTGTTACAGTTACGCCATTTTGTTATGTAGAGAATATGGTTCGTATCTTGGATACAGACGTGGGCGTCCCCTACCTCTTCATTCAGCCATCAACTGAGAGTTACAAAGATGAAAGGTTGTTAGAATATGTGTTATTACAATGTTACCAAATGTATACATTAACATTAACATATCACAACACGAAACAAAATTGCAAAAGCAGGAACCTTGCCCTCATTTATATATATACCATACATAACTTTATACAATGACAAAACATAGATCAAAATGGCACCTATCTAGCTAACTAGGTCAGTGTTACTATCATATACACTGCCTGTACAGTAATATAGACAAAAACCTCAGCCATACGCTGTAGTCAAAACATATATACCCCATCATATAATATAACTAATCTACGGGTCTATCACTATAACCCCATCCGAGCCAACCTCCCACATCATCAAGTCATCATCGGAATCAGACTCCTCAAAAGGTTCCTCCTCGAAAGAGAAAGAAGGAACCATAGGAGGTACGACCAATCCAGGTATAGCCGCGCAGAGACCTATTGCCCTCGCCCTGATAGTCTCTCGCTCCTGCTCACGCTGCATCTCGAATCGTGAGCATTGCTGGGTCACATGATCAATCGATAGTTGTGATCTGTAAAAGTCGCATGAGTCGAGCGAGTTGCGCCTCCAATCGAAAAGTGTACTGTTGTTCCTGGTAAGACAACTCTTGCATCTCGTCGCTATGAGCAGAGTAATAATCAACAAGATTATCTAAGTATTGGACATTCTCAAGACAACGGGAGTGACCACTCGATCCCATGGGGTCCATCCTACATGATGAACACCCCATCAGTCGAGAAACCAAATTAGAATACATAGGGCATACTAATCCATCGACCAACAAGATAAGTAACCACCAAGTCCTACGCACTTATAGAACGACCCAAGAAAAATAAAATAAAATAAAATAAAATAAAATGAAGTTCTTAATATCGGGATCCAGTTGAGTTATACGACCACAGGCAGAAGATCATATCCTGGGTTTGCTTAGATGTAGTTTCCTACACCCAAGCTCTAATACCACTACTGTCATGCTCCGAATAATAATAATCCAAAATAATAAATTAATAAAACATAAATGTCATAAACTTAACTCCATCACGGTTATAGGATACCAAATACAAAATACTTACTTATAAATCTATTACAAGCCAAAACAACGGAAGTCTTAATATCATAAGTAGGTTTTCAATAAAAGATACCAAAGTGGCTTATTACATGCCATGATCAAAGTACTTAGAGAAAATTGATGGCTCGGAAGCTACTCCTAAAAACGGCCTAGGCAAGTGCACCTATCGTTTATAACAAAGATAAGCGAGTATCGAGTGTCATTCCCACGAGGACTATGATTACTAGTAATTACCGTCTTTTTATTATCTAGCCTACAAATTTGCCAAATAGTTTGTTGCAAAAAAATAAAAATAAACGAAAGCAAATAAAAGTGGAAGAGGCAACTAAGAACACGAAGGATATTAGATACACTCGAATTGGAAGATGATGGATATAAATGTGCTTGAATATGAACCCCTCTAGAACGTCTTTGTGATTTTACCAAAATGAATACAACCATAACCCTTAAGTTTTAACCATCCCTTAACATATTTTCATGCTTCATGGACCGTAGGCATTCCCAAATTAAGTTAAACCCTTTCTCAAGGCAAAAAACTCCTAATCTCAAGTTGATTAACTGAAATCTCTTTCTAGTTAAAACCCCCAAGATTGCATTAACGATTTGTGAATTCCCATATTAGGTTTGACCCTAATCCGGAAGATTTATGTCGTCCTATATCTAGGATTGCATGCAACTCCTTTCACTTATGTTGGTTCTATTTCACCATGAATCTCTCGATTTCCCGGTGAAAAATAAGCTTCGAATCAATATTGCGCATATACCAATTCGAATAAACAAGCATAACATAAGTGACTCGCATAAAAGCATAAGAAAATATATTAAAACATTCAAACCAATAAACACAAATAAGTTCTAGAGTTCATCACATTCAAACACTAGCGATTTAACTCATGATGGATTTGAGAATGAAAATAACAATTAAACAAGAAGTTTCTTTCGAAATCAACATGAATACTTGAAGTTAAAACTTTCAAAACCAACATAAGACTCCCCTGTTGGAAGTATGATGATGAAGTGGTGGAGTTCATCTTCTTCTCCGAGCGATCTTCAATCCTTGTGCCTTAGCGCCTCTCCATGGTGATCCAAACCTTCTAACTCTCTCCCTCACCACAATATGTGTTTCTTCTCTCCAAAATATGAACTTTCATCTCTAAAATCTGATTTATATGTATATCATTGAATGAATTCATCAACCCACACTCTTGGCTTTTATAGACATTATTTTGGAGAAAGTATTCCTTAATAATGTTATCTTTTGATAGTTTAATGCTCAACTTTATGAGTTGGGTTGTTAAGATCATTATTTCCATGTGATCATGTGGGAAAGTAAGGAATTAGTGCAATAAAATGAGGTGTAAATGTGCTCAAAAGTTGTCAAAAAGGTTGGTAGATGACTTTTTAACAAATTCCACGAGAAATTGATCTTTGAAAGTGATCCGAACACGCCCATATCGCCAAAGTCGGCCGTGCTGTTTAATTATGCAGAAGTTAGGATAACATGGCGTGCTTCCCAACACGACCGTGTTGGGGAACATGGCCTGGCCGTGTCGGAGGCATTTTTGTGTAATTTTTTCGAGTTTTTCGCTCCCGGTGGAACACGGCCGTGTTGCCCAACACACCCTGCCCGTGTTGGACCAAAAAGGCCCCGAAATGACGCGTTTGGCTTGGGATTTCGAGCATTTTTGCATCCTTAAATCCCCCGGCATGTTTTGACATGAATCCATGGTCCAAAATTCACTAAAATTAGCCCCGAATGGTCAATCTACACCAATAAAAGCACCTCACAGTAGTATGAACAATATACAATCAAAAACTAATGAAACTAACAACAAAATAACTCAATTTTTACTCAAATATACACATAAAACATGCATAAAAAGACCCTTATCAAAAATTAACATATATAAGCAGCCAGAGCCAATGCCCAGATTACTTTTGGATTAGGGTGTCCGGATTATCTTCATTATTTTATGTAAATAATTTAGAACACGTGGGGTGAGCTAAACGAGTCCAGTGAGTGGGGTTGGGGAATGCAGAAAAGTTTTAAAAAAATAAATTATGAAATCCTGTGTGATGCATGTGGTGTGCACAATGGAGGTTAAGTAAAGTAAATAGCATTTTCGAAAGACGAACCAAAATTTTATAAAATTACGATAAGTCATAAAAAATTTCTAAAAGGAAAATAAGATAACGGTTAGACACTACTCAATAATAACGCAAGGTCAATGTGGAATTTACACCGCACCTTAACGTTCCAGTTCAAAACGATTTTAAAACGGACAAGATTCTATGCACCATTTTAAAATCTAATGATCGGATAAGATAACATAACGATAAACGCGAGGCGGTGTGGAATAAATGCCGCACCCCATTGCGTTCTCTAATGCACCAGGCTGAAGCCTAACACCTTATTTCTCCCGAGTGGCTCAACGACTCTTTAGCTGTGGATTTAAACCCAGAGACCGTAATATTCCGGAATATACCAATACTACGACCCAAGTTCTGCCGCCGTCTCCGGCCCGACCAGAAAAATGGGAATAGGCCCATATGTAGTCGAGCAAACATCAACAGGCAACCTATTCGATTATTTCCCGACCTACACACGCCGACACGACTCGATAGACGATATATGATTACAAAGAGTTCAAGTATCATTTCTATACTAATCTATGTTGTGTACAATTAGTATAACATTCATAATACAACAAATGGATTAAGTAACAGATCATAAGATAAGTGAGGTTATTTATTCAAAATTCAATTGTTGCACAATTATATCCTTTAGTTGTTATATCTTCTATCCATTATTTTTTTATATTATTAATCATGCTAATCCAACATCTTTAAAAATGAGCAGTAACAATAAATTAAAACCTATCAAGCAAGTATTCTATATAATAGAATTTAACAATATTATTTTTCTACTTGTCATGCAACCATACCCAAACATAACCATAGTAAATTCAAATTAAACATACAAACCATCATATTGACTACTCATTTAAGTAACATCAATTCATGCAACTTCATGATTTTAAACTTGTTTTAAGTAAAGAATAAGTAAAGTTTACCCAAAGAGAATTAAAATTGGCTAATTTTTTACCCATGTATTTTTTTGTTTGATGGTCAAGTAGCTATGGCACCAAGAGTGGCTCGGCTCCTACACAATTTCCAACACTTTTTAGTCAAATTATTTTTAACAATTAATATTAAAATTTCAGAATATATATAGAATAGCTACATAAAATTATCAAAGTATTTTAATTATTAAGAAAAATAACATTAGAGAGAAGAAGGAGAAGAAAGGAAGTGAGTAGGAAATAAACGACCATCATCGCCATGGCGCCGGGGTGTTTGATAAATGGTTTTATCATGATTTTGATGATTTTGATTTTACACCAAAACAATGTTTTAAAGGTTGTCCAAATACTCCTAAATGATTTAAAATGGTTTTAATATTTTTGGAGTATTTCCTCAAGTTTATTTTCGATATAAAATTGGACAACACATTTAATGTTTTTAAGTCAATGGGTTTTTACATTGAAACTATGTTGTCCTAATACTCCCAATTGATCTAAAATGTTTTACTATTTTTGGAGTATTTATTGGAATTTATATCGAACAACACTTTTTGTGTAAATATTTTATTTCTTCAAAACTATATTTCTAATGTTGTCCTAAATACTCCCGATCGGTTTAAAATATTTTTACGAATTTTTGGAGTATTTCTTGGGGTTTATTTTCGTCAAAAAATCGGACAACATTGAATTTAGGCGATCGACCGGTCGACCAAAAGAAGCCGTGCACAGGAGCAAAACATCGAAACAAAAACTTTGTTCCTTCGATTTTGGTCGAGTGCAACCGTCGCCCTAGCCTTCGACCGGTCGAGGTACTCGGCCCCGCCCGTGTTAATTTCTTTGCGTCATGTTTCAAACTTCTATTTTTGTGCGACCGTCGCCTATGCTTTGACAATGAGAAAATTCTAACCGTTGTGCAACAGACATGACTTTTCCCTAAATTGTGGGATTGATTTCTAACAGCTATAATCTTGATTTTAATTGCAATTTTTGTAGAAATCAGATTCCAAGAGGAGCCTATCAAATATCAATCATCTCCTATAAATAGAGGAAGTTTTGAAGCACAACAATATGAGAGAAAACTACAACACAACAAGATACACTCAAGAATACACTTGTTCTTACATTGTATTTATTTCTTGTTGTAATTTGCCTAGCTATTCACTTTCACATTCTTGAGGTCTAGGCTATTCTTGATTACACTTGCACTCAATTGTATTATTCATTATCGAGTTGTAATCTTGAATTTGTGGTCGTCATTCAAACACAAGATATCCTTGTGAGTGTTCTTGTGGTAAGAACACACTTGGGTGAACTAGGTGTTAGGTGTAAGAAGATTGTGGTAATCTTCTTGTTGAGGTGTTGAAGAGTGTGGTGCTCTTGAGGGTGAAGATTGTGGTAATCTTCACAAGGTGCCGTTGAAGATTGTGGTAATCTCAAAGGTGGTGTTGAAGAAGAGTGTGGTGCTCTTCAAGGTGTTGGTGTAAGATTTTGTTGTAATAATTTTGGTAATTATTAATAAAATCTTTTTCTTTTCGAAATCCATCCCGGGATATCTTGGGGTGGTAGAGGATTAGGCCCTAGGTGGGTTGAACCTCTTTAAATCGACGCGTGTTGTTTACATTCCGCACCTTTATATTTGTCTTTGAGCATTCGGTTTGAAAAAGGGGGATAAATCGAAAAGATGGAGATAATCTATTCACCCCCTCTAGATTATCGTAGCCGCTTGGACTTACAAGTGGTATCGAGCCAAACTCTTTGGCAAGCTCGTTTCACATCGCGAGTGAAGAGAAACGATCGTCGGCTACTGAACGAAGCTCATCTTTCCAAGCACCTCCACCACCAAGCCACCTTGGTTTGATTCCAAAAATTTTATATTTTGGAAAGAAAGAATGGAATGCTACTTACAAGGTTGCGGGTTCGACATTTGGAACACCGTCATTAATGGAGAATCCATTAGATGAAAGATACACCACACACCTCAAAAGGCTTCAAAAATCTCAATGATGAAGAGAAGAAAATCATCTCTTTAAATGGTAAAGCTCTTAATATTTTACTTTGTTCACTTACCACTTTGGAATTTGATCATGTTGTAGGTATTCAATCGGCACATGAAGTATGGCAAAATTAGAAGCCATCTATGAAGTATATGCAAATGAAAGGAGCAACTCAAAAGCATCTACTTCACAAATGGATACAACATCAAATCCAACAATATGGGATAAGCCTTCTACAACCTCCCATGATGAACAAGTTGAACAATGCCTCATGGGCATCGAAGAAGAAAACGAGGTAAGTTCTAAACCCTCTACTTCTTATGACCATGAATTGCAAAATGAATATAGTGATTTACAAAATGATTATGATGAGCTACAACATGAATTCCAAAACTTACTTGTTAAATACAAAAATTTGAAAAAGGAATTCATTGTTTTGAAAAATGATAAGGATAGTTTATTTACTTCCTATGAATCACTATCATGTGCTCACACCACCACTCTTGACAAGGTTAGAAACCTTGAGAAAGAAAATAGTACTCTTGTTGAGGATATAAATTGCTTGAAAAATGATTTATCTAAATCCAACTTGAGTACCGATAGAATAACCAATATTGTTGATTGTTGTGATAATTCGAAACTAGAACTTGATCATAAGCCTAAGGGTGTCAATCACATGAAAAAGAATCAAGTCTCTAAGACGTTGGTCATTATGCTCCTAGAATTATTACATGCTTTTATTGCGGTAAAAAGGGTCATACGGTAAATACTTGTCGGGCTAGAAATAGCTCTAATTATTGTTGGAGACCTAAAAGTCTCAAGACTAATCCCAAAGGACCCAAACACATGAGGGTACCACAAAACAATGTCATATTAGGTACCGTGAAATAATGATCGAAGAAAATTTATACGCCAAAGAAGACATCAAATGACCGTTTCATTTGATCAAAGAAGGAGAAACTATTTTCGACAAAGCCAATTTCAAGAAAAAGATATAATCAAAAATGGGAAGAACACAATCCTTGGAAATGGCAAAGACATCATCAACAAGATGATTTTCAAAGAAGAAGAAACTTTCAACAATGGGAAGGCAACAAACCTTGAAATGGAGTAATCAAAGAAGTCATCATCAACAAAGTGACTTCTCAAAGGGAAGATATCATCAACAATGGGAACGGCACAACCCATGGAAATGGAGTAATTGGTAACCCGTATCTCCCCATTTAAAATATGCATTTTATGCATGTTTTTATTTGTGTCTTTATTGCAACATGAGTTTTCAAGTATTGATTTTTTTAAGGTCTTCAATATATATGTTTGTTTTTAAAATTCTTTTGAAAAAGGAGACCTTATATGATGTTTTTAAAACTCTTGTGCATTTTTGTAGACTAAAGTGTGTTATCATCTCTTATGGATTTTTATGGCATGAACTTACTTTTGATATCTCTTAGCCTACACTTTTATCATTATGATTTGTGCTAGATTTGTTTTAAGAATTGTGTAGGATTTACATATTTTCACAAATGGCCATTTACGTCATTATTTGTCAAGAAAGGCATAAATTATCGAGGTACGTTTACTTATGTTATTCTTACTCTTATAGACTCGATATATGTATTGCCATGTGCATATGTGCTTGTTTTTCATAGTATTTAATACAAGTGCCATTAAGAGGACTTTTAGATTTTTTGAAAAGCACTATTCAATATTTGATTGCACATATTTGCTCTTGTTCAAATACTTCTTTTTAATGAGGTCTCAACTATATGCTATCGGTTTTTCAAATTTCTAAAGAGACCTTTTGTAGCTTTTTTTTAAGCTTATTTGAACTTGCATGATTTATTAGATTCTTGATGATATTCTAAATGCATAGTATGTGTTTCTAGCTTCATGGTCTATATATAGCGTCTATTTCTACTATGCTCTTATGCAAGATATTTTGTGATTGATGATTGAGGCATGTTTTTACACTTGGGCTATTTTTCTCTTGCTTATATAAGCGATGCCGTTAATGAGTTTGTTAAAGTTGTGTAGATGAGAAATGAAGTACTCCAAATATTGTTACCTCAAAATATTTGGATGTTCTATTATGAACACCTTAGATCAATTGGATTCCCTATGATGATAGTGATGAAGAAGACAAAAAAAGGGTATTCCGGAACAAACTCGATGACCAAGGCAACATTGGTCGAACTAAGGTGAGGTTAGTGGCTCGAAGGTATTTTCAAAAAGAAGGTAATTGATTTTGATGTAATATTTGCACTTTACTTGCTCATTCTTGTTTTAAGAAAATTTCAAGCTTTACCAAATGGATGTTAAATCCAATTTTTCTAAATGATTTCATTCAAATAGAAGTCTATCGGAGTTTAAAATTTTAGGCCAAATGATTTTTATAAAAGGCCTTGTATGATTTAAAACTAGTACCCCATGTATGGTATGATAGACTTAACTATTTTTGCTAAATGATTTTACAAGAGGTAAAGTTGATATTACTCTCTTTGTTTGAGAAAAAGGGCAAGATTGTTTAAACTTGTGCATATTTATGAGAATATTTTTGGTGCTACTAATGAATATTTGTGCAAGATATTTTTCTAAGTTGATACTAGGTGAACTCGAGATGAGCTTGATGGGGGAGCTCAATTTATTGCTTGGACTTCAAATTATTCAATGCCAAGAAGATGGTTATATTTTAAAAGAACTCTTGAAGGAGTTAGGCATCGAAGAAAGAAAAACTATCTCAACCTATGGCTAAAGATTGACAAAGGTTGAGAAAGGCATGTCGGTCGACAATTAAATTCGAGGTATGTTTTCTTGTATTATTTCTATAGACTCGACATTCCATATGCCTTATGTCTATATGCTCGACTTCAAAAACTATCCCAACGAATCTCATTAAAAGTGCCATTAAAAGAAATTTTCAAATATTTGAAAGGCACTTCTTCGTATGACTTGTTGTATTCAAAGCTTTAAAACGTTCTTATTTTTCAGGATAACAAGTTCGGTATCTATTATACGGTTATTCATATTCAAAATTTGGTTCGTCATAATCGAACTAAACATATTGAGATTCGATATATTTTTTAAGGGATTGTGATTTTTAATGAAACTTGAGATGTGTTTAATTCCGTCTCAAGGATAACTCGCGGACTTTTTGATCGTTAACCGCCGAGTATTTTACCTCATTTTCGAGCTTGATTATGACATAAGGTATATTGAATGAGGTCTACGTTTGCATTTTGCATGTTTTTAAAACATAGGGGCGAAAAATCGGATTTTTGGTTGAAAATTCGGATTTTGGAAAACCGACAGACAGTGGTTGAAAGGGTTGAGGGCAAGTCGCCCTCAAGCTGTTAGGAATTTTATTGTTTAGATTTTGATGAATGCCATGTAAAACTTAGAATAGAAAGTTGGCACCCCAATTCTTGTTGTAAAATGCATTGTAACAATTAGAAGCGAGGCCAAGTGAGTTAAGTCGGCTATGCCCTAACATGCAAGAAGACAATGAAGACTGGAAGGAAGACTCTGTTTGTGAGACAGTGAGTATGGCAAAGAAAGAGTAGACGGGAACTCTTTGAAGAAGCAAGCGAGATGCGGTGAGTGAAGTATCGGTCAAGTCAATTCAAGAAAAGCAAGTCTCAAGATAAAGTGACGGAGAAGAGTCATCCAATGATTGGAAGCGACTCTAAGTCACCTGGGAAAGCAAGGAAATGCGGTCAAGTCAAGATAAGCGTAAAAAGATCCGTTGCATAGAAATCAAGAGATTTACTTAAACAAGTAATATCTCCATACCACCTTTCTCGGAGTGCTCGGTCCCGAGGAAGCGTGCAAAAGGAATAAACCAATGGGAAGCACTACACCGTGTCGAACTCGAAAAGGTGAAAGAACAATTCATACGAGGAAATGGCAATTCCAAGAAGCGCAACAAGACAAGCCAACGACGCAAAGTGACTTTCAAAAATAAGCCTATCTCTTCAACGGGCAAATTTTTGAAAGATCACTATAAAAGGCGAGGATGACTACGAGAGAAGGTTACTCAACCACGAACATTCAAGAAACAAATCAAAGTGTAGCCGTAAATATTCTCAAATCATTCAAGATTAATCCTCAAGCCTACATTACGAAGTACATCAATCCAACACTCACCTGTGAAGGAAAGAGAACTTCAATCAGTTGAAGAGGAAACCTTTGAAGAAAAGGGGTCTACATTCCACGAAGGATTGTAGGAAGGTTCAAGGTCGAATCAAGTCTCAAGCTTTTGGAGGGCTTCGTGATCAAATCCAAAGAGTTTGAGCAAGTGAGTATGTAGTAGCAAAAACGCCCTGCCTGTGAAGAAGCCGAGTCGACGAGAAGCTTGGTGAGTGATCAAGGCGTCTCGGTCGAGTCCCAAAGGATCAAGTCATTTGTGTGATCAAGACTTGTATCTACGGGTATTACCACTCAGAAACCGATCATTACTTAGTGGATTCCTCCAGGAGTTGGAGAAGAGAGGAGTAGAAGAATTACCCCATCTTCGAACCTCTATAAAAACTTCATTGTGTCATTTACTTTTCAGCATTTTAATTCTTGCATTTTTAACTGCCTATATCTGCTGATAAATTTGCTATTCACTTGATAATTTATAAGTACTAAATCAAGCTCTAAAATCTTGCTTAATCAAACTTAAGGGTGTTAAGTCTTCCGCTGTAAACAAAACCTCAGTTGAGTTAATTTAGAATCACAGTGAGTTATTCCATCAAGCTCAAATTTGAGTCCGTTGAGAGACTAACTCTCTTGATTGACTAAATCGATTGTCCATCAAGGACACGGTTGTGTAGAATCAACTCTGTATATTTAAAAGGACTAAATCGAAAATTTGGTAAGGTTTATTCAACCCCCTTCTAAACCATACACTTACACCCCTTGGGACCTACAAGTGGTATCGGAGCGGTTGGTTCATTGAACCCTCCGCGTGACCAGTTCTTGAACTAGATCTCCAAACTTTTCAAAGTCTGCTTTAGTACTTAAACCTTCAAAACTCTTTTTATCATTAAAAGTTATTATCATGGAAGCAAATTTGACACGCATCCCTATGTTCACTATTGAAGAATTTGATGATTGGAAAATTCGTATGCAGAGCTCATCTATCAAAGATTACATGATGAGATGTGGATAGTGATAGAAGATGGGCCTATGCAAATATTAAAGGTGAACACATTTTGTCACGAAGAGTTGCAAATTTGAAGGAGAAAGAGATCTTTGCTCCCGGACAGTCATGGTTGAAAAACTAAGAACCGAGTGGACAAATGATGATGAGAAAAAGATACAACCTGGACAATGTAGCCAAGGACATCCTCTACAAAACCTTGGACAAAAAACCATGTTCAATAAAGTCAAATCATGCAAAACGGCTAAGGAAATGCAGGACAAGCGACATTGATTTGTGAAGGCTCGATCAAATCAAAGAAAACAAATTATCGGTGGTATGTCTGAAATTTGAGAACTTCAAAATGATCTCGGAGAAAACCTGGATCAACTGGATGCTCGGTTTGAGAAATCACAAATGAGCTATCTGCACTTGGAAAGGAATATACACGAGAAGGAAATGTGTATGAAGATCCTAAAAAGTCTTCGGTGAATGGGAAATGAAGGTCATGGCAGCGAGACATTCCATGGACCTATCAAAGACATCCAACCATGAACTATTCTCGGACCTCAAAGCCTACGAGTTTGAGCCGAGAAGAAAAGACCGAGGAAGAGACAATTTGTACCCAAAGCATTTGCTCTAATTGTTAAAGATGGGAAGAGAGTGAGGTCAAAAAGTCATTGACCCGGAAAGAAATAGCCCGATGGTTAAGAGGTTCAACAAGTTCTTCAATAAGAACTACAAGAGAGGAAAGGGTGAATCTTCCGGAAGACACTCGGCTCCTCCAAATCAAGGAAGATAGGCCAACCAAGAGAAAGATCATCAAAAAGTTGAGTATCAAAAGTGACAATCCAAGAATGGAAAGAGTTGATCAAAAGGTTGAATATCTATCTTTGGAATTGTAGACAAGTCACTATGCCATTGATTGTCCATATCCTGTAGTCAACAAATACGGGGATGAAGAAGAAAGAAAGGTCTTGAGAGAAAGAAGACAAGAAAAGAAAAAGGCAATGATGGTGCAGAGATTTGAGACAGCCAAGTCAAGAGAGGCAAGTGATTCGAGAGCAAGCGGTGAAGGCGACTACTCAAGTGACTCGAAGAAGAAGCCCGACCGCTTGATGGCCAAGGAACAAGATCAACCCGACCAAGAAGATGAGGTACAATCTAACTCATCAAACTCGAGACACAAAGTGATAGTGATTTGTGACACACACACTTCATCACCCACTGATCTTTATGATTCATTAGGCAAAATGATGAAAGATTTTGAACACATTAAATCCTCACACACACTATTGAATGAGGAAAACAGCCTACTCAAAAGTCAAAACTCAAAGCCGACTAAGGAGCCGAGTACTCTAAGTCAAATAGTGATGAGAATGAAAGTTTAAAAGGTGAAAATGCTAAATTAGTAGCGAGAAATTGTTGCTATAGAAAAGAGGGAGAATGACCTCAAGAATGTCATTGCCTCATTCACTAAGGCATCTAAATCATTGGATGATCTTATTATGAGTCAAAGAGAATGTGGAGACAAGACAGGGCTTAGGATTTAATTCCTCGTGCTATGTCAAACCTCAAAATTAATTTTGGAAAAAGGATCTTCAAGCCATGAAGAGTCCGAAAAATCCAAAACTCTAAATGTTGCACACACATTCACTCCAAAGCACAATAACAAGCAAACTGGCCTTGGTTATAAAGGAAAAGGAAAACGACCCGAGTTGAGTGTCTTTGAAAGGATACAGTGAGAAGAGATTGGCCGAGTCCTCAAAGCAAACTCCAAAAGAGAAAATACTCTGTGAAGAAGAAGCGAGCTACCAAAACCCTTAAAATCCATAAAAGAAATACATATGATGGGAATGGTAGAAAATATCCAAGCCAGTGATTGGAATAATGTGAACCATCAAAGATAGACTTATGGAATATAAGCCCAAATGGCAAAGGCCTAGAACTCAAAGAAAGGCCATTCCAAAAGCATAAGAGCTTTCATCAAAGACACACACATGCACCTAGGCACTACACTCAAAGACACCACAATTACCCAAGAAAGGCAATTGCTAAAACACATATGCGGGGCATACTGACAAAAGAGACAATTTTGTATGAACCTAGAATCCCCAAGCAATTTGCCAGGATTAATTATGATTATGGCATCGATAGATGGCAACCCCTTAGAGTCAAATCATTTGGCTATAGGTTGGTTGGATCATCTTACAATTCTAACCCCTCGGGACCCGGACAAGTATGGGTACCTAAAACTTAATCTCCTTGATTGCGGGTTCAAGGAACAACCGAGTGCCAAGGAACCTGGTACATGGATAGTGGTCATTCCGGACATATGACAAGAAATAAGAAAAATCTGTCAAAATTCAAGGAAGTCAAAGGAGAAAGTCATATTTGGAGGAAATGAAGCTCCTGGCAAAATAAGAGGCATTGGATCCATCAAGAGGAATGGATTAGAAATCACAGATGTTGCATATGTTGAAGGACTCAACTTCAATCATCGAGCATCGACCAACTCGCGTGACAAGGGCTACAATGTTGGATTCAACATGGGTATATGCCAAATCAAAGATATTGAATCAAATGAAGTTGTCTTTGCAAGGATGTAGACGAGAGAAAATTATGTATGTAGTGGATTGGTCAATCGCAACACCCAAAGACTGTCTACTAGCAAAAAAGTACAAATTGAATCAAGTTGGTTGTGGCACAAAAAGTCGAGTCACCTGAATTTCAAAACGATTAACAAGCTAGCAAGAAGTCATCTTGTGGAAGGACTTCCAGGACTCGAGTATACAAAAAGGAGAGTATATGTGACGCGTGTCGAAAGGAAAACAAATCAAGTCGTCATTCAAAGAAAAGACATGCCCATCCTCAACAAGAATATTGCATTTGCTTCATATGGATCTATTTGGCCCATGGAACCTTTTGCCAAAGATAAGTGGAAAGAAATACACCTTGGTGGTAGTAGATGACTACTCAAGATATACATGGACAATATTCATGTGTAAGAAGAAAGAAACTCTACAAAAACTACCACGGTGATGAAGAGGATTCAAAACGAGAAGAGTCAAACCATTATCAAAATAAGATCGATGAGAGGAACCGAGTTTGTCAATGGAATAATAACTCGATTGTATTGAGAATGGTATTGGTCATGAACTATCGCAGACAAGGACTCCGTGTGAGAATGGAGTTGCGTAAAGAAGAAATAGAACCCTCAAAGAAGCAGCAAAGGACCATGTTAGTCAAGCACGAGTTACCAAAAAGATTTTGGGTGAAGCAATCAACACACTTGCTACACTCAAAACAGGATGTATGATAAATAGACGGTGACAAAGACTCCCTATGAGATCCGGGTGGAAGAAAACCAAATGTTGCATATTTCGAGAATATTTGGATGCAAATGCTTCATCCACAACAATGGCAAAGACAATCTAAAGGCTTTTGATGCTAAAGTCGATGAAGGTATCTTCTTAGGATACTCGGTGAAAGCAAAGCCTCTGAGAATACTCAACAAAAGGACTATGGTTGCGAAGAATCCATTCATGTGGTATTTGATGAGCCAAATGTAAATGGAGAAGACATTGAAGAGTCGGTGATAAGTCAATCATCCAACCATACTGAAGAGTCTCTATCTTTGAAGTGAAAATTTGGAATTATCAATTCGAGAAGAAGATGAGATAGTTGAATCTCAAAAGCAGTGGAAAATTTGCAGCTAAGTGATTACGAGAGGCGACCAACAACACCGCAAGTCGATCGAACCGGCTAACTTACTCCAACCCGATGTAAGATGGCCGAGAGACCATCCACGAACTTGTCATTGGAGATATAAGAGAAGGTGTCAAAACAAGATCGAACTCAACAAGCCATGTTCACATGCTTCATCTCGCAAATAGAGCCCAAAGATGTGTCACAAGCATTGGACGACACACATTGGATTCGAGGCTATGCAAGAAGAGTCAATCGGTTTGAGAGAAATAAAGTATGGGAATTAGTGCAAAGACCCATACATCAAAATGTTATTGGAACCAAATGGGTGTTGAAATAAGATGAAGCGAGGAAGGTTCGTGGTAATAAACAAAGCAAGACTAGTAGCCAAAGGATATTACCAAGAAGAAGGGATAGATTTTGATGAAACATTTGCCCCTGTAGCAAGATTGGAAGCTATAAGGATGTTTCTTGCCTATGCAGCTCACAAGAATTTCATTGTATATCGATGGATGTAAAAGTGCATTCCTAAATGGTTTATTGGAAGAAGAAGTGTATGTTGAACAACCTCCAGGATTTGAGCGGAAGACTCTTGGAGATAAGGTATACAAACTCAAGAAAGCCTTGTATGGATTGAAGCAGGCACCGAGCATGGTATGATACCTTGTCACAATTCCTAATCGAAAATGGATTCACAAAAGGAAAAGTAGATAGAACACTTTTCGAATTCAAGACAAGAAAAGTATTCTACTTGTTCAAATATATGTTGATGACATCATCTTTGGATCCACAAACAAAGAATTTGTGTGAAAAGTTTTCAAACCTCATGCAAAGTAAATTTGAAATGAGCATGATGGGAGAGCCGACATTCTTCCTTGGACTTCAAGTGAAACAGTGAAGGATGGAACCTTCATAAGTCAAACAAAATACACCAGAGATTTAATGAAGAAGTTTGGTATGGAGGAGAAGTCTTCTCGTAAAAATACCAATGAACACATCGATCAAAATGGACATGGATGCGGATGGTAAGCACTGTAGATCAAACAAGATAGAGCACTTATTGGATCATTGCTCTATCTCACAAAGAAGCGTGCCGACATCACCTTTGCTATAGGTGTATGTGCAAGATTTCAATCTGCTCCAAAAGAGAGCCATATGACAAAGAAACTAAGAGAATATTGAGATACTTGAAAGGAAGCCAAGAAGTAGGCCTATGGTATCCAAAAGAAGGAGGATTCAAGCTAATTGGCTATTGATTCTCGACTATCTTTGGATGCAGAGTGATGAGGAAGAGCACTTCGTGCACATGTCAAATGCTAGGAACAGTCGATTTCTGGTTTAGCAAGAAGCAAAACTCAATAGCCACCTCTACTGGAGGCGCGAGAATACATAGCTGGGCAAAATTGTTGTGCCCAAGTCCTATGGATGAGACAACAACCGAGAGACTATGAAGTTGAAGAAAAAGAAATTCCAATCATGTGTGATAACACAAGTGCAATTGCAATCACTCAAAATCTCGTGTTGCACTCAAGAACAAAACATATTGATGTCGAGATATCACTTTATAAGAGATCATGTTGAAAAGAAGAACATCATCCTGGAATATATCTCAACCGATAAACAACTAGCCGACATCTTCACAAAACCATTATGCGAATCAAGATTTGAAGAACTCAAGCATGAGTTGGGGCTAATTGAGTGGAGTGACACTGACGAATCAAAGAAGAGAAATGGAAGAAAAAGGGGTGAAAAAGAGTGAAAACAGAAATCATTTCCAAGAATCACCAGATCGGAAGAAACTGACTACACCGCAAAGTCGGTGATAGCCGAGTCACTAAGAGAATCGTGAGAAGTAGAGTTAAATCGCCTAAGGGATAAGCTGAATAACTTATGAGCAAAGTGACAAAAACGCAAATGTCGTTTTGACTAAGCGGGAATGTTTTAAGGAATACGTCAAAGATAATGATGATGTGTACAGGACATAAAGCCGCACACCAAGCTTATGATTGGATATAAATCTTTGCCGCATTAAATACAAGACATTAAATGCTTAATAGGCGTGCAAAATCCAAGCCGTTGATTTCGATCACATTTCAAAAACCACCCGCACGCCCTTTCATAAACCATATTTAAACCATTTTCGTCCGTTTCTCTCTCACACTTCTAAAAAAGCTGTTCATCTCTTTTCTCAAAAGCAAAGGCAAAATACTAAAACCCTATCAACCTTCAAATCAATTTCGAGTTTTTCCTTGATATAATCGAGAAATGGCACCAACTTATGACTTTACCAAGTCGAGAAAAGCAAATCCACACCGCTCTATGGTGGATTTTGACGGAATGGTGAAACAGTGGGTCCGACGACACCCTAGTGAAGAAAATCATCGAGAAGTTGGAAACGTCCGGACTAAAACCGTTTCTAAAGTTATAATATCCGATGACCTATGTGGAGGAGGTCGCACAATTCTCGTGAATCCGAGATTCACGATGAAGGAATCAAGTCATCTGTTCACGGAAAGCGGTGACTATCTCGCCAAGGATTTGGCTTAACATCGCCACTACCGCAGGAAGGAGCATCCGAGATTAAAAAGCGATGTAAACTTGGCCGACGCTTGGAAAGAAATAGCCAAGTCCGACTTTGTTGATAAATAATATACACAAACAAACAAGAGCTCACAAGGAGGATTATCACAAGTTGTTGGATATAGTTGCCAAATGTATCGACATCAAATTTGGCAAACTTTGACCAATCAATAAAGGCAAAGCGATTGTAATGGCTGCAATCATCGAAGAAAAGAAGATAAACTGGCCGAGTTTGTCTCTGGCCGGACTCTGCTTTAACGGGGAACAAGTCCTTCAAGGAAGATGACTCATTTGGAGGATCCTAGGATATGGCCTAGTGATTGGCGGCTATTGGAGGTGAAAGGAGTCCCTCTTAGACATGGGAAAGCATTCCATGTTAACAAGAGGATGTTCGAGCAAACCTCTCTCGGCGCTCGTAAGAGAGCCTACGCCAAGAGAGCGACACCGGTGAGGGGAATCGGTGACCACGAAGATACATCTGTTTCTCTCCAAATTAAGAAGAAGCTGCCCCTGCTTGGTGCTAAGAAGATCACGCCCCTGCAAAGAAAGAAAACCAAACATGCTCCCGCCCCGCGGCGAGTCACCGCCCCAAAGCAGCCGTGTCTCCCGCTCGCAGCGGCGATCGAGAAGGACTCACAAATACCTTCTCCGATCGTCAAAAGAGGAGAACCGAGAAGCCAAGACGGCCGGCTCTCGTAAACAAACACCAAGACGCCCCGCCGCACAAGACTCAAAAGACACCGTCTCGAACCGAGTAAATCCCTCGGTACAAACTAGGAGACGAAGACAGATTATCAAGCGCTCCGATTTGGAGAAACCGGTGAGTCTTCCACTCAGCTAGAGCAGCAGATCGGAGACTCGCTGGAGAAGTAGAGTCTCGGATGTAATTGATGAAACGACCAAGTCTGTCAAGGCGATCAACAGAGGCAACTGAAGACACAACACGGTAGTTCACACAACAAACACAAGAAGAAACTGTTGGAGCGGATAGTGATGTAATGATCCTATCTCCACCTTACCCGGACATCCAAAATAAAATGCGTGAGTGGAGGAAATGGAAGTTGAGTAAGTCAAGGAACAGTTCCAACGGCCGAGTTTATAGAAGAAGAAGAAGAGGCTGCTAAATTTCCTTGGACTAAAGATCGCGTGCTCCCAAAGACTTGATGAAGACAACGCTTAGACATCCCCAGATTTTCAAGGAAAAGGAGAGAGAAAAGCAAGCCGAGGGAAGCCGAAGCACGTGAGAAGGCAAGCATCCGCCCTATCTCGGCACCACGAACACACACATCCTCTACTTGATGTCTTCTCGGCGGTGATGATGAGGAGAATGAACGCCCCACGGAAGAGTTACAAATGCAGCAAGCATTGCACGAGTCGAGAATCCTTCACGAGCAAAGATTGATGGAGGGACCAGGAGAGTCCTCGAACACACTGAAATCGATCCAATGGGAGTGGTTGGCAAATAGCCTTTGTTGTTTCTTGCCACCACTTGACTCACTCGGAAGAAGGCGATAAGGGACTTGGCGATGGCGGGACAATGGGGACCCGGTCGAGCCAACCCCTATTGAAGGTGTGTTACCACCTGTCCCCACAAATGAACATTCAATCGAAACAGCCGGGAGTTTGGAGACGAGTGACCCCATTCCAAGTCACTCGGTGGTGCGCCCGGTGAGGGGGAAACTCCTCCACCGGCTGCGGCAAGGTCGGAGGATCTTGCAGATGACTCCACAACGAATCAAGGAGGCGAAGAAGAGAAATTACAAACACAAGAAGAAAAGAAGTTGCCATCAACGACGCTTTCGAGGCGATTGAGACTATCTCATTTGAGATGCCAATCGCGAAGGCTAATGACGCGTTCTTGATGCAAATCGAGGCACGAGGAAGGAACAACCCTGGGAGTTAACACTGCAGGCGATGAAAGTGCAATCCATGGGGTTGAGACTCCAATGGATGCCACCGTAGAAGACCCTAAGACAGGTGACACGCTTTTGTCGAAAGGGAGGACAAGGCCTCATTGCGAGAGAAGCTTGCTGGAGGCGAAGGCCCACGGGAGGTTGAGACTTCCGGGGGTAAAAAGAGGTCAAGTAGAGAACATCCCTCCCGCTATCATCGACCCATCCGAGAAGGAGATAAGCGCACTTCATGATTCCCAGGACAATCCTCGATGTCACTTTTTCGGGATCGGAAGGCGAAGAAGAAGGTTCGAGTCATCCCCCATGACAAATCCAAAAGACTCGGTGCGGATGTTCCAAGCACGAGCAAGTCGATCCCAAGACTACTCGTCAAACTTTTAACTTTGATGATGAGCCACCAATGGAAATCTCATCATCGTCCGATGACGCTTCCGATAAGGCCGAGGACCGATCCATTGAAATGGAAAAATCACCGGTGAGACCAACGGCCATTAAGACGGTTGAGGCTCGCAAGTCGGGTCTACTTCACAACAAAACCCGGTGAACCCAGGAAACCGCGCGCAGGCCCCGAAGGCTGCAGCAGCAGGTCGATTCCTAAAAAAGAACTTCACGCGCACCACTCATCATCGAACAAATCCCGGTGGGCGGTGATGAATCTTTTGTAGAATCCTTTCTTTTTCTCTGGAGGTACCCGACCTCCATGAAGAGTCAAAGAAATGAGCGCGCGACGCTATCACTGACCGCCTCCCGTTTTCTCTTGAGTACCATTGTTCACCGCTTATGACTTTGATGTTGTATGGCCATCACCGCAATGAAGAATCGGTTTGAAGTTCGAGAAGTGTTCAAGGCACTCTTTCTTTGAGGTTGAACGGATGGAGAGGCATCAGCCTCTTTGGATATGCGTTTGGACAACGAGAGATGCCAACCTTACAGCAGATTTGAGAGGCATCACGGTCGAGAATAAGGGAATGGTGGCAACAAAGAAGACAAACAATGCGTGTGGAACAAGTCGATTCTTGAGGACATTGTTCAACAAGGGTATGGAGAGTGAAAATCTTTGATGCAAAACGGCCAGAGAGAACATATTGAGCATATGCATGAAGCTCACACCGCCGAGATAAAGCTGCTGCGTGAGCAAAATACAAATGATCTACTGACGTTTGGAAGAACACATGACAAGAAAATCCAGCCTTCTCATGGGTGAGATGAAGCGATTTCAAATGAGAATCCAACGCTACTCGTCGAATTCCGTGTTGCATACAACGCACGAGAGACTCGAAGCGTAACTCAACCATCGAGAAGACTTCGACTTCATGCTTGCCAAACATGTTCCCTGGGGTTCCTCTATCCTTTGATGATGCCAAAAAGGGGGAAGAGGAATACCTTAAAGCGCTAAAATCAAGTCGAGAAAGGAAGCGAGTGAGAAGGGAAAATCGGTGAGGAAGTCTTGAAACAAAAGAAAGGAAAGCTTGTTGAGGGGAAGGGTCGACGGATGTGACTTTGATGATTGCACAAACCCCAACAAGGTCTTGTCACGGTGACATTATAAGCGGCAAACTCCGTGACTCGCCACTCCAACACTGCTATATCCATGGCCGATAAGAGAAAAACTATTGAAAGGGGATGAAGGAAGTGGAAGGTAGAATGGATGCCCGAATCATGAACATCTTGAAAGAACACGGAGGCATTCTAGTAGACAGAGACACTTATGCCATCTCGGATGTCGGAGACAGAGCCACGATCAGTTGATGAATTTAAAACGCTTGAATGGACGGGGATACTTTGCAAACATGTCTATGGCTCAAGCTTGGGACTTATCTTGGGAAAAGGGTCTCACGTTATGTGAAGAAGGTTCGACAGAGCGTGAGACTATCGGCGATCCTCTGCTGGTCACTCCGCCGGTCACTCAGTGGAAAAGAAAAGACCCAAAGACAAAGATACGCCTGAGAAATAGAGGAAGAAGCGATGAGTGGAGGAAGAAGCTTCAGACCTAGGCCTCTGGCCCAAAAACATTGAATATGTGGATCCAGGAAAGAAAGGAGGGATCTACTGGGCTGGGCTTGACCAAGTAGCGAATTTGCAAGTGGCGAAAACTAACGCTGAGTATGTGAAAAGACTAGAAGAAGAAAACAAGAGACAAACTCAGCTATGGGAGGAGAGACAGGAAAGAATAAGAAGAGATGAAGCTGCCAGGAAGGCATATGAAAAGAAAAAGAAGGCAGCTGACGACGAGAAAAAGAGAAGAAGAGAAGAAGATGCTGATCAAGATGAAAGAAGGAGACAGCGAAGGAGATGAAGTGTTGTTGTCCACCCCTTCGTGTATTTTATTATGTAAATACATACAATGTAAGTCTTCTGTAATAAAGCTATAAATTCTTTATTTTTGTTGAAGACAAATATGTGCTCTGATACACCTTGTAAACAGTTGTGTAAAAGAACAAGAATGATATGATCAATAAACGGATCTATTCTGCGCATACATTCTATGTCAATACACTATCTGTATGTATCTTTGCTGTTTGCATTTTTGAATGGTTTAAGTTTTGGCATCATCAAAAAGGGGGAAATTGTTAGGAATTTTATTGTTTAGATTTTGATGAATGCCATGTAAAACTTAGAATAGAAAGTTGGCACCCCAATTCTTGTTGTAAAATGCATTGTAACAATTAGAGCAGGCCAAGCTGAGTTAAGTCAGCTACGCCCTAACATGCAAGAAGACAATCAAGGCGGAAGGAAGACTCTGCTTTGTGAGACAATTTGAGTATGGCAAAGAAGAGTAGACGGGAACTCTATCAAGAAGCGGTGAGATGCGGTGAGTGAAGTATCGGTCAAGTCAATTCAAGAAAAGCCAAGTCTCAAGATAAAGTGTGAAAGAGTCATCCGATGATTGGAAGTCGACTCTAAGTCACCTGGGGAAAGCAAGGAAATGCAGTCAAGTCGAGATAATGTAAAAGATCCGTTGCACGTAAATCAAGAGATTTACTTAAACAAGTAATATCTCCATACTACCTTTCTCTGAGTGCTCAGTCCCGAAGCGTGCAAAAGGAATAAACCAATGGGAAGCACTACACCGTGTCAGAACTCTGAAAAGGTGAAAGAACAATTCATACGAGGAAATGGCAATTCCAAGAACTGCAACAAGACAAGCCAACGACTGCAAAGTGACTTTCAAAAATAAGCCTATCTCTTCAACGGGCAAATTTTTGAAAGATCACTATAAAAGGCTGAGGATGACTTCGAGAGAAGGTTACCCGAACCACGAACATTCAAGAAAAAAATCAAAGTGTAGCCAGAAATATTCTCAAATCATTCAAGATTAATCCTCAAGCCTACATTACGAAGTACATCAATCCAACACTCACCTGTGAAGGAAAGAGAACTTCAATCAGTTGAAGAGGAAACCTTTGAAGAAAAGGGGTCTACATTCCACGAAGGATTGTAGGAAGGTTCAAGGTCGAATCAAGTCTCAAGCTTTTGGAGGGCTTCGTGATCAAATCCAAAGAGTTTGAGCAAGTGAGCTGTAGTAGCAAGGCAGCTGCCCTGTGAAGAAGCTGAGTCGTACGAGAAGCCGGTGAGTGATCAAGGCGTCTCGGACCGAGTCCCAAAGGATCAAGTCATTTTGTGTGATCAAGACTTGTATCCTGGACATTACCACTCAGAACTCGATCATTACTTAGTGGATTCCTCCAGGAGTTGGAGAAGAGAGGAGTAGAAGAATTACCCCATCTTCGAACCTCTATAAAAACTTCATTGTGTCATTTACTTTTCAGCATTTTAATTCTTGCATTTTTAATCCGCCTATATCTCACGATAAATTTGCTATTCACTTGATAATTTATAAGTACTAAATCAAGCTCTAAAATCTTGCTTAATCAAACTTAAGGGTGTTAAGTCTTCGCTGTAAACAAAACCTCGAGTTGAGTTAATTTAGAATCAACAATTTGAGTTATTCCATCAACAAAGCTCAAATTTGAGTCGTTGAGAGACTAACTCTACTTGATTGACTAAATCGATTGTCCATCAAGGACACAAATTGTGTAGAATCAACTCGTATATTTAAAAGGACTAAATCGAAAATTTGGTAAGGTTTATTCAACCCCTTCTAAACCTTACACTTACACCCCTTGGGACCTACATCAACCACGATAGGTCGCCCTAAGCAAAATCTTGGATTAAAATGGTTCTGTCTTGATTCGTCACTTTGACACATTTTGGCCATTTTTCGTCCCCCTTTGCAAATTTCACACACAATTCACTTCAAATGAGTTTTGATGCATGAATTATATATTTTGGGGATTATCTAGCTCGACTATCATCATCATTGCTCGTCTTTACCGATTGAATGGTAAGAATTTCACTATCTTTAGCTCAAATGGGTTGAACCCTTGAGTTTGTGGCTTATATGTATTTTTCTTGATGAAATTCATATATGTTTGTGATGAGCTTATTGATTGTTGATGAATGATATTTGTTAAATTGTATTTGGTGATGAAAAACTTGGCTTGATTTCATTTACAAGGGCTATATATAACTTTCTCTATTTTTGACGCCCGCCAAGTGTTCGATAAAACGTTTCAATGAAAAATTCATCACCTACATGACTCTCTCGATTTCAAAAGTCTCATATATTTATAGAGATCATGTTTTTGCAAATCAAATGATTTTTCATAAGCTTCTACAAGTCGTATGATTCGACTTTTCCCTCCTATTTGGTTTATAAGCTTCAATGTTCAAATAGCTCGGTACATCGGTTTAGTTGCGCACTTTGATATGAATATATGATGTATTTATCGTGCTAACATTCTTTTTGATGATTCCAAAGGGGAGAAACAGGTTATAAGCTCATTAGCTCATAAAAGCTAAGATAAGCTTAACGAAAAGAAGCTATAAGCTATGGCTTCATAAAGCCATAAGTTGTGGATCATATTTAGTCCACTTGGTGCATTATGGTTATGTATGAATCATGGTCCTTTGGTTGTAGTATGGACTTATATACGGTTCTAATGATGTATCTTTGACGGGGGGAGCTTTTAAGTTATTGATACTTAAGCTCAATATCGAAAAGCTAATATTTTAGCTTATGTTTAAGTTCTTCTATATAACTCTTGTTGTGCATGTTGATAGGGGAGCATTTGCTATATGTGTTTGAATATCTCTACTCCCATCCTTGTGTTTTTATTGCATGGAATGTTGTCGCTCACAACGGATAGTTCCCTTTAACCGGTAAAAATTGTTTTGTTTTCAAAATCGACCTCGTTAAAATTGTTTTGGTTTGTAATCATCAAAAAGGGGGAGATTGTTTGATAAATGATTTTATCATGATTTTGATGATTTTGATTTTACACCAAAACAATGTTTTTAAAGGTTGTCCAAATACTCCTAAATGATTTAAAATGGTTTTAATATTTTTGGAGTATTTCCTCAAGTTTATTTTCGATATAAAATTGGACAACACATTTAATGTTTTTAAGTCAATGGGTTTTTACATTGAAACTATGTTGTCCTAATACTCCCAATTGATCTAAAATGTTTCTACTATTTTTTGGAGTATTTATTGGAATTTATATCGGACAACACTTTTTGTGTAAATGTTTTATTTCTTCAAAACTATATTTCTAATGTTGTCCTAAATACTCCCGATCGGTTTAAAATGTTTTTACGAATTTTTTGGAGTATTTCTTGAGGTTTATTTTCGTCAAAAAATCGGACAACATTGAATTTAGGCGGTCGACCGGTCGACCAAAGAGGCGACCGGTACCTGGGAGCAAAACATCGAAACAGAAACTTTGTTCCTTCAGTTTTTTTGGTCTGCAACCGGTCGCTAGCCTTCGACCGGTCGAGGTGCACCGACCGGTCGCCCTGTGTTAATTTCTGCGTCATGTTTCAAACTTCTATTTCGTGCGGACGTCGCCTATGCTTTGACAAAGAAAATTCTAACGTTGTGGAGCGACGACTTTTCCCTAAATTGTGGGATTAATTTCTAATGACTATAATCTTGATTTTAATTGCAATTTTTTTGTAGAAATCAGATTCCAAGAGGAGCCTATCAAATATCAATCATCTCCTATAAATAGAGGAAGTTTTGAAGCACAACAATATGAGAGAAAACTACAACACAACAAGATACACTCAAGAATACACTTGTTCTTACATTGTCTTATTTCTTGTTGTAATTTGCCTAGCTATTCACTTTCACATTCTTGAGGTCTAGGCTATTCTTGATTACACTTGCACTCAATTGTATTATTCATTATCGAGTTGTAATCTTGAATTTGTGGTCGTCATTCAAACACAAGATATCCTTGTGAGTGTTCTTGTGGTAAGAACACACTTGGGTGAACTAGGTGTTAGGTGTAAGAAGATTGTGGTAATCTTCTTGTTGAGGTGTTGAAGAGTGTGGTGCTCTTCAAGGGTGAAGATTGTGGTAATCTTCACAAGGTGCCGCTTGAAGATTGTGGTAATCTCAAAGGTGGTGTTGAAGAAGAGTGTGGTGCTCTTCAAGGTGTTGGTGTAAGATTTTGTTGTAATAATTTTGGTAATTATTAATAAAATCTTTTTCTCTTTTCGAAATCCATCCCGGATATACTTGGGGTGGTAGAGGATTAGGCCCTAGATGGGTTGAACCTCTTTAAATCGACGCGTGTTGTTTACATTCCGCACCTTTATATTTGTCTTTGAGCATTCGGTTTGAAAAAGGGGATAAATCGAAAAGATGGAGATAATCTATTCACCCTCCCTCTAGATTATCGTAGCCGCTTGACTTACAAGGGGCGCAGCGATCCGCGGCCGGAGGACAGCGGCGGTCCGGTGTTTTCCGGCGGCCGGGGGACCCATTTTTCCGACTGTTTCACTTTTTAAGACTTTAAAAAAAAATATAATAAGATATATCCTATTTTTAATAACAAGATATAAAATAAATTTGAAATAATTGTATCAAAGTTCATAAATTTAATGTTTTTATTAACTTGCATAGGTTCTTGGCATTTTTCCTCAACCTTAAGGTGTAAACCTTAGTGGTTATCCTGGAACGGCCTCATTGAACCAAAAGGCCAAACAAATTTTTTTTAATAAACACATTATTTCGAAATAGTTTGAAAAATAATATTTGTAATATATGGTGATATTAACAAATCTAATGATTTGAATAACATGCAAAAGGTTCTAGGCAATTTTCCTTCAACCTTAAGGTAAAACCTTAGTGGTTTACTTGGGAGTAGCCTCATTGAGCCCATAGGAAAATAATATTTGAAAATTAAAATTAAAATTTCGAAATAAATACAAGTATATACAAAACAGTCCCAAAACAAATAGGATAGTAATTTGGAAACATAATTTTATATTTCGAAATACAAAAAAAATATATTTTTTTACAAGAAACAGCCCCACCCATAGGAAATACTACTTGAAAAATGATTTAAAATTCGAAATAATTAATTTTAAAAACTATTTTATAATTATTATATATATATATATATATATTTTATTTTTATTTTTTGTAAAATTCAAATACTAAAAAGATTTAAAAGAAAATAACCTCAAGTATCCATAGGAAAATAACACTTGAAAATAAGTTAAGAAAATTCGAAATAAAATAAAAAAAATTATAAAACAGCCCCAAAAATGCCCATAGGCGGCGGTTTTTGTGGTTTTCCGATGGTGGTGCTTCACCCTCAACCTCAAGGATTAAATCCCGTAGTATTATTGGGTGAACTCTATTTTTTTAAACTTCAACAACCACCAAAACTAAAATAAAACAAAAAAATAATATATATATATATATAATATGAACTAACCACAAGAACAAGGATCTTGTCCCCTTTATGCCACTGCCGGTGGCTTTCCGGTGGCCGGCGGTAGTGGCCGTAGGACAGTCAACAAAATAAAAAGGGAAGAGAGAGGGAAGAGGGGAGAAGAAGAAGGGGAAGGAAAGAAGAAAGGAAAAAAAATTAAAATATGGGGAGGGACTATTTTCCGGCGGCCAACAGGTGGTGTCGTAGCGCCGCTAGAGGGGAGGATGGAGCTTCACCTTTTATTGTGTGATAGTGTGTGTGAAATGCTGAAAATTGTGTTTAGGGTTAGAGTTGAGGGTATATATAGGGTCTAAGTTGGGTAGGCTTTTAGTTTGGATTGGGCTTGGAGATGGGCTAGGCTTGACAAAAAAAAAAAACTAAAATGGGTCAAAAATTGAGTCTAAAATTTGGGCTAGATATAATCATAAGATAAGTCCAAAAGAAATGTATACATAAAATATAACAATTGTATAAAATTAAATAAATTAGTCATAAAAAAGAATATAAATTCTAACTCATATGAATAATTAACATTATAAAATAAAGTCATAATTAGTTAAGGGAAAAATATATGAAGCTATAAAAATTAAAGTATACCACCAAATAAGATAAATACCTAGAATATCTCGCGATTAGTCGATGTGGTCTTACAATTATGCTTTTGATGTATGCATATTCCAGTATTAGAAATCACGTGATATGATTTAGTGTCATTGTTATTGTTAGTCAATAAATAAAATTTCCATATATACTTTGAAATAACGTATAGACGAGATTTTTTTTTGCATTGTTTCAATTCAACTCACAATTAAAATCTAAATTAGGACGATATTTATTATGTTATTATATTGGGAATCCTTCACTTGTTTATTTATATTATTAAGCTCGATCGACGCTACCCCTTCGGGTAGTACCAAGCCATTCACAGTTGTCATGTGGCAATTATTTTCTTTTCCTTTTCTCTGTTTTTGAAGATTAAAATTAACCAAAGCAAGTTAATTTTTTAACCTTGGGTCAATTTATTACGGGAAACCAAATTCTAAACCCCAAATATGAGATATAAAGGAAGATTTATAGAGAAAAATAATCCCAACTTATCTGCCGAGATCTCCCCAAAATCGTTGGCATTTGAAAATAAATCCTATGTTTATGCTCTAGAAATGTGCTAATCCCTACTACTCTCAAAAATCGAAGAAGTCATTTTTTTAAAAGAAAATTTTCAATCCGATTTAAAGAAACTAAAGGTCTCATTCCTTACTTGAAGAAGAAAACACCCAATGTTTTGATCAAATTAAATGTATTAGATTATTTCAATAATCAACATGTGGGATATATAATTTATTTCATTTTGCCAATCGGGTTTATGGTTATTCAATTTTAGGCATTTGAATTGTGTCATCTTTAATTTATTCTGTTGTTTTGTTTCGATTGTGCATTAATATGTAGTCCATTTCAAGTTATTATTCATATTATGTAACAACATTGTTCCATGACAACTGAACCTCTGATGAAATGTTATTTACGAGGTTTGTAGTTTTATATTTTATTTTTATATGAATAAATTCTTTTAAAAAGAAATTTTTAGTTTAATTTTAAAAGTTCGTTGTTTCAGATTTTGAGGAAAACAATTGTGAATCAACGATGTCAGAGGTACAATCTGTTAATACAATTTTAGATGAATTGAAGAGTAGATTAGTGGGGGGCAAAGTCATGACAAGTATTGATGATGCATATATATTATACTGTAAGTATGCTCATGCCAAAGGATTTAGTGTTAAAAAGGGTGATCAACGCTACTTTCCGCATAGTAATGAACTTCAATCAAAGGAATTCGAATGTTATTGTGAAGTAGTTAAAGATGAGAAACGTTCTAGTCAAAGAATACCAATTTATCAAAAGCCAATAACTAGAACTAAATGCAAAGCAAGACTTAGAATTACAAGGGAAAAAGAGGAGAATGGTAGTGAATAGGTTTGTTATAGAACATAACCATGAGATGGTTGCGCCAGATCAAACTCATTTGTTAAGATCATCACGCAATTTGTCACATGCTAAGAGGTCTACTTTAGAAGCCATGGTGAATGCTGGAATATCTGTGGCTAATGATGTTTCATACATGGAAAATGAAGCGCATGGGCCACAAAACTTGGGATTTCTTCATAAGAAAGCATATGATCACCTTAATCGTTTGAAAAAACATACAAAAGTAGATAATGGAGATGCTTCTGCTTTACTTCAATATTATATAAATAAGTCTAATAAGGAGCCTTATTTTTATTGGAATGTGCAATTAGATGATGATGATAATAGGGTGATGAATTTTTTCTTCAGAGATTATAGATGCCAGGTTGATTATAAATATTTAGGTGATGTTGTTTCAATTGACACTACTTATAGAACAAATAGGTACAATTTGATATGTGCTCCTTTCATTGGTATAAATCACCATAGGCAAAATGTGATGTTTGGCATATCATTTATGTCAGATGAAACTGAGTCTTCTTTTGAATGGTTGTTCAGCACATTTTTAGATTCAATGAGTGGAAAGCAACCTGAAACAATTTTTTCGGATCAATGCCAAGCTATGATGAATGCAATCAAAATAATATTTCCAAGTGCACATCATCGTTTATGCCAATGGCGTATTAATCAAAATGCCCCATCACACTTAGGAAGCTTGAATGGTGATTCAGTGTTTAAAAATTTGTGGCATAAATGTATGACTTATTGTGAATCTGAAGAAGAATTTGAAGCTACATGGAAATATTTGATTGGTGAGTATAATTTTGGTTCTCATAAATGGTTAAATGGTATGTACAAATTGTGGCATAAATGGGCTACTGCTTTTAGCAATCAAAAGTTTAGTGCGGGATTTTTGGCTACTTCTAGAAGTGAGGCTACAAATTTAGTGTTGAAAAAAGCGGGTAACAATACCATTTCATTGTATGATTTTGTTCTCAATTACGAAAAAAATCTAGAATAATTGGCGTGCCCAAAGCAAAAGCCGAGGACAATCATTGTCTACATGGGAAATCATCAATGATTGTGAAAAATCACTCACTATGAGTCATGCCGTTGAAGTTTATACACTCAATATATACCATTTGTTTGAATTGGAATTGATTAATTCATTGAGTACAATATTCGATGAACAACCATTGGATTTTGGCAGCCATTTGCTTGGGTTTAAAGAGAAATCTCATGGTCAAAATTCGAAGGTTAGACTGATGGCTCAAAAGCTACTCTATAAAACCGTAGGCAAGTGCACCTATCGTTTTCTAGTATAGATTATTGAGTACCGAGTGTCATTCCCACGAGGATTGTAAGTACTAATAATTACCGTCTTTGTGTTATCTAATCTAGCAATTTTCAGAGTTTTGTTTGTTTAATGAAAATGAAAAATAGAGAATTTTAAAATAATTGCAACTTACAAAAGATCAAATAAAAATAGATTGTAGAATTAAGAAATCAAGAGCTAGAAATGTGTTTGAATGTAAATCCCTCTAGAATGTTTTTGTGATTTAACAAGATAAAAATACAACCATAATCCCTTAAGCAAAAACCAACCTCTTTTAGTAAAATCTCATGTTTTGTGGACCGTAGAAATTCCCAATTTAAGTTAAACCCTTTCTCAAGGCAAAAACTTCTAATCTCAAGTTGATTAACTGAAATCTCCTTCTAGTTAAAACCCCAAGACAAAGATTATAACGATTTGTGAATTCCCATATTAGGTTTGACCCTAATCCGAAGATTTATGTCGCCCTATATCTAGGATTGCATGCAACTCTTTTCACTTATATAGGTTCTATTTCACCATGAATCTCTCGATTTCCGGATGAAAAATAAACTTCAAATCAATATTGCGCATATATCAATTGAATGAACGAAGCATAATATAAGTGAATCATAGAAAATATGAAGATTTTATTAAAAACATACACACCTTAATCACAATTCCATTCTAGAGTTCATTACATTCAAACACTAGGAGTTTAGCTACACATGATTTTGACCAAAGAATAAATTACACAAGAAGATTTAAGTATTGTAGACATGGTGTACTTATCTTTTTCAAAATCTCAATGACTTCTTCCTTGATAGATGATGTTGATCCAAGCCTTCTTCTCCAATGTTGCTACAAGCTTACTCCTCCAAGACCTCTTGATCCCAATTCCACTCAAAAATGTTGGACACAATGAATATTTTCTAAGTATCTATGATGAATACACAATGAATCTCTATATGAATGAATATTACATGAATTATGAATCTTTCCCAACTCAAACTCTTGGCTTTTATAAGTACCATCTTTGTGAAAGAACACATCAATAATGCTAACAAATGATCCACTTCCATGGTTGTTGGTTGAATCATTGTGTGCACATTCATGGTTGAGTTGGTTGAATCATTGTGTCCACATGACAATTGAGGGAATAATAGAGTTTGGTGCATCAAAATGAGGTGTAAAAGTTGCTCAAAGGTTGTCAAAAAGCAAAAATGGAAAGTCTCCATAATTTCCGCCAAAGAAAAACCACCGATTTAAAAGCACGCCCCGTGCTTTAAAAGCACGGCAGCAGTCGTGTTTTGGATTTTCCCAAACACGGCCGTGCTTGGTACATCGGGTCGAAAAATTGCTCGTTTTTGACTTCTAAAAAGCACGGCCGTGCTTAAAAACACTCCCTGCCCGTGTTTGATCTGAAAAGGCCCGAATGACGCGTTTAGCTTGGGATTTTGAGTGTTTTTGCATCCGAAACCCCGGGTATGTTTTGACATGAAACCATGGCCCAAAATTCACCAAAAACAGCTCCAAATCATCAATCTACACCAATAAAAGCACCTGAGTAATGTGAACTATGTACAATCAAAAATTTATGAAACTAACAATAAAATAACTCAAATCATACTTAAATATACACATAAAACATGCATAAAAAGACCCTTATCATAGACAAGTGGTATACATAGACAAAATCATGAAGTGAGTTGTACTTATCACAAATTTAAGTCATTTGGTGTATTGTGCAAGCATGTTTTGAAAGTTTTCAACTATATGAATGTGAGTACTTTGCCCAAATCATACATAAAAAAACGATGGATGAAAAATGCAAGAAATCGAGTTTTTGATGATGATATAGAAAGTGGAAGTGAAAATGAAAGTGGTCACACATCTGAGATGGTGTTTGTAAACCAAACAATGAGGTTGACATACAATCTTACCATGCAAGCTAAAGCTTATGAGGAGACTAGAAATGCATTGGTTGGATTTCTCAATAGTGCAAGTCAACAAATAAATGCTTTGGTTGAAAAATTAAGTTTGGTGACCACATCAGTTGTGAAAACATCGTTGTTGAAGAAGAGGTCGAAAATGATACTCTAATACGTAATCCTCTTTATGTCAAATCAAGAGGAATTACAAATACTCGGATAGTACGACATTGGGATAATAAGAACAAGAAAGGAAAGGGAAAAGGGAAAGGAAAAGAAAAGGCAGATAACTCAAGTAAGTTTCAAATTTCGATTCTTTTCATATTGCAATTTCTATATATTTCCATTAATACTTTTGTCTCTTTTATTTGATGAGCATTTAATGTTTAGATGTGAAAACTACCAAAAAAAAGGAACAAAGCTCACAAGAGGATACACATGCTCGAAACTCGCACGAATCAAACTTTGAGCACCACCACTATACCCTAATGGGTATGCTTTCAAATTCCATCATTTGGAACTCAAGTTGGGGCAAATGAATCGCATTGGCAATATCCAATTCAAGGGGTAAGAACACTTTAATTTTTTTCCAATTAGTTTTTGAATATTTATCATGTGATTTACTTTGTTTTGTATTTGCAAAATAGAGAGTAGATGAAAATATCTACATGGGCAGTCAAATGAATTTATTCACTTATCCATTTGAGGATCGTCATTCTTCACATGTTTGATTATGAAATAGATAATTTACAGTTAATACAAAGTAGTTGCATTTTTTAATATTTTTCTATCTTTTTCCAGGAGCATTCTTATAATAAGTGATGAAAATATATTGTCATTGAACAAAGGGGATGCTGGTGAAGAATTTCTATTTTAAGTCTATTTTCTTTTGCTGGATATTCAATTGTATTCCTTTTGTTGGAGTTCAAATGTATTTTGTTGCCGGTCAAAATATTGTAGCATTGAATCTCCAACCATATTGGTGTTATCAATTACATTCATTGTGTTCTTGGACTTTTTGGTATAATTGAAAAAGATTCAGAGCTTTGGTTATATGAAAGCATGTTAAATTGAAAATAATTATAACATTACACCACACCTCTTCGAATGTACAATGGGATACAAGTTACGTTGAAAGAACATAAAAAGTTATATTGCAATAATTTCATTACAATTACAATGAGAATTACAAACCGCAAATAACACAAGTTGGTCAAACTATTTTGGCAAAAGGTTTAGCACCACTCCAATAACACAATTTTTCTTCATACTTGAATCGCTTAATACCACAAGAATTCCTTGTGCTTGAACTTTGTGATATGTTTAAACCTACAATTGATAAATAAAAATAACTAGTTAGAAAATACTAATATTAGTACATTTCAATATTAATTACACATACATACAACATCATACATTAACACACAAAATATCCAAATATATTAACAACACTAACAAAATGGAAGTTATTAGCTAATGATCACAAGGAGAAACAAAAATTAGAACAAAGAAATGTTGGATTCGGATAAACCGCATAAGCAATCAAACAAAACAAATGGGTTCAAAAAGTGCAACTAACCCAACATGTATCTAAAACACACAAAGAAATAGTTATTTTTAAATTAAAAATTCTCCAAGAAAAATGGAACAAATTAAGCACCCAACTTACTCTCTTAAGCTCCAAAACACCACATTCTTTTAAATATTCTAAAAATAAAAATTTACTCTAAAAAATACAAATAAAAATAAAAAATATAAAGTTGAATGTAAACGGCCGCCATTCTTGTCCCTTGATCGCATTTCCCACAAGCTCCAAAACCTCCGGCCAGGTACTCGAGAACGGTGGAGAGGTATACCCAGTGGCAACGCCGACATGCTCCGCGTGACTTCCCGCCTTCAAAAGCATGCGATTCTTCCGACGGGAAGTTCTAATCTAGCCGAACAGAGACGGATTTGGAGGAGTTAGGTTTGCCACTGCCACCTTTCGTGGACGCAGCGGCGGTGACGTTTATTTTCCGGCTGAGTTATCAGAAATCCTAGGTCTCTTAAGCAATTGAGTTAAGTGATTTTAGTTAGTGATGACATCCTATTGTTTTTAATTTAGCTAAAAGTCAAAATTTGAATTTCAAGTTTGGAACATTTTTGTTGGTTATGTGGTTCTATCATTGTCGCTATTTCAATATTACGTTTTCTTCTTTTATTTCTACCACGCGTCTGTTAGTTAGTTGAGTCTGTTGTTTTAGTACACGTGTTTGATGGCTGTTGGGTAGAATAGATCTGGAGGGAAATTCAAATTGTATAAATGTGCTATAGCTTCTTCTTCTCATTTCATATGATGGAATAAAATTCTCTTTTCTCTCCCAGAATTCTGATATTCAAACCTTAGAAAATGATTTTTATCAGATCATCATGGTACCAGAGCAGGTTATAGACTCTTGCTCGGCGACAACAGATTGGAGGAGCTTATATCACAGGTGCTAAGAATATGTCTAAGGAGCAGAGTTCGTCGACGTTGACATCCGTCTATAAAAAGGATCTAGATCCTTTATCTCTACATGGATCGGATCATCCAGGAATGATACTGGTAACCAATCCGCTCAATGGATTGAACTACCTACATTGGAGTCGTGCTATGCGTTTGGCACTTGGAGCTAAATCCAAACTTGGATTTATTTACGGTACGGTTGCTATACCTGAGGATGAAACTGAGGAATTCGAGCAGTACCAGAAGGTAGACTTCATGGTGATATCATGGTTACTTAATTCGATCTCGAAAGAAATTGTGGAAGCATTCATGTATGTTAAAAGTGTGAAGCAGTTATGGGATGAGCTTGGAACAATACGGTGAAAGCAACGGACCTCTACGCTATCAATTACAGAAGGAAATAGCTAATTTCTCACAAGGTAATTCTACTGTTACCACGTACTACACAAAACTGAAGTGCCTTTGGGATGAATATGCATGCATTGTACCAATTCCTGAATGTATATGTGGAGCTAATAAAGCTGTATGTGAGAACGATATGGATGTGAAATTGATGCAGTTTCTCATGGGACTAAATGAGGTGTATGAACCTGTTAAGAACCAGATCCTGTTGATGGATCCATTACCAACAGTTAATAAGGCCTATTCGATGATTCTGAAGATTGAAAAACAAGGTGATGCCTAACAAGGTCTTAGATCCGTTAGATACCACGGCTATGCTGGCACGGGGAGTCTCTGGCAGGGGAGGCACAACCTTTGGAAGAGGATCTGGGAGAAATTCAAATTCATTTGGTAGAGGACGAGGTGCACCAAGGAAATCAAAGGAAGAACGAGCTAAATTGATTTGTGATCATTGTGGTTATAACGGGCATGAGATGAAAGAATGCTTCAAGCTAAATGGTTATCCGGATTGGTATAAGGAGTTTAAGGAGCAACAAAGGAATAATCAATCAGTTAACATGGTTGAGGGAAGCACTGCTGAAACTACACAATCGAAGTTGAAGGAGGAAACAAAAGGAAAGAGAGGCGAGGTGCCTGATTTTGCTGCTATGATTCAAAAGGAAATAGCAAAATACTTGTCCGGACAGTCTGTTACCACCTCAGGAGATATTCATTCTTTTTCACATGTTGTGGACTATTCAGGTACAATGCTTAACACACACTTTGCCATGTCCTTGTTTCACACTCTTGGTAAATCTTGTTGGATTGTAGATAGTGGTGCTAGCAGGCACATCTGCTCCTATCCCGAGCTAATTGATAAACCTATGGTTATGCCTGACTACATAAAGACATTTACTCGATGGCACTAATGTGGTAGTTACACACTGGGAATCTACTTACTTACACATGAGATTATTCGACTAATGTGCTGATTGTACCAACCTTTAGATACAATTTGCTCTCTGTTAGTCAATTGCTTGCTGATAATGGTCTACACTGTGTGTTCTCTCAGAATAAATGTTGGTTGCAGGGCCCTAATGGAGAGGGGATGAAGGCAGTTGGCAAAGGATTGGCAGGCCTATATGTTTTTGAGATTTCAGGATTTGCTGGTTCATTGTTTGATCATAATAAAACTATAGACTTGGTTACTTAGCATAGAAGGCTAGGGCATTCTTCAAGAATTTGTCCTGGAGCATATAGATTTCTTGAGATCCGCTTTTGTAATAAAGAAACATTGAATATCTGTAATACATGTCATGAAGCTAAACAGTGCAGGGGATCTTTTCCATCCAGTTCTATTCAAACACAAAGTTGTTTTGATTTGATACATGTAGATATCTCTGGGGCCATATCATGCTCCTCGATTACTAACACCTCGTATATGCCGACCATTGTTGATGATAACACAAGAGCTACTTGGATATATCTAATAAATTTAAATCGTAAATCATAAGCACTGCGGCAGATTTTGTTACTTTTGTGAAAACTCGCCAAGAAGCAAGTCAAGGCACTCGTGTCGGACAATGGAGCAATTTCGGGGCATGAGGCACAGAATCTGTTTTCTAATGAAGGCATACTGCATCAGAGATCATGTCCTTATACCCCACAACAGAATGGAGTTGTGGAAAGAAAGCATAGACACATTTTGGAGATTGCTAGATCACTTTTATTCCAGTCCAAGGTCCCACAGCTTTTTTGGCCATACACTCTGTTGACAGCTGTACACATCTTGAATTCTTTACCTAGTGCATTGCTAGGTTGGAGGTCTCCTTATGAATTATTACATGGTGAGTTACCCAAATATGACAGGTTCAAGGTATTTGGATGCCTATGTTATGCATCCAATCTTGGTCCTCACAGAAGCAAATTTGCACCAAGAGCAGGTGCTTGTGTCTTTCTTAGGTATGTTGTTGGTGTGAAAGGGTATAGGCTCTACAATCTAACCACTAAAGAGGTTTTTGTCTCAAGAGATGTGCAGTTTTATGAAGCACAATTTCCTTTCCATGTGCTCTCTCGACTCCTCCAAGGAAGTTCCACTTTGCATTTCCCGATTGATGATCCAATTGAGGATGCTCCCGATATAATGCCCATGCCTACAAAGCAGATTTGGGCCGAGCAACTTGGAAGAGGAAAACGGGTTAAACATAAGCCTCGTTGGCTTGATGATTATGTATCACTATCTGAGGTTACCACTACACCTGCTGTTGCTCCTCCATATGTTCAACATCCCACTGCTTATCCTTTGAATTGCTATCCGTCTACTTCTCATTCTGCTTTGTCGCCTACATATAATGCCTTCTTGGGGAACATTACTGATTCAGCTAGTGAACCATCTAGCTACACACAAGCAGCCCGACATCAAGAGTGGGTGGATGCTATGAATAAGGAGATTAAAGCTCTTGAGGAAAATGAAACTTGGATTCTCACTCCATTGCCAGCTGGTAAGAAAGCTATAGGTTCTCGTGGGTTTACAAAATTAAACGCCATCCGGATGGTAGTATTGAACGTTACAAGGCACGTTTGGTTGCGAAGGGATATCTACAAGTTGAAGGGTGGATTTTTGGAAAGCTTCTCCTGTTGCTAAGTTAGTCTCGATTCGGATGCTCATTGCCTTGGCTACACAATTTCAATGGGAATTGCACCACATTGACATTAACAATGCATTCCTCCACGGTTATTTAGATGAGGAGGTTTTTATGCTCCCACCTGAGGGATACTCTAAAGCTAAGAAAGGCGAAGTATGTTTGCTTAAACGTAGCTTATATGGATTGAAGCAAGCCTCACGGCAATGGAATCTTGAGTTCTCTGCAAAACTCATCAATTTTGGCTTTGTTCAATCACCCCATGATAATTGCCTATTTGTCAAGAAGGATGGAGGTCAGTTCTTAGCATTGATCATTTATGTTGATGATGTACTTATCACTGGAACTTCTGAGCCACTCATTTGTTCTCTTAAACACTATTTGCATAATTTGTTCACCATTAAAGATTTGGGGTGTGCTAAATATTTTCTGGGGTTAGAGTTGTTGCGTAGTGAAAAAGGCACACATCTCAGCCAAAGAAAATATGTGTTGGATTTACTCAAGGATGTGGGTTTGTTGGGCTGTAAGCCAACCTCTACCCCCTTCCCATAGGATTTAACATTACAGCACAAAGTGGGCCTCTGTTTTCTGATGTAGAACGGTATAGACGGATGGTTGGACGGTTGCTCTACTTGAATCTCTCCAGGCCTGATATTTCATTTGGTGTCCAGCAATTAAGTCAATTCGTTCATGCTCCTCTTCAAGCACACTGCGAAACTGCACTTCACTTACTACACTACTTAAAAGGCACTGTTGCATTGGGTTTGTTCTATCCAGCTGGGATTTGTGCTACTCTTCTTACCGCATGATGCAGATTGGGGTACCGTTTGGTTACTCGTCGTTCTCTTCTTTATCGTTATTGCATCTTCTTTGGGATCGCCTTGTTTCTTCGAAAACTAAAAAACCAAAAACGGTTTCTAAGTCATCCGCTGAGGCGGAGTACCGTGCCATGGCTGCCACAGTATGTGAACTACAGTGGTTATTGAATTTGGGTAAAGATCTTCACATTCCCCTTGCTCTCCCTATTGATCTTTGGTGTGATAACAAAGCCGCTCTCCACATCACTACTAACCCGGTGTTTCATGAGAGAACCAAACACCTTGACATCGACTGCCACATCGTCTGTAACCAGTACAAGGATGGGCTTATTCTTCCTCGCCACATTTCCACCCATCACCAGCCAGCAGACATGTTTACGAATGCTCTTGGGGGCCTTGTATTTCGCAATTTTCTGTCCAAGTTAGGAATGTGTTTCTTTGACCACATTCCTACTGAGGGGGTGTTGGTTATGTGGTTCTATCATTGTCGCTATTTCAATATTACGTTTTCTTCTTTTATTTCTACCGCGTCTGTTAGTTAGTTGAGTCCGTTGTTTTAGTACGCGTGTTTGATGGTTTTGGGTAGAATAGATCCGGAGGGAAATTCAAATTGTATAAATGTGTTGTAGCTTCTTCTTCTCATTTCATATGATGGAATAAAATTCTCTTTTTTCTCTCCTGCACTCGATATTCAAACCTTAGAAAATGATTTTTATCGATCATCAATTTTAGCGAGCTTAAGCGGGAGAATTAGCGGGAGAATTTTTGTTCCAAAATTTTCGACTAACCACGCTTAGCAAGAAAAAGCCCAAAAAAAAAAAAGAGAAAAGAAAAAGAAAATAATTGCTACATGGAAGCCTCGTGAATGGCTTGTACTACCCGAAGAGGTAGTGTCGATTTGAGCCATTATTACCTCAACTTTCGTGTTTTGAAAGCTATTTACGTAAGAGAAAAATGTCAATTTTTTATTTTAAACCGATAAATGAATGTCAAGTAAAGACTTAACTCGAGATTTAATTAACCGAGCGTGATTGTACTTAATCAATAATTTATATATTAAGAATTAAGTTATTGAACCCGATTTTTATAGAATATGGTTTTTATTTGATTCATTCAATAATTCTAACAAATATTTAACTTACGAAACGCTAAAAAAGTATTAGAATTTAAAATAGTTTTGTTATTGAGTGTGTTATATATGTATATATGTAATATTATATAAAAATTAATTATTCTTATATATATATATATAGTGCTATATTATGTGTGTATATATGTAAAATATATAATATCCGAATATATATAATATTGGGATATATATTTAAGATATTGTTTTTTTCAATTTCGCATCCAATTTCCAAAAAAGATCCCAATTGTGTTTAACTTTCCATTTTTGGAATGGAATAGTATCAAGATCAAATCTTATTCCATGGTATTTACATGAGGTTCCTCTTTAAGAAAGTCCCCCGAGAGGGCTTAGTTGATCCATGATTTATGTTTCATCTTTCGTTTCCTTTTTTTAAAAATATTTTTAATTGGATTTAATCAACTCAAATATAATTCTATATAATTATGAAGAAATGGACTAAGCCCAAATAACAACTATACATATATCACAATAGCTCAAAATGGTATTTTTAAAGCTCATTAAAAAATCAAATATTGAGTGAATATATCTTATATTTTTGATTTAGTATTTTTTTTATACATATGCAATGTGAGTGTCAAATTGAAGATCGTAGAAATATAATTAATTTAATATATTATACGTAAAAAATAAATCAAAAACCAAAAATTTATTAAATTAAAAAAAGTATATAATTAATGTAGTTCACACACAACATTTATATATAACAATCCATTACTATATTGAGTAACACGTTTTTAGGCAGAAAATACTTATTTAAAAAATAGTGACTATACAATTTATATATGTGTGTGTGTGTGTGTGTGAATTGGATCCAATGAGACCAGTGTATACGGTGAGATCGTAGCGACTGATCTCACCATTGTTATTAATCTTCGGATTGTTCAGATTTAATGGAGGAAAAATAACATTAATTAATTAAATTATTCATACTAAGGGTACTATGGAAAAAACTATTGTGAGACCCCAAAATTTTCAATCGTAGACGACGCGATCGTGGGTATTATTATTAATTGTTTTTTCTTTTTCCGATACAGTATTAAATATTCCGATAATTTATTTTTATATTTGCTATTTATTTTACGATTTGTATTATGATAATGGATTTAGCACCGATTATCTATTTCATCTTAATGATCTTTGAAAACTATCTACTACTAAATTAGTATTTTAAAAATACAATACCCTTTTTTCTTGAAAGATCATTTAGTAAACATTATATTTTCAAAACAATAGTACTTGAGATTTACCTTATACAAAAATACAACTTTAATATTGAAATAGCAAGTGTCTCATACTTGATTTTGTCAACTTACTTATTACTTGATTTAACTAATTTGTACTTGGAATTATTTTTATTTTATGGTGTTTGTTAATGACACTTATTTTCACTTCTTTAACCATTGTCGATTTCTTTCGACTTTTGACGCAGGCTTTCAACCGGTTCAACTTGTTCTTGAGCGACTAGCTAATAAAACTCTTTTAGCATAATATATTTATTTTTATTTTAAAATTTCGAAATTTAAAATTTATATATTTCAAAATAATTTTATAATTTAATTAATTGCTTGATTGGTATTTTTGACTTGTACTATTTTGACTATTTTACCGCGTCACTTTGGCGGGTAAATATTAATAATAAATATATTTCATATTTAATTTTATTTTATTTATTACTTGTGATCATGATCCTTTATTAATTCTACCTTACATTAATGATCACTTGATTGATCATTATTACTATTTGTGTATTTATTTAGTCACCTTAGAATTTTAAGAGACTATTTATTTTAGAGACTTATACCTTATAGAAATAAGAATTTGATTAAGAATAAGTGATCATGAGACTTATAAGTGATCAAGGAAATCACTATTTAATATGGAGATTGATATTATTCATCTATTATCATCAATTTTGGGACAAAAAATATATATATGGATACCATATGATCTGGCTATAGTGGACGGCCATGGTGGTGTATTTGGAGTAGAAATATCATCCAAGTCTTGTACACATACACCTTATGTGTTCATCTTGTGTATAATTATACCATTTTACAAGAATTATACACATCATCTTATACCACAATTTTTTATCATTAATTCCCCAACATATTCCCACTCACATTTAACTATTCCATTCAAACATTCCATTCAAACCTCCCATCTTGTGCCCATACCTTTGACCACCAAAATGTCTCCCATGCAAGGAGCAAAATTAAAAGACTTGAAAAAAAATCCTCCCTCCCTCTCTTGCACAGTGATCGGCCATTAGGCGATTTTGGAGCAAAAATTCCATCTTCAATTCACCAACACATTCATCATTCAAGCCAAAATTCTCTCCCTTCTCTCTAAGTATTATCTTTCATCTCTCTATCTTTTCTTCTTCTCTTCACTTCAACACTTAGAAAAATACAAGAATTCTCTTCTCATTTTCTTCCCAAAAATTCGAACCAACCATACTAACAAGGTAAGAAATTTCATCTTCAATCCATTCTTGATATCACCTAGCTCATCCTCTTCACTTCCTAATTTAAGTTTGAAATTTTGATTTTGAGGTACTTAGAAGACTACTTGGAGACATGCAAGCCTTGTGATCACCTTAACAAGACTTGAAGAGAAATTGTTGGAAAAATTGGACTATAAGGTAAGAAATGGGATTTTTAGTACATTTTCTTCTTCTCTTTCTATTTTCCAAATTTTGATACTCCATTTTCATTTTTGGAGTTTTAGGGGCTGACCTTAAGAGTTGGTTTAAGAGTGAACAAGGAGACTCATTTTTTAGGCCTCTACTAGTCTCATTTCATCTACTACACAAGGTAAGTAAGTGTAGTTTACCAATTTTCTTCACCTCTTTCTTCTTCTCCTTAAATTTTAACCTCATTTTTCTAACTCCTATATTTTTTGATATTCCTTGACTTAGGGCTGACCTAAGTCACTTCTACATCAAGAGTGATTTATTCCATTTTTCACCAACAAATTCATTTTTAAGGTGGGTGGAAAAATCTTTCCAACTTGTAGGTGTTTTTCCTTAAATGCATGTAGTATTTTGTTATTGAGTACTTGAGATATATATATTATGTATTGCATGTTAATTCTTGTATCAAGTTGTAAAAAATTTCAAGTGTTGCTCAAAAATGCTATTTATTGAAATTTAGGTGCATGCATGTACACTTTATTGTTGTATTTGATGAATTCTTGTATGAAATGGACATGCATGTGTATGATCCTTGAAATCCATGTTTTGTATGACTTATAACCTGGACAAGTCGAGCATAATTGATTAAATTTTAATTTTTGGACTTAAAATGCAAAAATGGAAAGTTGGTGGACTTAATTGCAAGAAAATAAAACTTAAGGGACCCCTCTGCAATTTTCAAATTTTGGGATTGTACTCAGGTTCAAAAATGGTGTTTGGACATTTTAATAAAGTTTTAAGAGTTTTTAGATAAATAAAATCAACCTTTAAAAGCCCAAGGACTAGATTGTAAAATTTTAGAAGTTTAAGGGCTAAATTAAAATTTTCGAAACTGTACCAGACCCTATTTTTAAAATTTGAAATATTAACTCTTAAGGGACTGAAAATAACATATTTTAAGAGTATTCCAAAAATCCAAGTGTTTAAAGCTTGGAAAGTAATTTTATAAAAATTGAGGGACCAAATTGTAAAAGATTAAACTTGAGGACCAAAATAAAATTTCCAGGACTTATACAGTCCATGTAGCTGGAAATACTAATTTAACTATAATTTAATGATATTTTGGACCCAAGGTTCAAATTTCATAACAATTGGACCCTTAAAAGCCTTTGAGGCAATTATTTTAAAATGGGACAAAAATGAGATTTTCAAACGTTAAGGGACCTATACTTATTTATTTTTAAAACTGCTTTTGTCCCAATATCCCACTGACCTTAGTGACATTTTCTAACTGGAATCACATTAAAATCCCTTCCGGTTTGTGAGTTCCAATTATTTTAAATTTAGGGCCTGAAATGATAATTTTAACAAATTTGGGGCCAATGTGAGAATTTTATAAAAATTCGACCTCAAAACTTTAAAAACCTGAATCTCTGAATGATTTAGAGAATTTATGAACTGAGCTAATAATTTTTTCAAGGTCGGGACATTTAATTATTTAATTTTTTAACCCCAAAAGTATTAATTGTTACAAAATGGGGCTAATCGTAAATTTTCTTTTTAACAAGGACCTAACTCAAAATTATTTTGTACTTTTAAAATAGCCATGGACCCTCTGACTTTAATAATTAATTAAAGTATTTTATTTTCTCAATACCCGATCGTCTTGACCGATTAATACCCGATCATGGGCGACTTCCTCGTCTTGTGATTTTGAATCTATAACGGACTTATGTTCCACCTAATCTTTCAAGATATCGAAGATTGCTTATCCTCTCGATAATCATCTTCATCCAAATAACTCCACCAACACCATAATTTCCACTCGCAATTTCGAAAATTTTCCGAATCGTCTGAATCAATAATACTCGACGCCGGTTGACTACCTAAACTTGTATTTACTCTCCGCCCGAGTCAACTTGGTGTGTCGAGCTCACAAATCATCGGAATGGATACGTCGGGGGATGGAACCAGGACTGATCGCTATTCCACTCTCCGCCCCACCGCCCCTAATCCCGCAATCGAGGGACCGAGTTTGTCCAAGGAAAGCGGTCGTAGTATTGAGGTATAATCATGATTATGACAATCGGGCCTAGCTAGCTCTCTATGTGGATTTGTCTTTGCCTATGGAGCGATAAGGTGACAGGTCTTGGACCATCTTTGCTCTCGGGAGTTACAAGGAAGAACGAAGGAATCATTGCCCCGATCCACACGATTCTCGAGTTAATCGACCGCTTGGCGCTACAAACCGAGACGCAACCGCTACTTGTATTGCAATGGTTGGCGCTACAAACCGACGCAACCATTACTTGTCTTGCTTAGATTGGCGCTACAAACTGCACGCAATCCTCCCTGTCTTGCTTGAACCACATGGTGCCTATGTGACACGAATCAAGCTTAAATCGTATAAGTATATTATTTAATATATATATTTATCACGACGCTTGTGGATCGTGGTGTTCATGCGTCATAACTCACGATTTTTCATACAATGATTTTCTTGCATTAACTATACATTGCCACACTGCTTGCGCACGATCACCCCATCCACTCGAGATTTTTGTCTTACTCCCTCCCGTTTTCTAACGGCTAGATGGGGACTATGTTGAAGATTTCGAACCGCCACGATCGATTACCCTCGCCCGCTGTCGAACTTGCATCTTTTACTAATGATTGTACTTATATCATGTTCTTGCCTAATGTTGGACTCTCATTTATCCTACTACTCTTTTATCTCTTTGATCAGTAACTTAAGGGCGTAGGATCCTTTGATATTTAAGATTGAGATATTGTGTACTTTATATTTTAGTTTTGGCCTGTAAGCTTATTCAGATATTTATGTCGGATGTATTTGGATGTTGTTGGACCTTAAGATGTAATTCGTACTTGTACTTATTTTATTTCCGCTCTTTAGACTGTTTAATTTGGGGTTATGTTATTATTTGTCTAGATGTTGGGTTTATTCTGTTTTTAAGTTTTGGATCGCTGTCGCGTCCCCGTCCTGGGGGCGTGACAACTATAAATAGATAACCACCGACAATGGGAACATTATATTTTATGGAAAATGAATCAATTAATTGATTTCCTACAATCCTAATTAAATCCATTACCGGAAAAAAAGCATCCCAACACAGGAAAAAACACAGATTCATAAATTGGTGACATTTAAAAATATTCACAACTTTGTATTTTGTTAGTAAAGAACATCCATAACACGAATAGTGGTGAAATAATGACAACTATATATTCTCTAGGATTGCATAGTTAGCTATATTATACTACATAGTTAGACCTATTTTACTACATAGTTAGTTAAATACTTAAATTATACCGCATAGTTAGTACACATATTATGCATAGTTATCTCAATTGTACTGCACAGTTAGCTCGCTTATATGTATAGTTAGTTCATTTATTCTACAGTTTAGTTTCTGTATACTAAATAGTTAGTTTTATTCATATTATAGGTGTTTTTTTTCATGATTATGTTTTGGACATACTAATGTTTAATTTGTTTTATGTATTTTTTATGATTTGAAGTTGCAATTGGAACCAATATTTTTAGTTTTAAATGTTTAGATTTGAATTTTACTTCACAGAATGAAAACTTGAAAAAAGCTTAGGATTTGTGATTCAACACTTTTTAGCAGTTAGCACTACCTATAAATCTGCCATTTTGTCCAAGTCTTTCAGTGGTTGAGGACATGTGTTGTAAGAAGGCGAATGATTCTGGATTCGATCCCATTCCATCCATGCGTGTGTTCCTTTCCAAGTTCCCCAATTATACTAAAAAAAAAAAAAATTGCAGATGCCATTTTGTCGAGAGTGCTCCTGCCCGTCGCGCCTTCAATATTCTTCATCTCTCTTCCAAAAATCCCAATTCGCTACCTTACTTTTCACTGTAAGTTTTATTTCTCTATTCACAATTCCTTTTTATTTTTTTCCGACCTTCGTATTTTAATTCTTTTATTCCTTAAGGGCTCTTACTCACTCAAAGAAGCAGTCTTTTTCATTTAGGAAGAGAGAATGCTGATTTTAGTGGTTTCTTTTGGCTTCTACATAGTCAATGGTTTAAAAATTCTCTATGCTGTCAATATTTTTACTGGGAAAAAAATGTGATCTTCACTTAGTTTAACGAGTTCATAGAGCGATGAATTGGTGGTTTAATTTCATGGGTGGTATAAATTTCTACAGTAAGTTAAGATAAAAGGTCTAAAGTCTCAGGAAACCGGGGAAGTTAATAGTGAAGTTGGAAATAGTTTAGATTGCTTTTGTATTTTAAACCTTTCAAATTGAAATTCTGAATTTAAGGCACACTAAGTCATTAACTGTGCTGTTAGCCTCACTCGGTATCTCTCTCAATAATGCAAGGAATTTGTTTACTTTTCAATTTGCCCTTTTGTCACTGAAAGTCGAGTTTGATTTAGGTAGAGGATTCCACCCTATATGAAGGGAAGACATAAATATATATTCTGTGGCACCTAGTAACCAATTCAAGAGCTCTTGATTTTTTATTAGTCTGAATCATGTTATGATCATTTATTTATTGTGTCATTTTTATAAATGAATTACTCATTAAATTTTTTCTTTTCTTCTTCTCTTTCTTTGGTTGCAGAAAATACCATTTCACTCGCGGCCAGTTTCCTCCCTTTTGGCAAGTACGACTCACAGCTCTGTTACGTGTAGCATGTCTTCAGCAGAAGTTGCATCGCCAGCTTTGTTCTCCATGCAGTCCTTGTCGACTGATGAGCCCGTTGTTTCAGTTGACTGGCTCCACGCCAACCTCCGAGAACCGGATGTGAAGGTTCGTGACATTGCTTTGTGCTCTTAGAAACGATTCAAAACCTCGTGACTAGTTTTCTCAGTATGTTCTTATTTAAGGATGCATGCAACATGTTCCTTTTCAATACGAACTCTAAACATGATGAAAAAATCTATACATGTGTAGCGTATGCCTAGTGTTGGAACATGGAAAGAAAGATGGTATTATAATGTTGGTAAATCATCTCTAACTTACTACAGTCAGATCTGGTTGGCAGTCCCCATATACTGGTATCTTCACTTACATTTGGATAAGGATTTACTGAGTTTGCAACACTCTATCTCCATTTGTTTTTCATTGACACTCCATTTTCTTTGAGGCTTTTTAATCCTATATTTGCTTGTGATGGTATTGAAAGAATTAAAGCAATTTTACATGAGTTGCCTATTCTTTTTGTACTTGTAGTTAGGTTATAAAGTCATGTTATGTTGCTTGGCGCTCAATTATTTTCAGGTGTTGGATGCATCCTGGTACATGCCAGATGAACAGAGAAATCCACTTCAAGAGTATCAGGTGCTGAACCAATATCTTGAATATGTATTTTACTTTTGCTTATTTCTTGCTTTCTAACATCACAGGCTTCACAAAAATATTTTTACCTATAATGGCCCTACTTTTTAGTACTTGTACTCCTTTTCAAGTTTCAACCATTTATTTTTTATATTGCTAAGGTGATTTGTGTTTGACATTGCTAATTTAGTGTTAATCTCATATCATAGTTTTATATTGGAGGCTTTCATTGTCTTTTTTAACAGGTTGCGCATATTCCTGGTGCACTTTTCTTTGATCTTGATGGCATATCAGATCGAACTACTAATGTAAGCTGGTTTCCTTGTGAATATGAATTAATAATGCTCCTAAACTTAGTCTCACTCTGTACAAAACTTAATTGATTTTGTCTAGGTTTATTTGTATCCGAGTACTAATACATTTTATTTGTATCCTAGTACTAATACATTTTTCTACTCTGGTAAAGCATCTTCTGTATATATTACCACTTTGACACTTGCATATGTCGTACCTGGTTGTTCAAGTTAGAGGACTGATGTTCTTTTGTTTCTTAACTTTGCTGGTTTTCTTTATAGAGATATAAATATGCAATAAGACATTGCAGCCAATAATCCACCGATGTTCTGGAGATTGATTGTCCTGATTTTTGTTCAGCAATTTAATTGTGTAGTTGCATATTCTGCTTCATCAATGATCTGCATTTGCATTTGAATAATCTAAAATTCTTTTCATACCTAAATGGTGTATGTAGTTGCCGCATATGTTGCCATCAGAAGAAGCATTTGCTGCTGCTATTTCTGCCCTTGGCATTGAGAACAAAGACGGCCTTATTGTTTATGATGGGAAGGGAATTTTCAGTGCAGCTCGTGTTTGGTGGTGAGTATGTAAAGGTCAACAAGCACATGATATTTAATTTGAGACATCTTTTATTATCATAGGTGAAATGAACTTCTATGTTTTTGTTCAAAAAAGGATGTTTCGAGTATTCGGGCATGACAGGATTTGGGTTTTGGATGGTGGCCTACTGAGATGGCGCTCTTCAGGCTTTGATGTTGAATCAAGTGCATCAAGTGATAGTATCTTGAAAGCTAGTGCTGCCAGTGATGCAATAGAGAGAGTGTACCAAGGACATCGAGTATGTTGTGCATTATCAATGTTAATTTGCTTATTTCCCTGATTCTTTGTATGTCTCAGTTTCAGGCCAGCTATTTGTGAATGTCATGCATGGCGTGCCTTCAAGTTGACTTTCTACATGTCAATTTTCAATGTCAATATGTGTTCTGTTTTATGCTTCCTGGCTTCAAGAATAAGATCAGGTATTTGATGATCTGCAGGTTGGACCAATTACCTTCCACACCAGTTTTCAGCCACATCTCGTCTGGACACTCGAGCAGGTGTGTTTATTTCTTTGAGTTTCACTTTTCATTGTGTAGCTCCAAGTATCTTTCCTGCATAGCTCCGAGTATCTTTCCTGCTATTGTAAAAATATTCCTGCTAACTGAGTTCATTTATGTAATGTGATGCCTCTCTCACCCTTGTGCCCAACTCCACAGCAAGTCATGTCCTTGTCCTTGCATTCACGCTCTGTGTCGAAACATAATCCTATCATTTCTTAAATATCTTATGTCATATTATTTGCATGTGACTGCGTATGCATTTATATGAGTATCACACATGAAAAAAATTTCAATCGATTGACTTCATTGTCTTAGCTTTTTATTTTTCCTGAGGAAGATGCCGTACTCTGACTCTAATCAGGAGCTTGTCTAATAAATGCAATGCATTGTGGGTTCCACCAGATGCTCCAGCAAGTGGATTTGTTTGAGACTGTTAAAAAAGTGCACATACAACTCCATGCAAACAGTAAATCTTGTGTTAGTAAAATAAAATTGTTGATTCTAAACTGATACTTTGAGAAACTAAGGAATTACAGTTTGACCTGTTCAGGCTTTTTATTTGTGGGCATGACTAGTATCATATCGGTTTGGATTCTCATATACCAAAATGCTTAACTGTAACCTCTTTTGCCAGAGTATTAACAATGGACTTATGGGGTAGGGGAATTTTGGACTTAGTTTTCTTGTCACTATGGATAACTGCAAGCTGTTTGACTGGTTCAGAATTTTATGGTCTAATATTTTTTGTGTGTCAACACTTAAAAGTCATGGGTTTCTGCATTTCTGTTTATTTTTCAGGTTCAGAAAAATATTGATGAACAAACGCATCAGCATTTAGATGCTCGCTCAAAAGCTAGGTATGTTATTCTTGAATTATTATTTGGTTACTGGCCATTTCTTATGCACTAATGTTTCTTGTTTTTGCCTGAGATATATTAGCTTCACTATTAATTTCCATATGCCTTCTTATGTGATTGTTTAAATATTAGAGTTTAATTGATCAGTTATTTGCACAATAAAATCTGTGATGTTCTTCTTTTCTTAAAAATTCGGGATTGTTGTTTTTTGGCCTATAAAATGGCCAAGAATGAATCAAACGCATTCTTCAAGCAAGAAGATGAATCTCACCTGTTACAATTTTTTTTTACCTTGCAGATTTGATGGGGTTGCACCGGAGCCACGAAAGGGAATACCAAGTGGCCATATTCCAGGGAGCAGATGTCTTCCCTTTCCCCAGGTAGAAGACTATCTATAATTGGAACTAATGCTTCAATGGAGCTTTTCTTTCAAGAGATTTGATGCAAATATATGTAGTTATGTATCTCTCGTTTCTGTTCACCATTGTTTACATAAAAAAGACAAATGTGAAGAATTTAGCTATCAGGTGTTGATTCTATATCGAGATTTGCAGTTAAGTCCTCTGTTATCTCTATAGTATATGAAGGCAAGATATGTCTAGACCCTAATACCAAGTCCTGCTGAGTTGTAGAATTATTATACCAGATTTTGAGTGCCAAACAATACTGATATTCCATTTCTGATTCTGAAACTATTCCAATGAGGAGCCATTAGTTTATCTCAAATTAAGAATAATTAGAGGTTGATTGAACAATGTGTGAATATAGTTACGGAATAATTCTCAAGTACTTTTTCCGTATCTGCTTGGATCTAGTCCAAAACCAGGTTCTCACTAATGAGAAGAAAATTATCAAAGTGGTGCAGATAGAAAGTTGGAAGTTATACAACTCATGTTTATTTGATAATACACTCTTTCAAGTTTTTCTGCAATCCCAATTTGTGTCTCTACTCCAAGTTGAGACATGCCTGTAATCCATGATGATAGGCTTGAATATGAAATGAACTATTGATTTTTCTTATTGGTCCTTTTCCCCATTGACATCGACATGATTTCCGTTCCTTTATTGCCACGATATAAGTTGTGAAGCACTTCACTAGCATTTATGGTGATCTCTGTTTTCTTACAGATGTTGGATGGCTCTCAGACACTCTTACCTGCAGACGAGCTGAAGAAGAGATTTGAACAGGAAGGTTAGAAATAGTGTCCTTGAGCATCAGTCTGTGAGTGCAGATCCTTGTAGATTTTCTATGACAGCTCAGCATGTTTAATAAAAGGCATTTGTTGCTATTTCCAGTTGCACGATTTAATTTGAGTAGGCACTTTGATTTTTTTTTTTTTTTCTTTCAGGGATCTCATTGGACAGTCCAGTATTAACATCGTGTGGTACTGGTGTGACTGCATGTATTCTGGCATTAGTGAGTCCAGCACTTATCCTTGATCACTACCTGTTTTTCTGATCAATACCATGTATCGCCCTGAAGAATGAGACGTAATTTATTACAAGTATATAATTTCTCAGTCGATATTGATCATGCAAATTAAATTGTTTTTCAGGGCCTTCATCGATTAGGGAAGACTGATGCTCCCGTATACGATGGGTCATGGACCGAATGGGCAACAAATCCTGAATTACCCGTCGTATCTTCCCAAATGTAGGTGTGATGAATGCTTTTGATGGCCATCGGCTTCTTGCACATCCCGAGGTTTGATTTGTTCGCCGCTAATTATTGATCATGATGACATAAATTATAGCCTGGTATTTTATGTGAACATAGTACTTAAATTTTTGTGTTCCTGTAAAGTTTAATCATTGACTGAGGAGTTGCTTATCCAATTTTATTTCTTATTTTTGACTATGATCATACTTTATGTGAACGTAGAAAAGTAGTATCTAAATTGAATCTATGAATATAATAAGGTATTTCCCGTTATAGAATTATACATTGATTACTGTTTTGGATTATTTTTAAATTCCAGCAATTTAGTCAATTTCAACTCTAAACGAATATTGATAAAAGATCACTAAGGAAAAAAACTAATTCAATAAGTATAAAAATGGATATTCAATTTTATAATATTTGATAAGACAGTAATTTTGGCATAATGAGAGTAGCAATTATTATTTTTGATAGTCAAATGCAAAGCAGGTAGTAGAGTTCTGTCCCACATCGGGAATTGAACAATTTTCTTACCTCTTAATAATATCGGCTGTGAAGTGATCCATTCAACACACCATGAGAAGAAGTGAATGGGCCATTACTCCCTCTGGGAGTTGGGCCCAGGAAAGTCCCCGGGCCACAATCCGCAGAGATGCCGTCTCGGAAACGAGACAACCCCTTGCACTGGGCGGTTGGGCTGAGACACGTGTGGAGCCTAGCGGCCGCCTTGCTGGGTTTAACTTGGCCGATTGCAACAGTTATTCACTTAGTTACTTACATAACTAACTGAACGGGGCTTACTATCTCGTGGTAAATCATTTTTTACTTGCCAGAACCTTTTAAAAAAATGAAGAAAACCCCTTTAAATAAAAGAAAAAAACATCACTATGAACGAGGTGAGGTGCGGTATGAGCGGTTGAAAATTATGATCACTCCTACTCGCCATCCAGAAAACCATTTTCGTTTTATATAAAAAATAGTAACACCGTGTATTACACGGGATTTGTCAAAATATAAATTTTGATATTACAAATTTGTTTGTGATAGTTTTAAAAGATCCCGATTTAACCAGGAAAATCAAGATACCGAAGAGCTCCTTCGGGGTGGGAACGTCGGGGTGGATCTTTGGGGTCGACCTTCGGGGTCACTTCGGGTATTTTTAGATGGGTGACAAACATGAACGCACGTTAGGCTAGCCGGAGGAGAGCGCCAAGGCCCTCCGATGCTTAAGTTAGTTCGGTCGTGAGGTTAGGTGAAGTAAGAGTAGTGAAGAGATGAATGAAGAGTAAAAAGCTTAACCTCTTGTTCATTGACCCGACTTTTATAGTGGTGATTATGTACAAACATATTGGTCCACGTGGCATCATCCGGAGAGCCTTTTATCGGAGGATCAATGGTGGGGAGCTCGGGTCGAGCTGGTTCGGTCGGGTTGGCGGTTCGGGTGAACAATCCGCGGATCTTGGCTCCTTTAGTCACTATTAGGCTTTTTAAGGGTAAAGTGATAAAATCACTTTATTGGTTTATCATTACTCCCCAACTTCTTTTATTTTCTAAGTAAAAGAAGTTTGACCTAGTTTATTGAATTTGAAAGGCTTGAATTTGAGTCGTCGTTCTATTGACTATTGAATTCTCCAATGGTACCAAATATTGACAAGGGGTAAATTTTTATTTACCTTCTCTCGAAAATCAAGTTTGGTTTGCCCTGAGTTTTTCTTCGGCGTCGTGCGTCTCTCACTTGTCCTCTCGTCGGCTTTGTGATCGCCCGATTCGCATCGCGTCGTCCATTTGCGTCGCGTGCCCTTCTTCTCTTGAAAGCGTGTCGGGTTAAATCTCCTTCGTCGCGCGTCGGGTTCGTCTCCTTCGGCCGCGCGTTGTCCTCCACTTGACTCTTAGATTTCCTCCACTTGTCCTCCCGTAGATCATTTCTTCCCCTTAATGTCTTCTTCTTTCTAGTTCTTCTAGATCGACTCGGGGTCTTCCACTCGAACTTGTGGTGGGGACTCGATAATTGTCTTCAAATTTTTATTTTTATTTCTTTTCGTGTACTAATGTTAATGCTTCTTGTTCTCTGTAGAGATGGTTGTTCGTGCTTATATGGTGGCCATACAAATGAAGGCCTAACTTGCAAGAGGGGGCTTCTCGTGCCTATTCTACCTCCCCGCTTCACCCCATTAGGTGTCTTCTACACCTAAAGTGCCCACCTCTACCTCCCCTCATCGCTCTTCACTTCGTGTTTCTTTCTCTCGATGAGGCTCGGGTGGAATCTCAACCCGAGGAGGAGTCGGGTGCTATTTAACCTCAAGAGACCCTACCCTACCCATTCTTTGTGGAGGTTACCCCAAGACGGGTGGTTAATCCTTCTCGAGGGGAGAAGAGAAAGAGAGCTAGGGAAGAGGGTTCCGACGCGGAGATAAGGCCCGTAAGCATAGCTTAAGACCTTTAGTCTTGCTTTGGCTCTTCACGCCTAGCGTGAGGGGTGGAGGTGATGGGTCATACCGCACACATTAACCACACGCCCTATCCGCCCCGCCCTATCCGCCCTCAACTTTCATACTTTATTCTTGTAATAGAACCACATGTCTACTTGGTTGGCGGGGTGAGGTCGGCTCTTCACGCTCTAGCGTGGAGGGTGGAGGTGATGGGTCTCGGCTTGCACCACATTAACCATCCGCCCTAACCGCCCGCCCTATCTCGCCCGCCTCAACCTTCATACTTCATTTTTGTAATAGAACCACTGTCTACCTTGGTTGGCGGGGTGATCTTGGCTCTTTACGCTCTAGCGTGGAGGGTGGAGGTGATGGGTCTCAACTTGCACCACATTAACCCCCGCCCTAACCGTCGCTCTATCCGTCTCGCTTCATCCTTTATTTTTGTAATAGAATATAATGTATTCTATCATTTTTCTTGTTAATGGAATTCTTTGGATCAACGTCATTGTTTTGGTTCATTTTTTCGGATATTATCCAATTGATATTTTTCCAATTAATTTTATCTTTTCGGATGATATCCAATCAATCTTTTCGATTAATTTTTCTTCTTTAGATGAAGCTCCAAAGTGAACTCTTAGCCTTAGAATTATTTTCGGACTTGTGTAGGTTTTACACTTCGCCGCGTACATGAGCGTCTTGCTTAGCCTCATCCTTCATGTTCTTGCTTATATTCCCGCTTCGTTTCTCGTGAACTCTTGCCTAGTCTCACGCTTCATATTTTTGTTTGGCTTCACGAGCATCTTGCCTAGCCTCAAATGAGCCTTTTCGGGCATGAACCTCTTGCTTGGCCTCACGTGAGCCTCTTGGAGAGCGAACCTCATCGCTTAGCGTCCTCCTCTTGGCTTCGCGTGAGCCTCTCAATTTCGCGTGAGCATGGCCCGCACTAGCCCTCTTGGTTACACGTGAGCATCTTGGCTCCGCATGAGCCTCTTGATTACACGTGAGCATCTTGGCTCCACATGAGCCTCTTGGTTTCACGTGAGCATCTTGGCTCCGCATGAGCCTCTTGATTACACGTGAGCATCTGGCTCCACATGAGCCTCTTGGTTTCACGTGAGCATCTTCGCTTTGCATGGGCCTCTTGCCCGCTTTTTACGAGAGCCTCTTTCATGGCTTCCCACGAGCCTCTTGCCTAGCGTGATGCTTCATGCTTGTGCTTCACGTCACGATTTACTTCACGTGAGCATTTTGCCTAGCTTTACACTTGAACAATTTTTATTTTATTTTTTTATTTTTGCTTAGCTTTACATGAGCATATGGGTGGCTTCGCACTTCGCTTTGTGTAAGCATATGTTAGCCTCACCCTTCGCATAAACATATGGCTAGTCCGCTTCGCTTAGCGTAAAGCGCATAGTTGGCATCGTGCTTCGCTACACGTTAGTGTATGGTTAGTCTCACTCCTCACCCTTCGCATAAGCATATGTCTAGCCTCGCGCTTCGCTTCGCGTTAGTGGTTAGCCTCGCGTAAGCATGTCTGGCCTCGCGCTTCGCTTTGCATAAGCATATGTCTGGCCTCGCGCTTTCACAGACGCATATAGTTAGCGTTTAAGCCGCGTAAGCATACATTTGGCCTCGCTTCGCTTCACGTAAGTGGCTAGCCTCGCCACTGCGCTTCGCGAAGCATGTCGGCCTCGCGCTTCGCCGCATAAGTGGTGGGCTTGGCCGCGCTTCGCCCGGCGTAAGCATATGGCTAGCCTTGCGCGCCAGCGTAAGCATGTCGCTGGCCTCACACTTTCGCCAGCGTTAGTGTATGTATGGTCTCACGCTTCACTCTGCGTAAGCATATAGTTAGCATCTCGCCGCTTCACGCAAATGGCTAGCCTCACGCGCCGCGTAAGCATATGTTCGGCCTCGCGCCGCTTTAGTGTAAGCATATAGTTAGCCTCCGCTTCGCTTCACGTAAATGGTTAGCCCGCTTAAGCCCGCGTAAGCGTGCATGCCTGCTCGCCGCTTCGCCGCGTAAGTGGTTAGCCGCGCTTCGCTTCGCGTAAGCATGTCTGGCCTCGCGCTTCGCTTCGCGTAAGCATATAGTTAGCGTTTCGCTTCGCCGCCGGCGTAAGCATACATCCGGCCTCGGTTCGCTTCACGTAAGTGGCTTGCCTCGCGCTTCTCTTCGGCGTAAGCATGCCTGGCCTCGCTTCGCCGCGTAAGTGGCTAGCCTCGCGCTTCACTTCGGCGTAAGCAAAACCGGCCTCGCGCCAGCTCGCGCGACGATATAGTTAACTTCGAATTATCCTCGAGTTACGTTTTGGTCATTTGACTTCACATTACGATTTTTTCAGACCGTTTCACTTAATGCCATGATCTTTTTAGATCATCTAACTTCATAACACGATGTTTCCTAGATCGTTTCCCTTAATGTCGAACGCGTTTTTTAGATCTCCACAGATCATTTAGCTTTATGTCACGATCTTTCTCAGATCGCTTCGATTAGTGTCATGATCTTTTGGATCGTTTAGCTTCATGTCACGATCTTTCTCAGATTGCCTTCGATTAATGTCGTGATCTTTTTCGATCATTTAGCTTTTTTATGTGAATCTTCTAAAGACGCTTCATTTCACTTCATTGTTCTCTTTACTTTAGGGTTCACTTCATGGTGCACTTCATGTGCCCCATTCACATCATTGTGCACTTCATTGTGTACCCCATTTCATTTCATTTGATGAACTCTTATTTTAATTCATTCTTTGCCAAGCGCCTCTATATTCACTTTCACTTCAAGCTACACTTAGGTTATTGCCTTGTGACCTAATTGCATTGTATTTACTCATTGATAAGTGATATTCAAGATCATAGAATATGACTTCATCTTTAAAAAGTGAAGTGTGCATTCAAAGAAAATTTGCGTTCAAATGCAAACTATTTATAATTTGAAACGAGTTACTTACAATATAGAGATGCTTCCACGTATGAAGCTTTGAGGTTATGCACACTTTGAGGCTTCCCATAAGGATCCAACTTTCACACATGCTCTGACACTTGGAATGCATATCATTGATCTTCTTCATCTTCTTGGTTTTGTTGTTTTTTTTTATAAAATTTTAAGGAAGGCTTGGCCCTCTTTGCTTCGAGATCGAGGTCCAGGTCGAGCTCCTCGCCTCGCAGTTGTGCCTCTTGACGTTTTCGGATCGAAGAAGTTTTTGGCCCTCTTTGCTTCAAGGTCGAGGTCGAGCTCCTCGCTCAAGGTCGTGCCTCTTTGACTTTTTCAGATCGAGGAAGGTTGACCCTTTTTGCTTCGAGGTCGGGGTCAAGGTCGAGCTCCTTGCCTCAAGTCGTCGTGCCTCTTTGACTTTTTCGCATCGGGAAAGGCTCGCCCTTCTTGTACTTTTAGCATATTCATCTCTTCTTCATCTTTTCTAACCCTATGCTTCTTGGGAGTAGCATCTCGGGGTGGCACATCATTTCTATTTTGCACTTTTGACCTAAGTGGTCACTGGCGCCCTCCCTTTTCTATTGTGCTCAACTACTCGTTTGCTAGCTTCAACTACCTTTTTTTTTTTTTTTTTTGGCACCTCGGTCTTCAACCTCTTGATGCTCCTTTCTCATTTGCCATGAAGGTGAAAACATGAACAATTTATAAGACTTCATTCGTCCTCTTCGACATCTTGATCACCATCTTTACTTCTACTCACTTTCCCACAGACGGCGCCAACTGATTTAACCAGGAAAATCAGTATACCTGAAGGCTCCCTTCGGGGTGGAACGTCGGGGTGGATCTTCGGGGTCGACCTTCGGGGGTCACTTCGGGTATTTTTAGATGGGTGACTGAAACATGAACGCACGTTAGGCTAGCTTTGGGAGGAGCCCCGCTAATGCCCTCCGATGCTTAAGTCAGTTCGGGTCGTGAGGTTAGGTGAAGTAAGAGTAGTGAAGAGATGAATGAAGAGTAAAAGCTTAACCTCTTGTTCATTGTACCTGACTTTTATAGTGGTGATTATGTACAAACATATTGGTCCACGTGGCATCATCTGGAGAGCCTTTTTATCGGAGGATCAATGGTGGGGAGCTCGGGTCGAGTCGGTTCGGTCGGGTTGGCGGTTCGGGTGAACCCGACCCGTGTGAGCGATCCGCGGATCTTGGCTCCTTTAGTCGGCTATTAGGCTTTTTAAGGGTAAAGTGATAAAATCACTTTATTGGTTTATCAGATCCAAAATACTAATTAGAAATACTATGAAAAATTCAAAATTTAAAAGAGTATCATATAAATCGTTCACTTAAAATTAGAAAAACTTCTTTGTGAAGTAAGTTATTTGTTCTATTTCCAAGTGTACCATAATTGTGTTTTGGCATTTAAAGAACCACTTAAGTAATTGTGTTAATTTTATTAACCAAAAGTATCTAATAAAAAAATCTTTAATTTCTATAAGATTTAAATATGGACATGTATTATTTATTTAGTTTTGCACACAATGTAACTGGGTAAAATCACTTCAATTAAGTCTACATGACATTTGGCAAACAATAAATAAATTTTATAATAAATTTAAAAATTATGATCACCCCTACTCACCATCTAGAAAACCATTTTCGTTTTATAGAATAATTATTGATATTCTCCATTCTAATTTATTTTGGATGTGGACCGAATGTGGATAACTTCAAAGAACAAATATTACATTGTTACATTATTGATATTCTCCATTCTAATTTATTATTGCACAAAAAAACATTGTTAATTCCCTCTTCAGCGTAATTAATTAATCAATGCAGGAGGAGGAAATTCTCGTGAAGGAAATGTGTTTTCAGATATTAAAGTTGACGACTTTTGAACACCTCGAGATCGCGTGGCCTAATGGATAAGGCGCTCGCCTCCGGAGCGGGAGATTGTGGGTTCGAGTCCCATCGCGATCGATTCTTGCAATACATTAGCAGCTCGCTCCTGCCAAGCTTCATTTTCCTTTATCATCTCTATAACATTTTTATTTGTTCATTTCAAATAAACCCATTCCGCAATGAAAATTTTCTATTTTTTTAACTTCATTTTCTCCAACTCGTTTTCAAAATCTTTTAAAAAGGTGTGTGCTGGGAAGGGGCAGGATTTGGGATGAAAACAACTGATGAGGGAGAACCTAAACACAAAAACAGGTTTTCCCCATTTAGGCAGATTGTTTCGTCGGCAGGAACGGACAACCTTGTACAAGGAAACATCATCGTCCAAACTGAGTCGTTTGAAGCCAAACCAATTCTAATTGGTAAATAATAGTAGTGTTGAACGACTAACATGAATATCACTCGTGCATATGGTTCTCAAAATCCTTTTACAGGGACATTGGCATTATAAGCCAAATGGGGAACTATAAAGAGCCGAGGTTCACACCGGAAAAAAAAAACAATATAAAAAAAAGAAAGATAAAACTTTCTGTCTACAAAATATCAAATAATGCCTGAACCACAGACATGGCGAGAAAGAAGCATCGAACGCAAAAATTGCTGGAATTCTTCAGCACAACAATTAAAACCCACTGATTATATTTAGTAAACGTCAGTACAAACCACATTCGATGTAGCCAAAAGAAATGTCTACTCTCATTTATTTTTTGATAATAGAACAAGTACCGGAGCTAATGGCCGGTTTAACATTTGGAGTTTGCAGCAGACCCAATTGTCAATAGGCAATTCAGCTGCAAAAGACTGGACTTTTTCGAACTCCTCCCTACACACAGTAAAAATATCATAAGTTCATTAGCCGCTAAAACCAGAAACCAAAGCCAAACAGGAAATTACCTATACATTGTGACAAGTGACAACCAACAATAAATACATTGGTATACATAAAAGTAATACCGCCACAAAGTGACTGAATGATCGCAGACATTCATATGTGCAAGGTGGGAGGAAATGATCGGAACCTTTACCTGATGATAAAAAAAAAATTCACCAAAATAATAATAATTGGTCACATAATGTTACCTTCCACCAGAATGGCCCACATAGGCCAGTATACTGATGAGACCTCCAGGTGCAACAATTTTCTTGGCAGCATCTAATGCAAGTAGCGTCGTTTCTGACTCTGTTTTGATCTTTTTGTCACCTCCTGGAAGGTAACCCAAATTGAATGCAACTAACCTGAAAAAGAACGAAAGTCAGTCACATCATACAGTGTCTTCCATTTTATATTAGCTACAAATAGTACCTCACAGCATCACCTTTGGGAACAAGTTCTTCCATTCTGGTATGACACATAGAATAGAGTTCTACTTGTTTTTTCTGCATTGCCACAAAAACAAACTATATCAACGTTGACCACAAATTCAGGAACTTGGTTTATGCAACGACAGAGGCAAGAAGAAAGTAATCTTTTTAAGAGGATGATTGTTCAGAAAAAACAAGAACATGAACAATTGGCTTGAAACAAAATCAGCAATAAACTTAAAAGCTGGGTTGATACTCACTATACCAACAAATTAGCATATAGTGCATGAAACTAAAACCAAACAAGTAAAAAGCAGTATTTTGTTTCCTATGAAGAGATATTCCTAACTAGACAGATAATAATTTGCCTAGTGGCTACAGAGACTAATAATTTATCATTTCTTGAGTTTTTCAGGAAGGTACCATCTACATAATCCAACATCAATAGAACATGCAATATATGCACCCTTATGTGGACATGGTCGTAATATAAGTGTGCATAATCAAATTCAATTAAATGTACAGATGTACAATGCATCTTGAGGTCAAATAAGGTTGAAATTCCCAATCAACTTTTCCTATGAATTAATGATATAAATATGCAGTCCTCATCTATTAATAGATAGGCAAACATATTCAAATCTACTATCATAACATCATCACATTTGCACTAGATAATCACTTGTCAAGATATTATTAGTCATTATGCAAAACACAAGCACCTCATCAGCAGTGACGGACCGATCCAGCAAAGATGAAGTACTTTCTAACGCATCTTTTTGAAGGTCCATTGCGAAAACACGACCTCTGCATGCATCGTCAGCAATTAATCTTAGCAAAGCTAAGGTGTCATATCCATTTCCACAAGTGGCATCAATAACTAGGTCCCCTTTCCGGACAACATTCTTCCACACCCTAATAATAAAAGTAAATAAATTTACTACAATCACCACTCACTAGTACCAATCCAATAATCACAATTTACTAAATTTACAACCAAAGAGAAAAAAAAAGGAAAAGAAGAAGAACAGTAATACAGTAGACAATCATCCGGTGAGTCTATAAATACCTACGCGTGAGCAACTTCAGTGGCTTTTTTCTTGCCGAACATGTATCCTGTCATCACCTCTTCCAACCCTGACAATTATCACATAAGTTAACACAATAACCCCCCAAAAAAAGAAAAAGAAATTGAGCTCATATTGAAGAAAAATAATACAACATTGTACATCAACAGTCTGCTTAATTTGTGATAAGAAACGAAGCGAACCTGAAAAGGGGGATTGATGGTGCTTGGTAATTGAATTGGAAGAGGGAACTTCAACTTGGGAGGTAACGACATCATTTTCAGCAACGGAACGCGTGAATATTGAAGCTTTTCTTGTGATTGAGCGCAATTTTGACGAAAATAACGACGATGGTGGTGGCGTGGAGAAGAGTAGTTTGAGGTTGTTTTCTAATTTGTTGATATTGCAGGTGAGTGAAATGTATGAATTTGGGTTCGCCCCCATGAAAGCCATGGTGCATTTGGTACAAATTCTCATATTGCGGGTCCAAACCTTGTAGCCACGGAACCGGAACTATGTCATTTCAATTATAGTCACAAAATGTTGGTAAGAAATTTGGTAAACACTAAACACAAGAGGACCTTTTATTTCTTTCCTTTTTCTTTTTTTTTTTTGAAAACATAGATATAAATAGTTACATATTTATAAAATCACTTTTTATGATATAGTTTGAAGCTAAATAAAAAACCCAAAGATGCTTGAGAATTACAAAAGATATTTGTGTTAAAAGCAATATTTTACAAATATAAGGGGAGCATTTGAAATGTTTTGACTTATGAATGGGGAAAGTGTATACAAAATCAAACCCCATGGGTGTTTTTGTAATTAACCCAAACCTCAAGATTACTTTTTTCAATTATCCCTAAAATATTATAGACCGATGTCCGATTAGAAAAGATTGAAAAAAATCAAAAACCAAGAACATCATTTCGATTTAAATTTAATTTATACTCCTATTCGATGGGTTAACCGTGCCACTCGGTAACCCAAATAATACTACCACCAAGTATAATGAAAATTGTTTCATGCTTATACTAAATAATATTTCCCCTTGGATCAAAGTTGATTGCTCATCAACTGCAACATGTCCATCATTAAACATGAGGGGAGAAAATCCAATAAATATTATTAAATATCACTCAGAAAATCAGATAAAATTTGCCATCCAAAAAAGTGTTCCCAGTTACAGAGATGACGATTATTCGCATTTGGCCTGCAACTCTACAAGACCAGCTCTAACATCTATCTAACCAATCCGCTCTGGTAAAAAAACCAGACATGGCAATCAATGGGACGCACCAAAACAGAAAATAGCAAGACAGACAGGTCCGGTCCGGCTTAAGTGTCATCAAGGGCTAGAACTCCAGGTAGTGTTTTCCCCTCAAGAAGTTCCAAGCTGGCACCACCTCCAGTTGAGATATGGCTCATCTTGTCTGCTAGACCAACCTTCTCAACAGCAGCAACTGAATCACCTCCTCCTATGATTGTTGTCACTCCTTTGCCACTGAGTTCAGCCAATTTTTGGCAATAGCCTAAAAAGGAACAATTACCCATGCTTTATTCCAAAAGCTATATGTATAATTGAAAATTATTACTGTCATGTGAATAATCAGTGTGTACAATACCTCTGTTCCTGCTGCAAATTTTTCAAATTCAAACACTCCCATTGGCCCATTCCAGATGATGGTCTTGGTAGAGTCCAACGCTTCACCAAATGATTTAATACTATCTGGTCCAATATCTAAACCCATCCATCCATCAGGAATTTGAGATGCTGGGACAACCTAAAACAAGAAACAGCAACAGTTTAATCTCATGCAGTAAAAACATTTTACACAGCAAGAAAACTAGTCCAGATGCTGAAATAAGTTTCAGTTTTGACACATTGAAAGTTAAGACAAATGCAATAATAGCAATGTCCCGTAAGCAAATAGAGCGAAAATTGCCTACCTTGCTGTTAGCATCAGCAGCAAACTTGTCAGCAATAACTACATCAGAAGGCAGCAAAAGAGACACGCCCTTAGCCTTAGCCTTCTCCATAAGTGAAGTTGCAAGATCAAGCTTGTCAGCCTCCACAAGTGAGGATCCCACGGCATGTCCTTGGGCTTTGTAGAAAGTGAAGATCATTCCTCCACCAAGCAAGAGGACGTCTACCTTCTCCAACAGTGACTCTATAACACCAATTTTACTGGAAACCTTTGAGCCACCAACAATTGCAGCAAATGGCTTCTTTGGATTGGCCACAGCTCCAACTAAATAATCAAGCTCCTGAAAAATGCAAAAAACAAAGCAGATATTATAACTCGGTAATGCAAGTTCAAGAAAGAAGAATCAATCACAGTTAGCTGACAATGAGATGTTAGGCAACACAATACTTAGAGCTACAACTATCTAAAATCAAAGGCTAGAGACCTCAATAGAAATTTGATAAGGCAGTCCCTGAGTCAAAACATCTGAACTTACTACTTCATTAACTGTTTAAGTTCAATTGGATTAATTCCTCAATCAAGCAGAAGAAGACAATATGACACATAGGAGTGAGTAAAAGCACAAAAAATCACAAACCTTCTGCATAAGGAATCCTGCAACAGAGGGCTTCAAGAACTTGGCCACTCCCTCAGTCGAAGCATGAGCTCTGTGTGCAGTTCCAAATGCATCGTTAACATACAAGTCTGCGAGGGAAGCAAGCTTTTTCGCAAACTCAGGATCGTTCTTCTCCTCTTCTTTGTAGAATCTAACATTCTCCAGGAGAATAACACCTCCATCTGGCAACCCAGACACCAACTTCTCAACTTCTTCACCAATACAGTCGTTAGCCATCTTGACCTAACAACATCAAATAATGATGATAAGCAAAACACCTTGTCATTGCAAGAGCATAGATTCCTGTTGAAAAGTGAAGAATATATGAACCTCGACTCCAAGAAGTTCGGAGAGTCTAGGAACAAGAGGCTTCAAACTGTATTTTGGCGTGACACCCTTTGGACGCCCCTGAAAACCACATTAATAGGAAACAAATCAATTGCAAAGTTAATAATGTTTATATGACAGTTGACTGGCTACTATCATCACCACTTAATAAAAATTCACATTAAGCTCACAAACTTATTCTTCTTCACACAGGATGTCCTAGAGATTTTTACACAAAATATAATAAATACCAAACAAATTGTTCTAATGAAATTGAAGAACATAAGAAAGTATCGATGATATAAGTAACTCCAATTTGCATCCGAGAATCAGTGCAGCATAACATAAAACAGATAGTATCAAATACCAAGCCAATATGAAGCATTCATAAACACAAGATTAACCTATAAAACACCACTAAGAGTGATCCAAGTTCAGAACCAGTAATCAAGTATCAGAGAAGAAATAGCTATTTACAAAAAAACCATGGTAAAGTTCAAAAGTGTTCATGACTTAGCGACCATGGTCCACAACAACTTATTTATACACATAATAACAAATCCCGAAAGAAATCATCCATACGTCTAACGTCAGAGCGTAATTAAAACAAAAATCATTTATCTGTTAGATTGATCTACTAGTAAGAACATATCAACACGTACGAGGTGAGTGGTGAGGATGACTTTAGCGCCATAGACAATCAAGTACTTAATAGTTGGGACGGCGGCTCTAATTCTAGTGTCATCAGTAATGTTAAAGTTATCATCCAACGGCACGTTCAGATCCACTCTCACGAGAACTCTCTTCCCCTTAAGATCGGCTTCCTTCAAAGAACCTACGCTTTTCTTTGTCGCCATTTCCTGTATTCAGATCAAAATCCTAAGCTAACACAAGCTCAAACAAAACGAATAAAGTAACATGTGCATATGAATCGGAGAAAATACGGAGGAATTTGGCTGAAGATAAGAGATGATTGAGCTTACGTTGATACTTTCGATGAAGGGATGGATGCGAAGAGATCAGTCACGAAATGAAAAAGGTGGAGATTGGAACTATCGAGAACGTTTTTATATGTTAGAGAACGGGGCGTACGTTAAAGTCTGTTTGCTAAAGAGAACCGGTGGGCTGGGGTGCGTACATGGAACGCACTTTCCACTTTCAAAATTTAGGGGGTGCTTGGAAATCATTCAAATGGACCATTATAATATGGAGATTTTTTTTTTTTTTTGGTAAATATATATGTTTGGTTGATAATTTTGAATAAATTTCTTAAATAAATACACTTTTATTCTTATTTACAATCATCTTTTATATATTTTACGGAACGATCATTTAAATATGTTTTCTCAAAATTTAGAAATACTTAAACACGCTTTAAGAAAACAATTACTAGAGTTGTGGAATTAGTGTAAGTAGAGTTGTTTGCGGGGACACGGTGGGCGGCCCATGAACCACCGGAAAATTTCAATGTGGTTGGATCCAACGGGAATATTCATTTATTCCTCCCTTTCTCTTTTCCTTTTGTCATTTGACTTGTAATTTCTTGATACTGTATTAATGTGGTAGTTAATTTTATTTAATTGCTTACTTATTTTTGCTTAAACCATTTAATATGTTTTACTTTTTTTTTTTTTTGTATGGAATGAAAAGAATAGATTCTTTCCCGATGACACCCGGCCGAAGCCGGAAGCAAATCGGTCCACGCGTCGTTTCATTCGGCCCATGCACATGTGGGACCGTCGACAAAGACGGCCGAGCCGATGATGTCAAGAACCGACCCGATGATGTGGCAATGATGACATGGCGCGAGTTGGGCTCGGCTTCCTCCGAAACCCGGCCGTGGCGGAAATTTGTGACGGGGAAATTTAAAGGATAACTATCCAGTTAAGGAAGGTTAAGCGCGCCATTAGCACAAGTAAGCTGACACTTGTCAGCATAACAACCAGATGAGTCGACAAGTGGCAAACACTTGGCCAGCATGCGCGCATAGGGAAGGACAAGTGTCCCTTTGAAATTATTTTAGTGTTAAGTGTAATAGTGATTATTAAAAACCCACTAATGAGATGGGTATAAATAGGGTCTCGTTTATGAGGAAAAAAACAAGAGAAAAATAGTAGAAAAAAACGCTTGTAAAATCACCACTGTAAAAGAAAACCGACCAGAAGCTTTCGTCTCGGTGTTTTGTATAAAAAGGCCGAATTAGCCCTGAGTTAAAGTTTATTCCCATTTCCACGTATTACATTTCCATACATTTTTGCTTATTGACTAAAACGCACGTCAACAAATTGGCGCTAGAAGGAGGGCCCGTCTAGGTCCAGTCCTAATTTCCAGTTGATCAAGCCACGTGAACTTAGGTAAATCTAGTGTTAATTCCCTCGAGAAGGATAAAATGAATCAGTTGTCCCGAAACGCCCATATAATCAAGATCCACTGTAAATAACCAAAGCGCCAAACTACCAACGATGGCTTAACGTGCCTGATCAGGCGGGGAGCACGACTTTGTTTCCTTTTGCTCAACTCATTGCAAACCCCACTTTCGTCCAACAAATGAATCAACTCATCTCCCAAACACTTGCAACTACTAATTCGCAAATACAGCCTCCACCTCCTATAAATACTCACCCACTTAACCCCCCAGTAAATGTTAATGTCAATCCTCAAGTCCCTGCGCCTCCCCGTGATGAAGGCCAAGAGGCCAGTTCTGGCAATGAATAGCGTGGTCGCCATGATAGAAGACGACCACACGACGATGTAGAAGAATAGAGCCGTGTGGCGAGTCACACCAGCCCACATGCCACCACCGCACTTTTCGCTTTGTGTTTGGGACGGGTACTGGGGTTGATCCCCTCGCCCCACCCGATCGATAAGCTCCAGGCTCGATTTTTGGATAAAAGAGAGCGGGAAGGGCCAACCAAACCCAGGGGCCTGGCCCGCTGGAGAATGGGAGGCCAAGATCTTGCGTCTTCGCCGCCCGGTTAAATGAATTAGAAGACGGTCTGAAGAAGCCCAATACAAAAGGCCGCACCGGGTAACAAGCGGTCTTCTCTTGTATCACCTTTTGCTCGGCGATTCATCAACTCCACTACCACCGAAGCTAAAAATCCCGCAGTCGGTCATACAATCACGGAGAGGCGACCGACGACACACATCCACAAATACTTGGCGTGGATGGAACTCTGACCCTAGTGATGCAATCCTATGCGGGGCATTCCGTAACGCTGGCGACCGAGCCCACCGTTGGTTTTGACCACTCGACGCAAGTGGTCTATCCGATCTTAGGCGACCTGGCCCCGCGTTTATAAGCGCATTTTCTTACCTCCACGATGAGCCGCACCCGAAGGATTCTCTTGTAAATATTAAGCGGGGAAAAAATGAGCCTTTAAAGAGTTACATAGCTCGGTTTAATAAACAGTCCGGAAATGGAACCAGTCTCGGATGACGCTATTTTGATCGCGGCCATGGCCGCCTCTCTCCCGATACATGGTTCAATTATTCTATCCTTGAATCGGGGCGACTTCATATCGGGAATTTTTATCGCGTGGAGCACCATATTTGCGTGAGGAAGAAGTCATGGCGGCCAACGCCCCAAGCGAGAAGCGGGGGATGTGAAGAAAGATGGAAAAGAAGAATCCGTTCCAGGATCGGGGTCGGATTTCAGGCCCTTTTCAGAAAACCCGACCACCGGGTATAAGGCGCGCCAGGAAGTGCGAGCCAAGGTTGCTGCGCTCAGAGTGCTCGACCCACGCTCCTTGGCCCGATATGGAACGAAATACAAGGTCTTAATTTATTGCCACGGCCCGGCCTTTGAGAGTGGAGCCCGCAAAATTGGATGCTCGAAGATCTGCGCCTATCACAAGTCGATAGGCCATGACACCAGATGAGTGCCGAGACCTCATCAGAGAGAAATAATGCGCATAATTCGAAAGGCGGCCCGAAGAGGTACGTCCACGAGTACCGCCACCAACAGTGCTCACTCCGGTGTAAATCCGAGCGATTGATGAATCCGGCTCACCTACCGCGCCGAACGAGAATCAAGGTAGAGATTACGATGATGTCGGTGTTAATAGAATTAACACCAATGCAAAATGGTGAGATAGCCGCTCGAACCGAAAAATAAAGGCAGATATCAGACAAGCCGCCCACGCGAAAAGACATGTTCGGGTGGCAGAAATTAGAGAAGGCCAACCGACGGGTCGCTTTGTCTTCTCGGACATGGATGCCGACCAGGTGGTCCACCCTCATTTTGACCCCTGGTCATCACGGCACCTATTTTAGGCATCCGGTCCACAGGATTCTAATTGATTCGGGAAGCTATTCGTCAATGATTTACGTCAGGGCTTTGGAGAAGATTGAGCGTGGGCGCTAATGACTACATTCGTCCATGTAACGACAAAGTATCTTGGGTTTTGGAGGAGGAAGGATTATTCCGCCGGGGAAGTCGACCTGCCCATCCAGATGGGGACAGGATTGCACCGAATTTGTCATCACCACGTTTAAAATTATCAACGCTGATTCTGAGTATAACCCGATTATTGGAAGGCAGCTACTTTACCACCTGAAAGCGGTAGTTTCAATATACCATTTTTGTGTGAAGTTCCCAACCCCGGATGGAGAAGCCACCCACAAGGGAAATCAAAGAGAATCGCGGGAGTGCTCTCTCAAGCTCCGACCTGTGGAGATTAATGTGGTAGAAAGGGGGAAACCAGTGGAATAGAGAAGGATGACCCCGGGGAAAAAGGCGAGCCCGAGCGGGAGGAGATGGTTGTTTCAGAAAATAATCCAGGTAGACGACCAGAAAAAGAACCTATGGTAGAAGATGGAGAAAAACGGTGATTAAGGAGGAACGAGAAGAATAAGCGGATCGAGACGAGCCGCCCTGCCTGCGAGAAAAAAAGAGGGGCAAAGTAAGAAAAAGAAAACATGCGGAACAGTGGAACAGTCGACACGATTGATGTCGATAAACAACATGGGGACGCCGTAATTCACGTATTGGCCACGGTCTCAAGAGCCATTCGGTCAGGATTGATCGAATTCTCGAAAATAATCTTGATGTATTTGCATGGACACACTCGGACATGCCAAGAATTGATCCCAAACACGCTTGCCATTGTCTCACATAGACCTTACATTCCGACCGGTAATCCATAAAAGATGCGAGCTCGGCCCCGACAGGTAGGTCGCCCTAGAGGCCGAGGTCAATAAATTGCTCGACAACCAGTTCATCAGGGAAGCCCTTTACCCTCGATAGGTGGCCAACCCTGTATTAGTCAAGAAAAGCAATGGCCAATGGCGCCTTTGCGTGGACTTCACCGACCTCAATAAGGCGTGCCCCAAGGACAACTATCATTTGCCCAACATCGATTATATGGTAGATGCCACAGCCGGACATGAGCTTATGAGTTTTATGGATGCATACTCAGGCTATAACCAAATTCAGATACATCTGGATGACGAGGATAATACGTCGTTTTTTTCCGCTCGTGGTGTGTACTGCTACAAGATGATGTCGTTTGGGTTGAAGAACGCGGGCGACCTACCAAAGGTTAGTTAATAAAATGTTCGAGGAATTGATAGGTCGTACCATGGAAGTTTATGTGGATGATATGTTGGTGAAATCCTTGTACACATCTGATCACCTCTCGATCTTAATAAAATGTTTGCCATTTTGCGAGAGTATAAGATGATGTTAAACCCTAAAAAATGCACCTTTGGGGTCGGTTCGGATAAATTTTTGGGTTATATGGTTAGTCAAAGGGGAATCGAAGCCAACCCAGGATAAAATAAAGACCATAATTGATCTTGAACCCACCAATTCCGTCAAAAGAGTACAAAGTTTAACAGCCGACGGGCTGCCCTAAACCGGATTCGTTTCACGGTTCATAGACAAGTGCAAACCTTTCTTGAAATCATAAAGAAGAATAAGAATTTTGAGTGGACCGAACAAACACAAGCCGCCTTTGAGTCACTTAAACAACACTTAGCCTCAATCCCCCGTACTACAAAAATCGACCCGTGGAGAGGACTTGTACTTGTATCTCGCGGTCTCGAGTACGCCGTCGGCAGATCGATTAGGTTGGATAACTCCATCCAACATCCAATCTATTACACAAGCCAAGCATTTCATGATGCCGAGCTCCGATATCCGCCCATGGAGAAGGCGGCCTACTTTAGTCATTTCGACCCAAAAGCCCCGTCCGTACTTTTTGGAGCACAAGATCGTGGTAATCTTGACCAACTACCCACTGAAGCAAGTTACGTGACCGACCCGGATACTTCAGGTCGGATGATTAAGTGGGCTGTCGGGCTCGGCCAATTCGACATTTTATACGAGCCACGCACAACAATTAAAGGACAAGCACTTTGGTGACTTTGTAGCCGAGTTCACACCTTCCATCCAGCTTGAGGTGGTTGAAGATCAAGAGTGGAAGTTGTTCATCGATGGCTCTTCCACCGCAGGCGAGTAGGGGGCGAGATCGTGATAATCGATCCAAAACTCAAGTGCTACTGCTCGGCCATGCGGTTCTAGTTCCCGACGATTAACAACGAAAGCCGAGCACGAAGTGCTCTGGCGCAGATCGAAATGGCGGCGTCGATGGGCCTAAAGCAGATTATTGGTACACAGTGATTCGTAGCTAGTGGTCCATCAAATCAATGGCGAGTATGATAAGGGTCTTTTTATGCATGTTTTATTTGTATATTTGAGTATGATTTGAGTTATTTCATTGTCAGTTTCATAAATTTTTGATTATACATAGTTCATATTACTACGAGGTGCTTTTATTGGTGTAGATTGATGATTTGAGCTGTTTTGGTGAATTTTGGGCCATGTTTTCATGTCAAAACATACCCAGGGGTTTATAGATGCAAAAACACTCGAAATCCCAAGCTAAACGCGTCATTTCGGGACTTTTCATCAAACACGGCCAGGGTGTGCTTTGCAAGCACGACCGTGCTTTTGAGGAGCCGAAATGAGCAAAATTTGGGCCACGACGTACCAAACACGGCCGTGTTCGGAAAAATCCGCGAACACGGCCTGGCCGTGCTTTTAAAGCACGAGCGTGCTTTTGTCGATCACGGGATTCTCTTGGCGGAAATTATGGAAGCTTTCCTTTTTGCTTTTTGACAACCATTGAGCAACTTTTACATCTCATTTTGTTGCACCAAACTCTATTATTCTCTCAATTATCACATGAAAACAAGGATTCAACAACCCAACTATGGAAGTGGAGCAATTATTTATCAAAATATGGCATTGTTAATGTGTTCTTTCACAACAAGAATGTCTATAAAAGCCAAGAGTTTGGGTTGGAGGAGGTATTCCATTCCATTCCATTCATTCATAGAGAGATTCATTGTATATTCATTGTTTAAAAGCAAAATACATTGAGAGCATAAAAAAGAGGTAGAGTTGGAAGTTGAAGAACAATAGAGGAGAAGGCTTGGAGCTCAACATCATTGCAATTAACCAAGGAGGAAGTCTTGAATTGGTCTTGAATAAGAGCTAAGTACACCATGTTCATTTTATTCAAATCTTCTTGTGTAGTATACTCTTTCGTCAAAGCCATGTGTAGCTAAATTTCTAGTGTTTGAATGTAATGAACTCTAGAATGAATTTGTGATTAAGGCTTGAATGTTTTTAATAAAATCTTCATGTTTTGTGCGATTCACTTATATTATGCTTTATTCATTCGAATTGGTATATGCGCAATATTGATTTGAAGTTTATTTTTTATCCGGGAAATCGAGAGATTCATGGTGAAATAGAACCTATATAAGTGAAAAGAGTTGCATGCAATCCTAGATATATGACGACATAAATCTTTTGGATTAGGGTCAAACCTAATATGGGAATTCACAAATCGTTATAATCTTTGTCTTGGGGGTTTTAACTAGAAAGAGATTTGATTAATCAACTTGAGGTTAAAAGTTATTCGCGCTCGATAGAGGGTTTAACTTAAATCGGGAATTTCTACGGTCCATGAAACATGAGATTTTACTAAAAGAGGTTGGTTTTTGCTTAAGGGCTTTTGGTTGTATCTTTATCTTGTTAAATCACAAAAAACATTCTAGAGGGATTTACATTCAAACACATTTCTAGCTCTTGAATTCTTATTCTACAATCTACTTTTATTTGATCTATTATAAGTTGCAATTATTTTTAAATTCTCTATTTTTCATTTTCCATTTTAACAAACAAAAACTCTGAAAATTGCTAGATTAGATAACAAAAAGACGGTAATTATTAGTACTTACAATTCTCGTGGGAATGACACTCGGTACTCAATAATCTATACTATAAAACGATAGGTGCACTTGCCTACGATTTTCTAGAGTAGCTTTTGAGCCATCAAGTTTTTGGCGCCGTTGCCGGGGATGGTAATATTAAGAACGCTTTATTTTTGTTAATTTAATCATTTTTTTATTTTTATTTTACCATCATCTTTTTTTTATCTATCTTTGTAAGTCTTGGATTACACTTATCCTCTGTATTTACCGTAGTGCATGCCTACTCGTCGTCGAATTTGGAAGCACGACACCGCCGGTAGCAACACAGAGGAAAGTACTAATACAGACCATGAAGAATATATTAACGAAAGCAAAGATTTCGGCATGGAAGATGAACAAAGAACTATGTACGACTACGCCAAACCATCCATGGATGGCACGTCATCTAGTATCGTGAGGCCCGCTGTTGCAGCCAATAATTTTGAAATAAAATCAAATGTCATTCAAATGGTGCAACAATTTGTTCAATTTGACGGCCTACTAGGCGAAGATCAAATAATCATATCGCAAATTTCCTCGAAATGCGATACATTCAAAATCAATGGGGTCTCGACGATGCCATCCCGTCTGCGCTATTCCCATTTACTCTTGGGGATGGGCTAAACAATGGCTAAATACTTTGCCAAAGGGAACAATCACAACATGGAGCATCATGGCGAATAATTCCTTTTGAAGTATTTTCCACCAAAATCGCACGATTGAGGAATGAAATCTCTTCATTCACTCAAGAAGACGACGATACCTTGTACGACACTTGGGAGAGATTCAAAGAATTGTTGCGGAAATGCCCACACCATGGTCTTCCTATTTGGATGCAAGTCCAAACATTTTACAATGGGCTACTCTCGTCAACAAGCAAATGATTGATGCAAATGGTGGGGAACTTTGAACAATAAAACACGAGAAGTTGCCCAAGATCTACTAGAGGGAATGGTCATGAATGGCTATCAATGGCAATCCGTCGAGGTAAACCTAAAAGAACAATGGGTGTTTATAATGCGGATGCAGTGGTTACACTTGCACAAGTCAAAGCTTTGACCCAAAAGATCGGCGATCTAGCGGCTCCTAAACCACCATCACCGCATGTTTTATCTTGTGAAACTTGCGGAGGATTGCATAATCATCGGGATCGCCCACACACAATACCTCACGCTGAACAAGGCTAATTACGTTGGGAATCAAGGCGAAATTACCCAAGTAATCCTTACAAAGAACACATACAATCCTGGGTGGCGACAACATCCTAATTTCGGTTGGGGAAACCAAGGCCAACCACGACTTAATCCCAATCCCGATCTACACACGTCTCCGGATTTCACCCAAATCAAGGTAAGCCTAACTTGGAAGATCTTATAACAAAGTTTGTGCAATCACAGATACCCGATTCAAAGCGGTGGAAACATCCTTGAGAAATCAAGAGGCATCTATCCATAATCAAGAGACATCCTTGATAAGGGTCTTTTTATGCATGTTTTATGTGTATATTTGAGTATGATTTGAGTTATTTCATTGTCAGTTTCATAAATTTTTGATTATACATAGTTCATATTACTCCGAGGTGCTTTTATTGGTGTAGATTGATGATTCGGAGCTGTTTTTGGGGAATTTTGGGCCATGGTTTCATGTCAAAACATACCCCGGGGTTTGTGGATGCAAAAACACTCGAAATCCCAAGCTAAATGCGTCATTTCGGGGCCTTTTCAGTCAAACACGACCAGGGTGTGCTTTGCAAGCACGACTGTGCTTTTGAGGAGCCAAAAATAAGCAAAATTTGGGCCACGACGTACCAAACACGACCGTGTTCGGAAAAATCCGCGAACACGGCCTGGCCGTGCTTTTAAAGCACGAGCGTGCTTTTTGTCCAGTCCAGGATTCTCTTTGGCGGAAATTATGGAAGCTTTCCCTTTTTGCTTTTTGACAACCTTTGAGCAACTTTTACATCTCATTTTGCTGCACCAAACTCTATTATTCTCTCAATTATCACATGAAAACAAGGATTCAACAACCCAACTATGGAAGTGGAGCAATTATTTATCAAAAGATGACATTGTTAATGTGTTCTTTCACAACAAGAATGTCTATAAAAGCCAAGAGTTTGGGTTGGAGGAGGTATTCCATTCCATATTCCATTCCATTCCATTCATTCATAGAGAGATTCATTGTATATTCATTGTTTCAAAGTAAAATACATTGAGAGGATAAAAAAAAGGTAGAGTTGGAAGTTGAAGAACAATAGAGGAGAAGGCTTGGAGCTCAACATCATTGCAATCAACCAAGGAGGAAGTCTTGAATTGGTCTTGAATAAGAGCTAAGTACACCATGTTCATTTTATTCAAATCTTCTTGTGTAGTATACTCTTTTGTCAAAGCCATGTGTAGCTAAATTTCTAGTGTTTGAATGTAATGAACTCTAGAATGAATTTGTGATTAAGGATTGAATGTTTTTAATAAAATCTTCATGTTTTGTGCGATTCACTTATATTATGCTTTATTCATTCGAATTGGTATATGCGCAATATTGATTTGAATTTTATTTTTTATCCGGGAAATCGAGAGATTCATGGTGAAATAGAACCTATATAAGTGAAAAGAGTTGCATGCAATCCTAGATATATGACGACATAAATCTCCGGATTAGGGTCAAACCTAATATGGGAATTCACAAATCGTTATAATGTTGTCTTGGGGTTTTAACTAGAAAGAGATTTGGTTAATCAACTTAAGGTTAGAAGTTATTCGCTCGATAGAGGTTTAACTTAAATCGGGAATTTCTACGGTCCATGAAACATGAGATTTTACTAAAAGAGGTTGGTTTTTGCGTAAGGGCTTTTGGTTGTATCTTTATCTTGTTAAATCACAAAAACATTCTAGAGGGATTCACATTCAAACACATTTCTAGCTCTTGAATTCTTATTCTACAATCTACTTTTATTTGATCTATTGTAAGTTGCAATTATTTTTAAATTCTCTATTTTTCATTTTCCATTTTAACAAACAAAAACGCTGAAAATTGCTAGATTAGATAACAAAAAGACGGTAATTATTAGTACTTACAATTCTCGTGGGAATGACACTCGGTACTCAATAATCTATACTATAAAACGATAGGTGCACTTGCCTACAGTTTTCTAGACTAGCTTTTGAGCCATCAAAGTACGAAGCGAAAGAACAGAAAATTGTACGATACTTGGACTTAGTCAAGAAAAAACTTTTGCACTTCAAGGCAAAAGTCTTGCATGTCCCCCGAATCGAGAATATGTGGCGGATACCTTAGCTCGGTTGGCTTGGCTTCAGAACCGAAAGCGCGATTGCGGATGTCACCATTACTCGATTTATGCGCACCATCACTTAATGCACTGAGAAGATACACGCCAATGAAGCGGCCCTTAGGCGACCTGGATGACTCAATCATCCAATATTTAGAGAAAGGAATTCGGCCCGGAAGACAAGGCCGGAGGCTAGAACGTTGCGAACTCGGCCACTCAATTCACGTTGGTGGATGGTGTCCTATACAAGCATGGATATTCCATCCCGCTCGCCGGTGCTGCCGGAAACAGACGAGACTCACGCGCTCCGAGAGGTACATGGGGGTATATGCGGAAATCACGTCTGGGGCCAAACGTTAAAATACAAGTTAATACGACAAGGGTACTCTTGCCGTCCCGAAAAAGGATGCGACCAACATTGTCAAGAAGTGCAAAAGGTGTCGAGATTTGCACCACAAGTTAGGTACCACCCTAAACAACTTATTTCCATATTCAGTCCATGGTCGTTTGCCAAACGGGGAATGGACCTCATTGACCACTTCCCACCGCAAAGGGGACGTGAGATATGCCATTGTGGCGGTGGATTATTTTATGAAATGGGCCGAAGCGGAACCCCTGGCGAAGATATATGAAGAAAAGATTGTTAACTTTGTGTGGAAGTTCATCATCTGTAGGTTTGGGATACCATACTCGATCGTTACAGATAATGGAAAGCAATTTGACAACCGGAGGTTTCGAAATTTTTGCGAAGACTTCCACATTAAAAATCATTTCTCGACCACGTATCACCCCAATCCAACGGGCAAGTCGAAGCGGTGAATAAATACTCAAATATACGCTGAAAGTAAGGTTGGAGGAATCTAAAGGTAATTAGCCCGAGGAGCTGCCCGGCGTATTGTGGTCGTATTGAACAACGCACCGAGCGGCCATGGGGGAGACGCCCTTCTCTTTGGCCTACGGAATCGAGGCTGTCATCCCTGTCGAAATTGGAGCCCCTACTTTTAGAGTTGCAAATTTTTCCGAAGAAAATAATGAGGCCACGCTCCGAGCTGAGCTGGACCTACTGGAGGAGAAAAGATGCGATCTTTGAGATGAGAAACGATGTATATAAACAAAGGAGTGAAAGGTAGTATAATTCAAAACTAAAGGAAAGAAGGTTTCAGGTCGGCGACCTCGTTCTAAAAAGAGTAACTGGGATTGAACCCAGCCCATTAAGACCGACCTGGGAAGGTCCATTCCGAGTCAGTTAGGTCATGTCAAATGGAGCGTACGAGCTTGAGTACTTGAGTGGGGAAAAGTTTGCACATCCATGGAATGTATCATATCTTAAGAGGTACTCTCAATAAAGTACGCAGTTTGTGGTTCAGATACAATTTTAGGGACTTATCCTTTCATCTGATATTCTGTGAGCTCTCTATAAGGGAGCAATTTGTATTCGCCTCGGCCAAGTGCCGAGCACCATTTCATTTGCCTCGGCCAAGATCCGAGCACCGTTTCGATCGCCTCGGCCAAGTGCCGAGCGCCGACTGCTCATCTCGGGTACATCCCGTGCATGTTTAAATAAGAGAAAGCTCGGCCAAGAGGCAAGCCCACCTAAAACAAAGACTCGGTTTAAGTTCCGAGCACAAGACTTGACAGAATAAATCCAGGCAATCAAGGCCCATTACTCATGCCATTTGAGAAACACTGAAAACCGAGCCCCATACTTAGAAAAATAAAAGAAAGCAGACAGAGCAGAAGCCATACAACAAAAAAGAAAGACGAGCACAATACTTAGCAAAATTTGAAAATGCAAAGGCACGCACAAGTGACCAAAAGGAATTCCATTTACTAAGAAAAATATTTAAATTGGGGGGCCGGAGCCTGTTACATCAAAAGGCCCGAGGCCGCCTAGCTTACATATGCGAAAGATAAAAACAAAAAAATTCAAAAGGCAAACGGATCAAGCCCTGGTAGGAGGAGGGATCTCAACAGGCTCACTTGAAGCCACTTCCCTCTTCCTCGAGGAGGAGGAGCATCCGGCGCGCGGTGGCCTACAAAACGCGAGGCGGATGGTATCAAGTCGGCGTCAAGCCCAACGGGCAAGCTCAGCTACTGTCTTGCCAGCCTTGAGGTCCTGGAGGATCTCCCTGATGCTGGTCGCATGTCCGCAGGTCAGCATAAAGGCATACTCCTCTGATCTTTGTAAACCCCGATAGCCTCCACCCGAGCCGCTTCCACTTGCTTCTGGGAAGCTTCCTATGCCTCCCTGCGGACTTCGGCTGCGCGCCTCTCCAATTCCCCGGCATGAGCAGCAGCTGCCTTTTCCAACTCTACGACCTTGGCCCAGAGCTCTTCTTCGGCCTGGTCCCGCTCGGCCTCGGCTTTACGGCGACTTCTCTCTCAATATTGGCCCTAGCCACGGACTCCTCGCTTGGGTCTTCAAGGACTCCTCCACCCCTAGAGAGTGGCGTAAGCATCTTGCAGGTCAATATGCCGTCTCTCCAAGTTGGCGTGCTTCTTCTCCAAGTCACGAGCCTCCCCGATCGCGTGCCATAGGAGTTCGATAATCCTACCAGACAACCCCATGGCATATTGAGTCTGCTCCTCCCAGCCGGTTTTTGAGCAAAACTGCTCGATGTCTGTGGTCCAAGCACGAGCTGGAACATCCCTTGCGGTCTGACACGCCTCCGGTAAAGCCCTTGATTGCTCTTTAGTAGGTGTGGAGCTCCTAAGAAACTCCACAAACCACTGAGACCGTGAGTCGGCCATCCTCTCGCAGGCCTCCTCCCTCACCTGGCTCGGGGGGATAAAGTGACCCTCCCGACCAAGGTCGTCCGAGAAGGTCCTCGGAACCCCACCTGTTGGAATCTGCATATGAGGCACCAGCGGGGTTTGCACAGTCCTCTCCGTCCCGCCGGGCTCCTCAATCACAATGCCCCATCTTTTCATCCGGGATGGGAGCCCCTCCATTTTCGGGGTATCCTCGGCGGGGGTGTTTTGGCGCTCGATTTCTTCCCTGGGCCATCTCAAAGATCGGCGGATGGCCCGCCCCACCCCCTGGTTTGACGAGTGGCCGTATTCCTTACACCGCGGGCGCACGAAGAGATCCATGCCACCCCTACAAAAACATCAATTGAGTAAGGAACAAAAATGAAAAAAGTTCAAGGAAGAAAGGAAGTTCGAGAATCGTAACATATGTACCTTGAGGACTAACCATCACTTCGGGATGGCCTTGCTGCATTCCGTTTGAAAAGGCTATCTCCCACTCGGAGTTTGTCCCCCCTCAGCCCTCGGTGGGCTCCTCTCAGGCTCCTCATCAGCCTCCTCTTCCACCACCACTGTCTCCCCCTCGGCCACCTCTCCGGCCTCGGGATCGACGGGTAAAGCGAGCCGCAGGCCGACCTCAGCTAGACGGGCCTCGGCCGGCCAAGACTTCAATCCTCCTATCCTCCGGCCGATGGCCCCGGATGTTTTCAAGCCGGTGGATAAAAGCGGCCGAAAGCGGACCGGCAGAGGGTCGGTTCACTGAACAAAGCAAAGAATTAAGGTCAGATAGACCCACTGAAAAAAAAGAGGAAAGAAAAAGGAGAAAAGAGTACACTTACTAAAACTATACGTAAAATCTGAAGGGGGATGGAGAACTAATCCCTCCGCCCCAACGCGAGTCTGCCACTCGCCACTCACCCAAAACCATTTGTCCTTCCACTCCTTCAGGGATTGCGGAAGGCCTTCAACCAGCCGTCTGGGGGTATCCGGCCTGGTGTGTGCATAGAACCACCCCGATGTTGCCCCTACCCGGCGTCGATGGGGTCGCCTTCTAGCGAACAACTCGTTCATCTCGGTGAATCGAGGATGGGGTACCCTTCCCCTCGAATGAAGACCAAGAACCCAATGATCCGCCCCAGGTTAGAGGATGCACGGGGCAACGGGAAGACCCCACTTGCGAAACCACCTCGTAATCACTAACGGCGGGGAATCGCAGCCATCTGAGAGGCTATGAGCATATACGGCCATACACCCCTCCAGTGGGTGCTCGGGACACTCCACGCCATCTGGCCACCTAAAAGTTACATTAGTCGGGATCCTATACTTTTGGTGTAGGGCGCCCATCTCTCGGACCTCCGTCAGCATTCTTGGTATATCGTTTTGGTCAGAGGGTCTCCACCCGGCCTCCACATGCAGGCTGGGCCCTCTTCCGCGCCTGCCATCCCCATGTCGATGGCCCACCGGCCCTATGGGCCTTTCAGCCCTCGAACCTTCAGAGGCCTCACCACCCTCCTCCTCCTGCACATGCTCTCGTGGGTCCATATCTTCTCCTTCCTCTTGCTGACTGTTTTAGGGATTAGGATTCAAAGCCTCTTCACCGGACTCTTCTCGAGCTAACCCAGGCTCGTAAAAGACACCCTCTCGATAGATGGTAACTGGCATAGGATCAAAAATTGTGTGCGTCTGCTCAAGAGGAGTTTCGAACGGGGGGTATGAGTCGAACTCGAAATCTCAACGACACTGGGGCTGTGAAGTGAGGTTTGTTGGGAAATTTATTGTTTAGATTTTGATGAATGCCATGTAAAACTTAGAATAGGAAGTTGGCACCCCATTCTTTGTTGTAAATTTGCATTGTAATAAGTAGGGTTGGTCAAAGGCGAGTTAAATCGGCTATGACTAAACATGCAAGAAGACAAGCGAAGGCTAGAAGGAAGACTCCACCGTAAGACAATTTGAGTATGGCAAAGAAGAGAAGACGGGGACTCGACGGAAGGAAACGGTGAATGAAGTATGTCGGTCAAGTCACCAAAATCTGACCAAGTCTCAAGTCAAAGTGACGGAGAGTCATCCAATGATTGGAAGTCGACTCTAAGTCACCCGGGGAAAACAAGGAAATGCGGTAAGTCGAGATAATCGAAAAAGATCCGTTGCACGAGAAATCAAGAGAATTACTTAAACAAGTAATATCTCCATGATACCTTTCTCAAAGTGCTCAGTCCCGAAGCGTGCAAAAGGAATAAACCAACGGGAAGCACTACACCGTGTCGAACTCAAAAGTCAAGAACACCTTATACGAGGAAGTGGCAAATTCAAGGATCGCAACAAGACAAGCCAGCGACCACAAGTGACTTTCAAAAATAAGCCTATCTCTTCAACGGGCAAATTTTTGAAAGATCACTATAAAAGGCGAGGAATGACTACGAGAGAAGGTTACGAACCACAAACATTCAAGAAACTGTTAGAATTGTAATCGAAAATATTCTCAAATCATTCAAGATTAATCCTCGAGGCCTACACTACGAAGATCATCAATCCAACACTCACCAGTAAAGGAAAGATAACTTCTATTAGTTGAAGAGAAATTATTGAAGAATCAAGGGGTCTACATTCTACGAAGGATTGTAGGAAGGTTCAAGGTCGAACCGGTCTCAAGTTTTGGAGGGCTTCGTGATCAAATCCAAAGAGCTTGAGCAAGTGAGTGTAGTAACAAGGCATTTTGCCTGTGAAGAAGTTCGAGTCGTACGAGAAGCTAGGCCGAGTGATCAAGGCATCTCGGATCGAGTCCCAAAGGATCAAGTGTTTGTGTGATCAAGACTTGTATCGGACTGTTACCACTTTGTATCTTGATCAATACCTAGTGGATTCCTCCGGGAGTTGGAGAAGAGAGGAGTAGAAGAATTATCCCATCTTGAACCTCTATAAAACTTATCGTGTCATTTACATTTCAAAGACTTAAATTCTGCATTATATTTGTTTAATTCACGACATATTTGCTATCCATTAGATAATTTCTAAGTACTAAATCAAGCTTTAAATCTCTACTAAACCAAACTTAAGGGTGTTAAGTCTTCCAATGAAAACAAACTACGGTTGAGTTAATTTAGTCTTACAATTTGAGTTATTCCATCACAAACTCGATTGAGTTTGTTGAGAGACTAACTCTCTTGATTAACTAAATTGGTGTCATCACCAAGGACACGGTGAGTAACATCAACTCGAAATTTAAAAGGACTAAATAGAAAAAGTTGGTAAGGTTTATTCAACCCCCCCCTTCTAAACCTTACACCCACACCCCTTCGGGGACCTACAAGTGGTATCAGGCGGTTGGTTCATTGAGCCTTCCGCATCCAGTTCTTGAACTAGATCTCCAAATTTTTCAAAGTCCGCTTTAGTACTTAATTTTTCAAAACTCTTTTTATCATTAAAATTTATTATCATGGAAGCAAATTTGACACGCATCCCTATGTTCACAATTGAAGAATTTGATGATTGGAAAATTCGTATGCGAGGCTCATCTATCAAAGCATTACATGATGAGATGTGGATAGTGATAGAGGATGGGCGGCGCAAATCTTAAAGGTGAACACACGGTTGTAAGAAGAGCTGCGGTGAAGGTGAAGAGAATATAGCTCCCGGACACGGCTATGATCGAAAACCAAGAATTTGAATGGACAAATGATGACAGAGAAAAAAGATATAACTTGGACAATGTGGCCAAGGACATTCTTTACAAAACCCTGGACAAAGCCATGTTCAACAAAGTCAAATCATGCAAAATTTAAAGAAATGCAGGACAAGCTAACATTGATTTGTGAAGGCTCGGAAGCAAATCAAAGAAAACAAATTATCGGTGGTCAGAGAAATTTGAGAACTTCAAAATGATCTCGGAGAGAACCTAGATCAATTGGATGCTCGATTCACGTAAATCACCAACGAGTTGTCAAGACTTGGAAAAGAATATACACGAGAAGGAAATGTGTATGAAGATCCTAAAAGTCTTCTAAATTTGAATGGGAAATGAAGGTCATGGCACTAAGACATTCCATGGACCTATCAAAAACATCCAACCATGAACTATTCTCGGACCTCAAAGCCTATGAGTTTGGTGAGAAGAAAAAGATCGAGGAAGAGACGAGTTGTACCCAAAACAAATTTTGCTCTAATTGTTAAAGATGGGAAGAGAGTCGAGGTCAAAAAGTCATTGACCCGAGAAGAAAAATAGCCCTACTAGTAAAAAAGGTTCAACAAGTTCTTCAATAAGAACTACAAGAAAGGCAAGGGCGAATCCTCCGAAGACACTCGGCTCCTTCCAAGTTAAGGAAGATAGGCCAAACAAGAGAACAGATCATCAAAAAGTGAATATCAAAGGTGACAATCCAAGAATGGAAAGAGTCGATCAAAAGGTTGAATATCTATCTTTGAACCGTAGGCAACCAGGTCACTACGCCATTGATTGCCCATATCCTGTAGTCAACAAATACGGGGAATGAAGAAGAAAGAAAGGTCTTGAGAGAAAGAAGACAAGAAAAGAAAAAGGCAATGTTCAGCTGCAGAGATCTTGAGACAATAAGTCAAGAGAGACGGTGATTCAGAGCAAGCGGTGAAGTGACTACTCAAGTGACTGAAGAAGAAGCCCTAACTGTTTGATGGCCAAGGAACAAGATCAACGACCAAGAAGATGAGGTACACTCTAACTCATCAAACTCGGACTCTAGTGATAGTGGCGATGACACACACACTTCATCACCCACCGATCTTTATGATTCATTAGGCAAAATGATGAAAGATTTTGAACACATTAAATCCTCACACACACTACTAAATGAGGAAACAGTCTACTCAAGAGCAAAAACTTACGGTGACTAAGGAGTTGAGTACTCTAAGTCAAATAGTGATGAGAATAGAAGTTTAAAAGATCGAAAATGCAAAGTTATTAGCGAGAAATATTTGCCATAGAAAAGAGGGAAAATGACCTCAAAATGTGATTGCCTCATTTACTAAGGCATCTAAATCATTGGATGATCTTATTATGAGTCAAAGAGAATGTGGAGACAAGACAGGTTTAGGATTCAATTCTACTATGCTATGTCGGGCTCCAAGAGTAAATTTGGAAAATGGATCTTCAAGCAATGAAGTATCTCAAAAATCAAAACTCCAAATGATGCACACACACTTAATCAAAAGCACAATTACAAGCAAATTGGCCTTGGTTATAAAGGAAAAGGAAAAAACTGAGTTGAGTGCCTTTGAAAGGCGGTGAGAAGAATTCGATCAAGTTCTCAAGCAAACTCCAAGCGAAAATACTCGTAAGAAGAAACAGAGCTACCAAAAACCCAAGAAAATCTATAAGAGAAAAACATATGATGGGAATGGTAGAAAATATCCAAGTCAAGCGATTGGAATGATGTGAACTATCGGCAAAAAACCTATGGAATATAAGCCCAAATGGCAAAGGCCCGGACCTCAAGAAAGGCCATTCCAAAGGTATAAGAGCTTTCATCGACACACACATGCACACAGACACTACACTCGAAATATCACAATTACCCAAAGAAGGCGGTTGCGGAACACATATACTGAGCATACTGAGACAAAAGAGGCATGTTTGTATGAGCCTAGAATCCCCAAGCAATTTGCCAAGATTAATTATGATTATGGTGCGATAGATGGCAACCCCTTGTGAGTCAAATCATTTAGCTATAAGTTGGTTGGATCATCCTACAATTCTAACCCCTCGGGACCCAGGCAAGTATGGGTACCTAAAACTTAAATTCCTTGATTGCGGGTTCAAGGAACAAAGTGCCAAGGAACCTGGTACATGGATAGTGGTGCATTCCGGACACACGACAGAAACAAGAAAAATCATGCCGAAATTCAAGGAAGTCAAATGAGCAAAATTCATATTTGGAGGAAATGAAGCTCGGGGAGAAATAAGAGGCATTGGATCCATCAAGAAAAATGGATTAGAAATCACAGGCGTTGCATATGTTGAAGGATTCAACTTCAATTTGCTAAGCATCGCCCAACTCGTGACAAGTGGTTATAATGTTGGATTTAACATGGGTATATGCCAAATCAAGGATCTTTGAATCAAATGAAGTTGTGTTGCAAGGATGCGACGAGGAAGAACATGTATGTCGTGGATTGGTCAATCGCACACCCAAGACTGCATGCATAGCAAAAAACACGGTGAATCAAGTTGGATGTGGCACAAAAAGTGAGTCACTGAATTTCAAAACGATTAACAAGCTTGCGAAGTAGTCTTGTGGAAGGACTTCCGGACTCGTTATACAAAAAGGAGAGTATATGTGACGCATGTCAAAAGGAAAACAAATCAAATCATCATTCAAAGAAAAGACATGCCCATCTTCAACAAGAATATTGCATCTGCTACATATGGATCTATTTGGCCCAAAGTGGAACCGGCTAGCATAAGTGGAAAGAAATACACCTTGGTGGTAGTAGATGACTACTCAAGATATACTTGGACTATATTCAGTGTAAGAAGAAAGAAACTCTATAGAAACTACCACGAGTTGATGAAGAGAATTCAAAATGAGAAGAACCAAACCATCATCAAAATAAGATCAGACAGAGGAACTGAGTTTGTCAATGGAATAATAACTCAGTATTGTATTGAAAATGGTATTGGTCACGAACTATCTGCAGCAAGGACTCCACGTGAGAATGGAGTTGCGAGAAAGAAGGAATAGAACTCTCAAAAAGGCAAAGGACCATGTTAGTCAAGCGGGGGTTACCAAAAAGATTTTGGATCAAGCAATCAACACACTTGCTACACTCAAAACAGGATGTATGATAAGCAGAGGCGGTGACAAAGACTCCTATGAGATTTGGATTTGGAAGAAAACCAAATATTGCATATTTGAGAATATTCGGATGTAAATGCTTCATCCACAACAATGGCAAAGATAATCTAAAGGCGTTTGATGCTAAAGCTGATGAAGGTATTTTCTTGGGATACTCAAATGAAAGCAAAGCCTACAAAATACTCAACAAGAGGACTATGGTTACGAGAGGAATCCATCCATGTGGTGTTCGATGAACCAAATGTTAATGGAGGAAACATAGAAGAATCAAGCGACAAGCCAAATCAACCAACCATGCGAGAAGAGTCCTATCAAACCCGGAATTGTAAACTCGAGAAGAAGATGAGATAGTGAATCTCAAAAACAATTTGGAAAATTTGCTAAGTGATTACGAGAGAGCTGATCATCAAGAACACATGGTTGCAAGACGATCGAATCCGCCTAACTTACTCCAACTTTGATGTAAGATGGCTGAGAGACCATCCAATTTAACTTGTCATTGGAGATATAAGAGAAGGTGTAAAAACAAGATCGAGAACTCAACATGAAGCTATGTTCACATGCTTCATCTCACAAATAGAGCCCAAAGATGTGTCACAAGCATTAGATGACACACATTGGATTCAAGCTATGCAAGAAGAATCAATCGGTTTGAAAGAAATAAAGTATGGGAATTAGTTCAAAGACCCACACATCAAAATGTTATTGGCACTAAATGGGTGTTCGAAATAAGATGAACGAGGAAGGTTGTGGTAAGAAACAAAGCAAGATTGGTAGCCAAAGGATATTGCCAAGAAGAAGGGATAGATTTTGATGAAACATTTGCCCCTCAGCAAGATTGGAAGCTATAAGGATGTTTCTTGCCTATGCGACTCACAAGAATTTCATTGTATATCAAATGGATGTAAAAAGTGCATTCCTAAATGGTTTATTGGAAGAAGAAGTGTATGTCGAACAACCTCCAGGATTTGAGCGAGAAGACTCTTGGAGATAAGGTATACAAACTCAAGAAAGCCTTTGTATGGATTGAAACAGGCACCCGAGAGCATGGTATGATACTTTGTCACAATTCTAAGCGAGAATGGATTCACAAAAAGAAAAGTAGATAGAACACTCTTTAATTCAAGACAAGAAGAGTATCTTGCTTGTTCAAATATATGTTGATGACATCATTTTTGGATCCACAAACAAAGAGCTATGTGAAAATTTTCAAACCTCATGCAAAGCAAATTTGAAATGAGCATGATGGGAGAGCCGACATTTTTCCTTGGACTCCAAGTGAAACAATTTGAAGGATGGAACCTTCATGAGTCAAACAAAATACACGAGAGATTTAATGAAGAAATTTGGTATGGAGGAGAAGTCTTACGTGAAAATATCAATGAATACATCGTCAAAATGGACGTGGATGCAGATGGCAAGTGTAGATCAAACAAGATCTGAGCACTTATTGGATCATTGCTCTATCTCACAAAGCAAGCAGGCCAGATATCACCTTTCTTTGTAGGTATATGTGCAAGATTTCAATTTGCTCCTAAAGAGAGCCATATGACGGCAGCCTAAGAGAATCTTGAGATACTTGAAAGGAAGCCAAGAAGTTGGCTTATGGTATCCAAAGGAATGTGGATTCAAGCTAATTGGCTATTCGACTCGACTATCTTTGGATGCGTTAGTTGAGTTGTGAAAAGCACCTCAGGCACATGTTAAATGCTTGGAAACAGCTGATTTCTGGTTTAGCAAGAAGCAAAATTCAATAGCCACCTCTTGGTGAAGCGAGAATACATAGTTGCGGGCAGCTGTTGTGCCCAAGTTCTATGGATGAGACAGCAGCTGAGAGACTATGAAGTTGAGGAAAAGGAAATTCCAATCATGTGTGATAACACAAGTGCAATTGCAATCACTCAAAATCCTGTGTTGCACTCAAGAACAAAGCATATCGATGTCAGATATCACTTCATAAGAGATCATGTTGAAAAGAAGGACATCATCTTAGAATATATCTCAACTGATAAACAATTGGCTGACATCTTCACAAAACCATTATGTGAGTCAAGATTTGAAGAACTCAAGCATGAGTTAGGGTTAATTGAGCTGAGTTAACACTCAGAAGACTCAAAGAAAAGAAATGAAACACAAAAAGGGAAAAAGAAATTTGAACTCACAAATCTGCTAAGTAAATCATTTGTATGTCGGAAAGACAAGAATAATCGAAGTCATTTGACAATTTGAGTCACTAAGAGAACTGTGAGAAGAAAAGTTAAATCAGCTAAGGGATGTTCTGAGTCATTTATGAGCAAAGTGACAAAACGCAATCGTTTTACTAAGCGGGAATGTTTTTAAGAATGACGTCAAGATAATGATGATGTGTACTGAGACAAAAAGCTGCACACCAAGCTTATGATTGGATATAAATCTGCCGCATTAAATATGAGACATTAAATGCTAAATCGGCGTGCAAAATCTAAGCCGTTGATTTCGATCACATTTCAAAAACCACCCGCACGCCCTTTCGTAAAACCATACTTACCCCATTTTCGTCTGTCTTCTCTCACATATCACCAAAACGGTTCATTTCTATCTCAGAAGCAAAGGCGAAACTCTCTCAAAACCCTCTCAGTATTCAAATCAAATTTCTAAGTTTCTTTTAAGTGAAATCGAAAAAATGGCGTCAACCTATGACTTTGTCAAGCTAGGAAAACAAATCCACACAGGGTCGATCAGTGGATTTCTAGGGCATGGTCAAACAGGGGTCCGATGACGCCTCATAAAGAAAAAATCACTCGAAAAGCTCAAACGCCTTTGAAACCATTTCGACGTTGGAATATCCAATGACCTATGTGGAGGAGGTCGCACAATTCTACGTGAACGCCCGAGATTCACGATGAAGGGATAAAGTCATCTGTTCATGGAAAGAAGTTCACCATCTCTCGCCAAGGATATGGTGAACACTGCTCACTACCAATAGAAGGAGCATCAAATCAAGGCGATGTAAACACGGGCCGGCCGCTTGGAAGGAAATAGCCAAGCCCGACTATCTTTGATAAAATAGCTTACCACGGCAAACAAGAGGTCTTTGAAGGAGGACTACCACAATTGTTGGACATAGTTGCCAAATGCATAGACATCAAATTTGGCGGCTTTTCACCAATCCAAAGCAAAGCCGATCGTAATGGCTGCGATCATCGAAGAAAGGAAAATAAAACTGGGCTGAGTTTGTTTACGCCAGACTCTGCAGAACGTAGGAACAAATCCTTCAAGGAAGATGGTGCATTTGGAGGATCCCAGGATATGGCCAGTGATTGGCGGTGATGGAGATGAAAGGAGTCCTGTAAACAAGCTATGATGTTCAGACAAACCCTTCCTGGCGCACAGAAGAGAGCCTACGCCAAGAGAGCTGACACAAGTGAGGGGGAATCAGCTGACCTCAAGATACAGCTGTTTCCTCTCCACCAGCAGAAGAAAGGTCGGCCCTCGGCACTTAAGAAGATCGGCCGGCCTCGCAAAGAAAGAAAAAACAAACTCAAGCTCCTACCCCTGCAACAGCCTGTCTGGCCCCCGCACTGCAGCAGCCTCTCGCTTCCTAAAGAAGAATTCGTGTCGAAGGATCATGCACATTTTCCTTCCGATCGTTGCAAGAGGAATCGATAGTTAAGACGCTTTTCGGCCCCGGGGAAAAACATCAAAGACGCTGTATGTAAATTGAACGAAGTACAAT
>JABTTQ020003449.1:0-124895 GCA_016081115.2 Rehmannia glutinosa
ACTATGCGGAAATATTGATGATCGGAAAAGTACTTCCGGATCATGTCAATTTTTAGGCTTATAGTTTCTTGGTTTTCAAAAGAAGCAAAACTGTGTTTCTTCAACTACGGGGTTCTAATATATTTCCGCCGTGATTTTGTTGTACTCAACTTTTCGATTTAAACAAACCTTAGCGGATTACAAATGCTCTTTTGAAAATGTACATATCTTTTGTGATAATATATCCGCTATAAATATTGCTCAAAACCCGGTTCATCATAAGCGTACTAAATATATTGAGATTCGACATCATTTTCTAAGGGATTGTGTTTCAAAACGTAAAATTGAGATATCTTTTGTACCATCTCAAGATCAATTAGCGGGCATTTTACAAAACCACTATCTTCTCGAGACTTTTTCATCAATACGAGCTCGGTTAGGCATAATGCATATTGAATGAAGCCTACGTTTGCATTGTGCACGTTTTAAAACTTAGGGCGCTAAAATCGGATTTTTGGTTGAAAATTCGGATTTTGGAAAAACCGACAAGACATTTGGTGAAGGAGTTGAGGGCAACCTAAGTCGCCTCAACCTCGACCGATACGCCTAAGCTATATTTTGGCTTTTAAACGTTGCTGTCTTGACATTCTTCATTTTTAACAATTTTTTGGCCATTTTTCGTCTCCTTTGCCAAATTCACTCTAATCTCATTCAAAAATGGTTTTCATGCATATTTTACACAACATGGACATTATGTAGCATGATCATCATCATTATGGCTCATTCTTTTCCGATCAAATGGTAAGAATTTCTCTTCTTTGCTCAATGGGTTGAACCTCGAGTTTTCAAGTTACTTGAAAATTTTTGACGTAATTTTCGTATGATCATGATGAGCTTGGTTGGTATGTTGTTATGTATGATGATTGACTTGAATTGATGTTGAATATTTTTGGCTTGAACCATTTACAAAGGTTATATACAACCTCTTTTATTTTTCATGCACACAAAGTGTTCGATAAAATGTCGCAATGATAATTTCAACTTCTACATGATTCTCTTGCTTTCAAAAGTCTTCTATTATTATTGAGATCATGTTTTGGCAAACAAAACGAGCATATGAACTCTTCATGTTACATTTCTCCCATTTTCCTTGGATCTTTAGCACATATTGCTCTATGGTTGATAAACCATCTCTTTTGCGCACTTTGATATGATTGTATGATGTTTTTATCTCCCTAACACTCTTTTTGATGATTCCAAAGGGGGAGAAACTGGACATTGGCTTGTTAGCCAAAAGAAGCTATAAAAAAAGCTCGAAATAAAAGCTATAAGCGATGGCTTTCTAAAGCCAAAAATACCTAGTCCATGGCTTGGATTATGGACTCAATTGCAAAAAGTTTATAAGTATTGTGACAGGGGGAGCTTCTTAGCTCATGATGCATTCTATATAAGCTTGTTATAGCTTGTGCTTTTTACTTATAATAATCGTTTGTTGATATGCTCATAAATAGGGGAGCTTTGTATGAAATACTTCTAACGGATAGTTTACTCGTAAAATCGAAATTTTATTTGGTTTTCAAATCGTCCTCAAGAAAATTGTTTTGATTTGTAATCATCAAAAAGGGAGTTTGTTAGATAAATGTTTTTATCATGATTTTGATGATTATGTTCGATTTTGTTCAAATATGTTTTTAAACCAAAACTATATCCCTAAATGTTGTCTAAACACTTCCGATCAACTTAAAATGTTTTTACTATTTTTCGGAGTATTTCTTGAAGTTTATTTTCAATAAAAATTGGATAACACATTTGTTTCAGTTTCAGCTCGACCGGTCTCTTTAGGGCAACCCGCACTGAGTTGAGTGAGAAACAGAAAAATGGGCGTAAGAAAATAGGTCAGGGCGGCCGGTCGACCGTGGCGGGCGACTGCACTGGGAGTTAGATTTTTGTTCTAGACTTCTCTGTTTCGTAAATTCTTCAGAACGGCAAGTCACAGCTAAGAGGCGGCACACGGTCGCATTCCCCTTCGACCGGTCCCCCTGTGTAAAAATTCGCAGAATTCAATTTCAATTTTATCTCTCGCGCGACCGGTCGAACCCATGTTTATCAGCAAACTATCCGTTGCATTTTAGCACTGACTTTTTCCTATTTTGTGGGATTTATTTCTAATGCTATATTGATCATTTTAAATGGTTTCTTTTGCGTAAAAATCACTCCCCAAGAATGAGCCAATGTCTGCGGAAATGAAAGTCAAGTCCCTTTTTATAAATAGAGACTTCATTCAAGCAACAAGAGACAACACTTATTACAAGCAAAAAGAGCATACAAAGCAAACACTTCTATATCTTGTTGTATTAGCTAAGCACTTTCACTTGCACTTATTTGAGGTCTGAAGGCTTTCAATTCTTGATTACACTTGTACTCATATTGTACCAATCTTTATTGAGTTGTAATCTTTATTTTGGTCATCATTCAACACAAGACATCCTTGTGAGTATTCTTGTGGTAAGAATACACTTGGGTGATCTAGGTGATAGGTGTTTGAAGGTTGTGGTAATCTTCAAAGGTGTCGTAAGAGGGTTGTGGTAATCCTCAAGGTGTTTAAGAGGATTGTGGTAATCCTCAAGGTGGTGAAAGAGGGTTGTGGTAATCCTCAAGGTGTTGTATTGATTTTTGATAAATTAATAAAATCTTTTTTTCTTTTTTTGAAATCCATCCCAGGAGATATCTTGGGGTGGTAGAGGATTAGGCCCTAGGTGGGTTGAACCTCTTTAAATCAACGAGTCTTGTTTATTTTCCGCATTTACATTCTTGTTATTTACTCGTTGTTTCGAAAAAGAGGGTGATTTGCGAAAAATCGGCATAATCTATTCACCCTCTAGATTATTGTAGCCACTGGACTAACAGATTTTTTCATAAATATTCTTTATAATTAATTTAATTTCAAATAATTTGTAGTTAATTCAATATCAAAATAAAAATAACATAGAAATAATGTATATGTATTTATATAAAATCTTTAAAATCGGTTCTAATTTCGGGTCCTCGGTTCGGAGTGGTTGATGCGGTTCGGAGCGAGTTCTCGTGACGGTATTTGAAAAATCTCGAACCGTACCATAAATATTTTTGATGCAGTGCAGTTGGGAAAGTCAAAAAAATCAACGGATATTTTCGGTTCGGAGATTTTTGTCCGGATATCGATTCGGTTTGGTAATCTCCAAGTCCGTGCACAGCCCTAGATGGCATTATCATTGTCCTCACCTTTGGGTTTTGTGGTCCACAATGTAATGTCCATAGTTTTGTTTTGTAACTTACAGAACATGGTTTCCACACCCCTTTCTATATTATAAATATTTTAATACATGTGAAAACATAGTATTAAAATAAAAACACACACGAAATAATAAGAAAACAATTTTTTGGCATGAGACACGGTTTAGGACCCAATATTTTAATTCAATTGGATCCATCTACTTATTTTGCATTCAAGAATAACATCCCTTATAAAAGCGTGGTGAACGAAGAGTGCGAGTTACGCATCAATTAAGAAGAAGCGCGATATGGGAAAACCACACGTAATAGCAATACCATATCCAGCACAAGGCCGTGTGCTCCCCTACTCGAGTTTTCACAATGCCAGCAAACCACGACATCAAAGTCACGTTCGTGAACACCGAGTTCAACCACGAGAAAGTCGTTAAATCGTTGTCCGATTCAGACAACGTGACAGAAGTCGTGAACATGGTTTCGATCAAGGACGGGATGGAACCGTGGGACGACAGAAATGACTTCGGGAAGCTAACGGAAGCGATGGATAGGGTCATGCCCGGTGAGCTCGAGTCTCTTATTGAAAAGATAAATACAAAAGGAGGAGAACAAATCACCCGTGTTATTCTTTGATGGACTATTGGGTTGGCCATTGAGGTGGCGGCAAAAATAGGGGTGAAAAAGGCATCCTTTTGGCCAGCTGCAGCGTTGACGGTGATCTCGTTGCTCAACATTCCGAAGCTAGTAAGTGATGGGATTGTAGACAGTAATGGTAAGTCTTTCGTTATCATCTACTTCTAATTCTGCATAATTTAATCAAAATCTAAATTTAGGCCCACACATGACCTATTATCTATGATAGGACTATGATAATCAGTATTTTGAAAAATGATAATAATTGATTGTAATTAACTATTATTTATTTGATTAGTCATCATCGTCATCATCAACTGCACCTTATCCCACTATGTGGGGTCGGTGGTGTGAAGTTTATAGTGTCAATTAATTGTCTAAAATTAGTTAACACCACAAATTCACACAAAAGGCAAAGTGGCAAAGTTTTTTAGGATGCCCTTCCTCGACGCAACCTTCATACGAAGGAGAAATTAGATGAAATTCCAAAACCATCATCATCATAAGTATTTCCACTTGCATGGAAAATACGATGAGACGGCAATGAGTTGAGATAGTTGCTCTAGTCATATCCCATTACATAATTGATATAGTAAAATCAACATGCACATATTATAAGACCGTATAATATTCTTATAATATTTTTATATATAGCTTCAAAAAGACAAGTATATACTACATAAGTATATATTATATATAATATTATATATATAGCTTATAAAGGTTTTCCAAAGGCGAGCCTAGCTCGATTATTTAAATAGACTTTATTTAAAAAAATAAGATTTTATAAAAGGCCTTAATATGACCTAATAGTTAAATAGGTCAAGCCAAACCAAGCCCATTTTAGGTCAGGCCATAGAACCCAATTGAGTTGGGTAGTATGAGCTTTCCACCACTAAGGAGATGAATGTTTTAGATTTATATTTTCTCTTTGGTTAGAATTTTATAAACAAATAACGACTTTTAGAGCTTATTCATCAGACACTCTCTTTAACTAATTCAACTTTTAGCTTTTATTTGCAAACAATCTCAACTTCTAATTCTCTGACAAATTTTAGGTTGCATTTGGATGGGAGGATTTAAATTTGGAGAGAGGATTTGGGGGAAAGATTTCAAATAACATATTTAAACATTGGATTTGAAATACTCCAAAATGACCCCAAAAATAGCTTTCAATAATTTGAAATTTCATTATAAGATGATTCCATCCAAACAACCTCAATGGATTTATTATTATGGATTTGAAATCCATAACTCTAAATCATTCCATCCAAATGTAGTCTTAGTTTCACTTTCTCTAAAAGCATATCTTACCAATATTTCGGTTTGTAGGAAGAATCTTGAAGAACCAGATGATTTAGTTCTCACCAACCATACCACCTATGCACTCCACGAATTTCATATGGGCTTCCATCGGTGATCAGGCCACACAAAAGATCATTTTCAACATGTTGAGCAAAATTAGTATCACAAGCAAATTATCAGATTGGAATATTTCCAACTCGTCTCATGATTTGGAGCCTAGCGCATTTTCACTATTTCCAAATATTCGACTGTGGGCCCTCTTACGTGCAACCGTCTCGGTAAATCAAGAGGGCCATTTCGTCGGAGGACTTAGATTGCTTGGCATGGTTGGATCAATGACCAATCAATTCCGTCATATACGTTGCATTCGGCACTTTGACCATATCTGATAAGACGCAGTTTGAGGAACTGGCTCTGGGGCTTGAACTCACCAACAGACCATTTCTATGGGTCGTGAGGCAAGATATAGCAGCCGATATGGATGAAGCATATCCGAAAGGCTTCAAAGACAGTGTACATAACCGAGGGCGAATGGTGAGTTGGGCCCCACAGCAACAGGTTTTATCTCATCCCTCTGTTGCTTGCTTCGTAAGTCACTGCGGTTGGAATTCTGCGATTGAGGGTGTTAGCAATGGAGTCCCTTTCGTCTTTGGCCTGTTATGCGACCATTTGTTTAATCGTTCTACATTTGTGATGAGTGGAAGGTTGGATTAGAACTAAATAAAGATGAAAGCGGAATTATAAGACATGCGAAATTAAGGATAAGTTGGAGAATCTTACGAGTGATAAAAGCTATAAGGAAAGAGTATTGAACCTTCAAGCAAAAACCATGGATAGCGTTAGAGGGGGCTCTCGTGAGAATCTCAATAATTTTATAGAGTGGATCAAGGATAATTGAAATTAATCCTTGTGAGACAGGGGTTATTTTATCTTGTGTAATAAAATATGAGAAAGTTGTTGTATTGCAAGAACTATGCTCGCTAGAATAAGTTTGAGATAATCGAATATGTGGAGTAATTAGCCTTGTCACCTAATAATAAAAGTCTTGTCTAATGTCTACTAGGTGCATGGTGAGGTTGTATTTCTAAAGACAGAAAATTTAAGTCTAATTCACTCTCTTTCACTAAGCCTTTCAACTATCTATATATTGTGAATTTGATAATGCAGTGGATGAAGTTTAATCAATTGTGGACAATAAAAAGGAAGAAAGCCATTAATCGGAGAAGTTCTCTACAATCAACAAAATTCACAACAATTTGAAAAACCAACCCCAAATTGTTGAGATATATCACTTGTGAATTGTCCCATATCGATTAATTAAGGGAAGAGAGCCCACTTTATAAGCGAGTGAGCTACTCCTCATATTTCCAATTGGTTTTAGGATGGAACCTCACTTGGTGGGTTTGGGCTCTCTCCCATATTGAGCACGCTTCATGTGTGAGACCGTGCAAGTCCTCCCGAATTTAAGCGGTATCAAAGCGGGCCCCATGCTCGGCCCGATTAAGGTGGACCGTATCACGTGATGTCATTGAGCGTGGAAGATCCTGTGATGATTGAATAATGAATTGATAAATGACTCACAAGTGAATGGGCGTCTTTGAGATATTTCACTTGTGATTTGTACCACCTCGATTAATTAAGGGAAGAAAAGTCTACTTTTATAAGTCAAGTGAGCTACTCCCCTATTACCAATTGGTTATAGGATTGATCCTCACTTGATGGGCTTGGTCTCTCTTCCATATGGGTGACGCTTCATGTGTGAGACCGCACCAAGTCCTCCCTAATTTAACATGGTATCAAAGCGGGCCCAATGCTCACCCAATTAAGGTGGACCGTATCACATGATGTGATTGAGCGTGAAAGATCCTGTGATGATTGATTAATGAAGGACTCACAAATGAATGGGGCGTGTTGAAATATTTCACTTGTGATTTGTACCACATCGATTAATTAAGGGAAGAGAGTTTACTTTATAAGTCAGTGAGCTACTCCCCTATTACCAATTGGTTATAGGATTGATCCTCACTTGATGGGCTTGGTCTCTCTCCCATATTGGTGACGCTTCATGTGTGAGACCGTACCAAGTCCTCCCTAATTTAACATGGTATCAAAGCGGGCCCAATGCTCACCCGATTAAGGTGGACCGTATCACATGATGTGATTGAGCGTGAAAGATCTGTGATGATTGATTAATGAAGGACTCACAAATGAATGGGGCGTGTTGAGATATTTCACTTGTGATTTGTACCACATCGATTAATTAAGGGAAGAGAGTTTACTTTATAAGTCAAGTGAGCTACTCCCCCTATTACCAATTGGTTATAGGATAGATCCTCACTTGATGGGCTTGTCTCTCTCCCATATGGGTACTCTTCATGTGTGTAAGACCATACCAAGTAGAATGATAGTTGATTATGCTAAAAATTGGTTTTAGGAGACCGACAAGTAGGACAATATTTGACCCGGATCACCTCAAGATATTAGAAATCTCTGTTGTAAAAATCCTCGTCTAGCCCCGATAAGTCTCCGCGCAGGCGCTAGGGCCCCTTGTCCGCCCTTTTTTTTTTTCGATTAGGCCCGACTAAACCCACCAAAACTCCGTGCGGGTCTAGCAGCCCCTGGGCCATCGCTTGCCTAACTAGCGCCTAGCGCTTTTTGTTATAAATAAATAATAATAATTTTAAATAATGAGATAACCATTCTTGGCATGAAACACGGTTTAGGATGCAAATATTGTAAAATGAAACTTGTAATAATTTTTAAATATTAGTATAAACTTATTTGACATTACTCACTCAATTTTCACAATTTCAGTGATAGCAACACACGTAGATCCAGGCCTATTTTTTTAATACTAATATAAACACAGAAAAGTACTTGAAAACGAATCGTATCAAATGATTAGCACAAAATAAAGAAAGATATCTACCAAAAAACGACCTATCTGTTTTATACAGTTATTAAAACAAGAGAAGGTGACCCTTCACTTTCATTTTGGCACAAGAAAAGATTATGCACGTATTTGTCGGCCCATATAATTGCACGAATTATACAACAAACATATGACAAAAATGCAGTTTTTTAATATCCCAATCACACTCTAATTTTAATCAAAACATACCACAATGTGAAGGAACAACAATTTAAATAAACCCGCATAGGTAACATAAGAAGCAAATACGTAATCATTGAATTCAATAATCTATAAAGGAGTGAAGAACGTAAAGCTCGAACACAAGAAGACGATAATGGGAAAACCACACGTAATAGTCGTACCTTATCCAGCACAAGGCCACGTGATCCCCATGTTAGAGCTTTCACAGTGGCTGGTAAAGCACGGCATCAAAGTCACGTTTGTGAACACCGAGTTCAATCACGAAAGAGTCGTTAAATCATTGTCTGATTTGGACAACGTACGACAGGTGGTGAACATGGTTTCAATCCCAGATGGATTGGAACCGTGGGAGGATAGAAATGACCTGGGGAAGCTAAGTGAAGCGATTTTCAGAGTCATGCCTGGGGAGCTTGAGTCTCTTATTATTGAGAAAAATATAAATGGAAAAGAAGGAGACAAAATCGTCTGCGTTATTGCTGATGGGTCCATGGGATGGGCTCTTGAGGTGGCAGCAAAAATAGGGGTGAGGAGAGCGGCCTTCTGGCCAGCTGCAGCGACGTCGTTGGCCTTGACGTTCGACATTCCAAAGCTAGTAAGTGATGGAATTATAGACAGTAACGGTAAGTCTTGTGTTATCTGCACTCTTCTTCTAGACACTGCAAAACTGAAAACCAAGGCCAAAATCAGATTGTTTTAAAAAATGGGTTAATTACAAAATCCACCCATAAGGTTTAGCCTAATTACAAAAAGAAAAATTATCTTTAAAAATTACAAATACCCCATTGGCATTTGTTTCTATTTTACACAAACTGAGAGGGGAGTATTTTTAGATAAATACAAACCGGGGTTAACATGTAAAGGGGGTATATGGGTTAACATGTTAAGGGGGTATTTGTAACTTTGGAAGATAATGTAGGATTTTGTAATAAGGCTAGTTTTCAAATTATTATCTCTTAAAAAAATCTGGAATCTATGCTACTAGCTACTTAGCTAATTCAACCGTATTCTTACCGATAATTGCTATGCAGGAAGAATCTTAAAGAACCAGATGATTCAGCTATCACCAACCATACCACCAATGAACTCCACGAACTTCGTATGGGCTTGTGTTTTTGATCAGGCCACGCGGAAAATTATTTTCGACATGCTGATCAGAACTAGCATTACAGTCAAATCGACAGATTGGATAATTTGCAACTCATCTGACGATTTGGAGCCAGGCACATTTACTCTATTTCCAGATATTCTACCGGTGGGCCCTCTTTTGGCAAGCAACCGTCTAGGAAAATCAGTAGGTTACTTCTGGCCAGAGGACTCTGCTTGCTTGGCATGGTTGGATCAACAGCCAATTAATTCCGTCATATACGTTGCGTTCGGTAGTTTCACCATATTTGACCAGACGCAGTTTGAGGAACTAGCTCAGGGGCTTGAGCTCACGAACAGGCCATTCCTGTGGGTTGTAAGGCAAGATATAACAGCCAATATGGATGAAGCATATCCGAAAGATTACAAAGACAGAGTACACAAGCGAGGGCTAATGGTGAGTTGGGCCCCGCAACAACAGGTTTTATCTCATCCCTCGATTGCTTGCTTCATAAGCCATTGCGGTTGGAATTCTACCGTTGAGGGTATTGGCAATGGAGTCCCTTTCATCTGCTGGCCATATTTCGCGGACCAGTTCGCTAACCAGACCTACATTTGTGATGAATGGAAGATTGGATTAGGACTAAGCAAAGATGAATGTGGAATCATTAGACGAGGAGAAATAAAGGATAAGTTGGAGCATCTTCTGAGTGATAAAAGCTATAAGGAAAGAGTCTTGAATCTTCAAGTAAAAACCATGGATGGCGTTAGAGGAGGGTGCTCTCATAAGAATTTCAATAATTTTATAGAGTGGATCAAGGATAACTGAAATAATTCCTTGTGAAACAAGCTTATGTTTACCTCATCTAAGAAATTTATGGGAAAGGTGTTGTACTGCAAGAATTATGCTTATCTAGAATAAGTTCGAGATAATTGAATAAGTCTCCACAGTTTCAGCTCCATGGATTTGGACATTGACCACATACATATGGTGATAAACATACTATTATCCCTATTAGTACTGGCCAATGTGGTGAGAATAGAATGTGGGCATGAAAATATACAAAATATACTATCAGCACAAAATGGTGATTTGTATGCTTCATCTGAAACATAAAGTCATAAACTGACAAGTTATAAATGTACAACAAGTGCCAAAGAAACAAATTTAACAACTTTGATCAGGTGGCAGAAGTTATCAACAGTGCTTTGAGATATTTCCAGATGCATGCCATAAAAATTACGTGGATTTCTTATCAGACAGAGACTCACAGAATGATAAATACATAGAAAGCTTCAACTTGTAACTCTATCTTCAAAGCTGCTTCCACAGTTCGATTAAGGTAACACAATGGTGGAGAATCGACTAAGAATATGCATAGTTTTTAAAAGAGAATGGAGACCATTAAAATCAATGCTGATTTGATGTAATTGAAATCATAATTCATAAAAAAGAACAATGAAGCAGATAAGCCAAACAATAAGGCAGAACAGTTAAAAATGAAGACATAGTAACAAAAGCAAATATAAAATAAACATTATAAGGGATAATTACAAGATCCCCTAAGGTTTGGGGTATTTACAAAAAAAAAAAAAAAACTAGAGAAGTTTCAAAATTACAAAATCCTCCTTGAGGTTTGATTCCATCTTAAATATGGGGAGGTAATTGTAATGTTTTCTATAAATATAAGGGAGTGTTTGAAATGTTTTTGCTTATGAAGGGAGAAAAATGTAAGACATAATCAAACCTAAGGGAGTTTTTGTAATTTTAAAAAAAATTATGAGTTTGTTTTGTAAATACACTAAACCTCGGGGTTCTTTTGTAATTATCCCAAAGTATAATTACGCCTAAACCCTACACTTCATGCCTATATTAATTCAAGTGCCAAATTTGTTTCTACAATAGTTAAAAGCATAATTTTGTTATGATCATGATTCTCATTGCAACAAAATCAGAATGACTAGTCATAATTATGCATGAAGTAATTGGTCACAGAGAGTACACTTGATGTGGGATGCCGGCTGGAAATACTTTAGATGCCATCGGTCTTTCATCAGAAGGAACGATTAATTCCAAGCTGACAAAAATTAACCCTTTCTCTGCTGCTTCCAGAATCAATGCAGCGTACAGTTGTCAAATCAACAGAAAAAAAAATATGCATAAATTTAATGTCCTAGGAAATAACTTGGATTAAATGACGTCTTAATCATCACCAAGAAGAACAATGCAGCAGAGTAGAGACAAAGACCTAAACAATATCAATGACACAAGAGGTAAAAAACAAAATATAAGAACACAAACCACACTAATGACAAAAGGGAAGAGGTGATTCCAGCTTTGGCATTTACGTAAGCCAGGAGGAACTGACAAGACTTTGATGTTGAGTTCTTTATTTTCATCACCCATGCTACCTATAAAAATAAGGTAAAGAAAAAGTTTAACAACTAACAAAATATTTTGAGGGTGAAAATGGGTAGACCACATGTATTAGTCATACCATATCCAGCACAAGGCCATGTGATCCCCTTGATGGAGCTTGCCCAGTGTTTAGCAAAAGATGGTATCAAAGTCACATTTGTCAACACTGAGTTCAACCACAAGCGAATCGTGAAAGCACTGTCACAAACTGGAAACATAAATGAATCGATACAACTGGCTTCGATCCCAGATGGGTTAGAACCCTGGGAGGATCGAAATGACTTGGGAAAACTAACAGTAGCAATGTTAAAGGTCATGCCTGAGAAACTGGAGGCTCTCATAGAAAAGATAAATGAAACAGAGAGCGATAAAATCGTATGTGTTATTACAGATTATGGCATGGGATGGGCATTGGAGTTGGCAAACAAACTGGGAATCAAGAGAGCAGCCTTCGTGCCAGCAGCTGTTGCTCTGTTGGCCTTGGCAGTCAATGCCCAGAAACTGGTTGATGAAGGGATCATCAACAGTGATGGTGAGTCCCAGTTTGTTTTGCATTCTCCTACAATGTAATACATACACCAAAACTCCATCTTAACACACAAGCAATGATTATTCGACTAACTGTAAATGACAAAACTCATAGTAATTAGTTTTCATTTTGAGTCTTGGGAAAACTATAGTGCAAGCTATGTCCATGGTCCAACATCTGCATATTCTTTTGATTTGAAAGTGCTATGATGCAACATATCATTTTCATCAATAATTCATGGCAATCAGGTCGAAAATTTAACAAGTAGTATACCTCTATGTGAACGTTATTACCACTGTTATTTTGTGCAAAGGTTAATTACAAAAAATACCCTTGAGGTTTAGTCAAAATTATAAATAGCCCCTTGATATTTGTATATACTTTACAAATTACACCCTCAGGAGGGAATATTTGTTAAGTACAAATCTCAAGCAGGTATTTGTAATACCTTAATGGGGTAATTGTAATTTTGAAAGATAACTGCAGTTTTTTATAATTAGGCTAAACCTGAAGGGTAGTTTTTGTAATTTAACCCTCTTTGTAATTTACAACTAACAGAAATATTATTTCTAATCTGATTCCACCAGGAACACCCTTGAAGCACCAGATGATTCAGCTGTCGCCAGATATGCCCACAATGAGCACTATGAACTTGGTATGGACGTGCATGGGTGATTTTACCACGCAAAAAGTCATATTTCACTCAATATCACAGAATATCACATCAGCAAAATTGGCAGATTGGATACTTTGCAACTCATCTTACGAGTTGGAGCGAGGAGCACTCACATTGGTTCCTAATTGCTTGCCAATAGGCCCTCTTCTGGCAAGCAACCGTCTCGGAAAATCAGCAGGACATTTCTGGCCAGAAGATTCTGCCAGCTTGGCATGGCTTGATCAACAGCCAGCTAATTCCACCATATACGTTGCATTTGGGAGCTTTACAGTTTTGATCAAACCCAGTTCCAGGAATTGGCGCTTGGGCTTGAACTTACCAACAGGCCATTCCTGTGGGTTGTAAGGCAAGATATGACTCAAGACAATGATAAGGCTTATCCAAAAGGATTCAAAGACAGTGTGAAAAATCGCGGGAAATTGGTCGGTTGGGCGCCTCAACAGAAGGTCTTATCTCACCCTTCTGTTGCTTGTTTTCTGAGCCATTGTGGTTGGAATTCTACCATTGAGGGTGTAAGTAATGGAGTTCCTTTCTTGTGTTGGCCCTACTTTGCGGACCAGTTTCTCAACCAGAGCTACATTTCTGAATATTGGAAAGTTGGATTAGAGTTAGACAAAGATGAAAGTGGAATCATTAGACAGGCAGAGATAAGGAAGAAGGTGGAGCTTCTTCTGACTGATAAAAGCTACAAAACAAGAGCCTTGGATCTTAAATTGAAGGCCATGTCTAGCGCCACAGGAGGGTGTTCTCAGAAGAATTTCAATAATTTTGTTGATTGGATCAAGGAAAACTAAGTTTTATTATTTAAGAGTGTATCAATCAAAGTTCATTTAAAATTTCCCAGAACAGATGTGTTGTGAATTGAGCATCTACAGGAGGATCTTATACATCAAAATTCAAACTGTATCTGATAAAAATTATACGTAAGAGAATTTAAGCACAAATATGAATCATGTATTACAAGTCTTCTCTGGCTCACTATCAACTTCCTGTTTCTTTCACATAATAGATTTCTTGGCAAACACAAAAAGTATTGGGTAAATTACAAAAACTACCACAGAGGTTTTGCCTAGTTACAAAAAGATTCAGTTATCTTTCAAAATTACAAATACCCTATTAGGTATTACAAACACCCCGTTGAGGTTTGTATTCCTTAACAAATACCTACATCAAACTTTATCTGATAAAAAATATACATAAGAGAATTTAAGCACAAAATGAATCCTGTATTACAAGTCTTCTCTGGCTCACTATCAACTTCCTGTTTCTTTCACATAATAGATTTTCTTGGCAAACACAAAGCATTGGGTAAATTACAAAAACTACCCCAGAGTTTTGCCTAATTACAAAAAACTCCAGTTATCTTTCAAAATTACAAATACCCGCTTGAGGTTTGTATTCCTTAAAAATACACCCGTGATGAGGTGCAATTTGTAAAATAGAAATAGGTGTCAAGGGGATATTTATAATTTTGAAAAATAGCTGGATTTTATTGTAATTGGACTGAACCTCAAGGGTATGTTTTGTAATTAACCCAATAATATTCAGTAAACATACATGAATCACTCACTGCATGAAATTGAAGAAAAAAATCAAGTGGGCATATAACCAATGCATCTGTAATATCAGCGCAAGAAAATGAACTTGTTCAAAAGTACAAGTCGTAATCATCTTTCAAGTAGGACAAAAATAAAAATTCTACAGGGCATGTTATTAGTTGACCTGGTAATAGAAATTTAGAAATTATCTGACCATGTCTTCCATTTTCTGCAGGCCTTAAGATACTTATATGTATAGCTCTAGTTATCAGAAGGAAGGATGAATACAAATGAAAGCTGCCAAAATCTAAACCTATATCAGATGCTTAAAACAAATTACCACAAGAGAGCACAAACTTACAGAACAAACAAACTAATATGCAAAGTTCTAAGAGATGATGGAAACATAAAATAGTGAATTAATGTCATAATCATCACTAAGTACAAGAAGGAAGCAGACAAGAAGAAAGCAAAGTGGAAATAGCAAGTTGCAAAAGGTAAAAATGAAAACATACAACAAACCTCGTATAAACGATGGAAAAGAAGAATTGATCCTGAACGGATTCCAACCTTGGTATTGAGACAAAAGCCTCCAGGCAAAAGGTTGATTTTGAATTCTTCATTTTCATCACCAACTTCACCTATTAGAGTAACGTAAACAGGCATGAAGTAATCATATAACCAGTGAGTGAAGAAAAATGGGAAAACCACACGTCCTGGCTATACCATACCCCGCACAAGGCCATGTAATTCCCATGATGGAGGTTGCCCAATGTTTAGCAAACAACAGTGTCAAAGTCACATTTGTTAACACAGAGTTCAATCACAGGCGAGTAATGAAGTCATTTCCACAAACGGGATACAAGCATGAACTGTTAAGTTTGGTTTCAGTTCCGGATGGCTTAGAATCTTCGGAGGACAGAAATGACCACGGAAAGTTAGCAGAGGCAATGGCAAAGGTCATGCCTGGGAAGCTGGAGGCCCTAATTGAAGAGATAAAAGGAACCCAAAGTGATGAAGTCACATGTGTTCTCACAGACTTTTTCATGGCAGGGGCATTGCAGCTGGCAGAAAAATTCTGCATCAAGAGAGCAGCCTTCTTGCCAGCATCAGTAGCAATGTTGGCCTTAACAATCAATGCTCAGAAACTAGTTGATGATGGGATCATAGACAGCGATGGTGAGTCTCGTTTCATTTTTCTGATACAGACTAACAATGCAATACCAAAAATTGCATATCGCTAATTCTCAATCAATAATATTGTGAAGGATAAATTAAAATCAGAAACAGATTATTTTCTAGACAACTAGAGTTTACAATATAACATCACACACATAATTATCTGCATATTCTGATACAGACTTACAATGCAATACTAAAAATTGCACATCGTTAAATCGCAATCAATAATAACACAATGAAGGATAAGTCCTAAAATAAGAAACAGATTATGTTCTGGACAACTAGAATTTACAGTATAATCCATCACACACATAATTATCTGCATATTCCTGCACATTAATGGTCTAATTATATAGCTTATCATTGTCATAAAAATTCAAGAATTAAGACCTACAAACAGCAGTAGTTATACCACAATTTGAAAATTGCTATAAACATATACATACATATGAGTGTGGATTTATTGTGTGTGTGTGTGTTACTCAACTAAGAGTCTAACAAATATTTATTCCAACTCTTCTTCAACAGGAACGCCTTTGACAAACCAGCTGATTCAGCTGTCTCCATCCATGCCTGAAATGAACCCTACGAACTTTGCATGGGCATGCTTTCCTGATTTGAGCATGCAGAGAATTATTTTTCAGGCTATTATCGAAAACAACAAATCAGCAAAACTAGCTGAGCGGCTAATTTGCAACTCATCTTACGAGTTGGAGCCTGGGGCACTCACTTTTACCCCTAATTGTTCACCAATAGGGCCTCTTCTTGCAAGCAGCCGCCTCGGGAAGTCAACAGGCTACTTCTGGCCTGAAGATTCCACTTGCCTCGCATGGCTTGATCAACAGCCAACCAATTCTGTCATCTCCGTTGCATTTGGAAGCTTTACTGTTTTTGATGCAATTCAGTTCCAAGAATTGGCTCTGGCCCTCGAACTCACCAACAGGCCATTCCTATGGGTTGTAAGGCAAGATATAACTCAAGATATCGATGAAGCATACCCAGTAGGGTTCAAAGACAGAGTAAAAATCGCGGGAAAATGATCGATTGGGCACCTCAACAACAAGTATTATCCCATCCTTCTGTTGCCTGCTTTCTGAGCCATTGCGGTTGGAATTCAACCATTGAGTGTATAAGCAATGGAGTCCCTTTCTTGTGCTGGCCCTACTTTGCAGACCAGTTCTTTAACCAGAGCTATATTGTTGATAAATGGGAAGTTGGATTGGGCCTAGAAAAAGATGAAAGTGGAATCATTAGACAGCAGGAAATTAAGAATAAGGTGGAACAGCTTTTAACTGATAAAAGTTACAAAACAAGAGCAATGAAACTTCAAGCAAAGACCACAGCTAGTGTCAAAGAAGGAGGATGCTCTCAAAAGAATTTCCATAACTTCGTAGATTGGATTAAAGAAAACTAGGTCCTTATGAAAGCAGAGTTGAATCGTGCTAAGATTGAGAGAAAATAATCAATTTGAAATCATGGACTGTCACTTTATCAACAGTAATCCTTTCAGAAATGTATTTGACATAAATTATGTACGAAACAAGATAAGTGTTTTTCCATAAAGTGATGTTTAGTGTGAGATTCATGTGGCTCATAACATGTTGACGTTACTATACCGCATGATCAAGGGATTGACTCGGAAGCTATAAAATAGTATTTGCTCAATGAAACAATCCATCCTTCCTTCACTTTTTCACGGCCTACACGAGAAACGAGCTAATGCTTCTTAAGCTTGAAATTCACTGGCATTAATCCCCATTAAAAATATGCACTCGCAGTGCTTTCACAATTGTTGAAATTGAACTCATTCTTTTTAACAGCGATTAAATCACTGCATTGAAAAAAAGAGGTCGTCGTTGCTTTGTTTAAATTTGAAGATCATCAGCCAATTTTGTGAAATTCGTAGTAATTTGGCTGGATTGATTCTGATGATTTTGAGCCCTACACGAATTTTCCTTCGATTCGTGCAACCCGTTGATACCCATTCGAGATTGATTTGGGGATTGAAGACAACTTACGAGGCGGCCATATTGGTGGTATTGGGCGGACAGTCGCGATTTTGAGCGAGCTTTTCCGGCGAAATCCTGGGCGGCCGTGCTAAGGAGCCATGCGTTTGGTCTTGGGCAAAGGTGGGCTCTTCCTTTTGTCATTTATGTGGTTTTTGCTCTTATATTTTTGTTTTTGACCTCTAGTTTAGGTCTTTTCCTCTGTGTTGCATTGTTCTTCTTATGATTATTATGGTTTGATACTTTCCTCTGCATAGGCTAAATCAAAATCCATAGAACTGAAATTGTGATTAGATCCGGGGAGGTCAACTATGATTGGATTGGGGGATCAATCATACTAGTTCTTTTACTTAGGAGAGATATCAGACTCGCTGGAGTTTATTTTGGTGGTAGCGATAAGCGGTCGTAGTTGTTGTCTCGAAAGATAGTCGGATGTAAGCTCTAAAAATTGAGTTATAAAAAAATAGAACTGAAATTGTGGAAACTTATTCAATTATCTCAAACTTTTTCAATACAAGGATAATTCTTGCAATACAACACACTTCCCATTATTTTCTTACATAAGATGAAATAAGCCTGTTTCACAAGGCATTATTCAACGTATTCAATTATCTCAAACTTATTCTAAATAAGCAAAGTTTTTACGATACAACACATTTCCCATTATTTTCTTAGATAAGATAATATAAGTCTATTTCACGAGAGAATTATCTCAATTATCATTGATCCAATCTATAAGCTTATTGAAATTCTTATAAGAGCTCCCTTCTTTAACACTATCCATGACTTTTTCTCGAAGATTTAAAGCTCTTTCCTTGTAGCTTTTATCAGTCAGAAGATTTTCCAACTGATGTTTTATTTCTTCTCGTCTAATAATTCCATTTTCATCTTTCTTGAGTCCTAATCCAACCTTCCACTCGTCACAAATGTAGGTCTGGTTAAGCAATTGGTCCGCATAATATGGCCAACATATGAAAGGGACTCCATTGGCAATGCCTTCAATCGTAGAATTCCAACCGCAATGGCTTATGAAGCAAGCAACGGAGGGGTGAGATAAGACTTGTTGTTGAGGAGCCCAATTTACCATTCGTCCTGCATTCGTACTCTGTCTCTCGAATCCTTTTGGATATGCATAATCGATTACATCTTGTCGAACAACCCACAAAAACGGTCTATTGGTGAGTTCGAGCCCTAAAGCCACTTCCTCAAGCGTGTTTGGTCTAGTACGGTTGAGGTACCAAATGACACATATATGACAAAATTAGTTGGTTGTTGATCCGGCCATGCCAAGCAAGTAGAGTCGGACCCGGCAAGAAGTAGTCTCATTGATTTTCCGAGACGATTGCTTGCCAAAAAGAGGGCCTATAGATAGAAAATTCGGGAAGAGGGAAAATGCACCCTTCTCCAAGTCATAAGATGAGTTGCAAATTATCCAATCTGCCGATTTGATCGAAGAGTTGGATCTTATCATCACGTCTAAAAAGACTTTCTGTGTAGCCTCATCACCAACACAGGCCCAAATGAAGTCCGTAGAGTTCATGAGTGGCATGTTTGGTGACAAGCTCGAATCATCCGATTCTTCAAGATTTTTCTGCATGTATGTAGTTAGATACATGTATCTCCCAATACTATTAAGTAATTTTCCCTGTTGATGATGAAACGTCGTTGCATTTTTATGATAAAAACTTTTAATGTATATATATATATGAATTTTTTTGTCATCGAACTATTCGAGTTTTTCAACTTTATTACTTAACTATTTTTCCTCGAGATAGGTTAGTTCACCTCCTAAAGTTCGGTGGTTTTCAAATTGCCTCGTCCGAGGCTCGGTTTGGTGGAACACCATAATCCAAATTGCCACCTTAAGAATCATGCATGTACATCATTAATGGTGGAATTAAGTAAAAATTTCCGCTAGAAATGAGACGGAGGTGACAATTTAAAAAACTCATGGACTTTAGGAGGAAAAATGCCAAAAAAAAATTAGATAGCAAAGTTGAAAAAAACTCGAATAGTTAGGATGACAAAATATATTTTCTGCACAAATACATATATATATATATATATATATATATAGAGAGAGAGAGAGAGAGAGAGAATGAACCATATGCATACATAGTGGACTTACCATTACTGTCTATAATCCCATCACTTATTAGCTTTGGGATGTTGAACGACAAGGCCAACACTTGCCCGGAGCCGTCCAAAAGGTGCTCTCCCGATCCCTAGTTTTTCGTGGCCACCTCAAGAGCCCATGCCATGGCCCCATCAGCAATAACACATGCGATTTTGTCGTCTCCGTTTTCTTTGTTGATTTTTATAATAAGGGAATCCAGTTCCACGGGCGGGACACTAAAAATTGATTCGGTTATTCTCCGAAGGTCATTTCTATCCTCCCATGGTTTCAACCCATCTCGGATTGGAACCATGTTCACGACTTCTTGAATGTTGTCCGATTCGGACAATGATTTAAGAATCGTTTTGTGTGAACTCGGTGTTCACAAATGTGACTCGGGCACCATGCTTTACCAGCCATTGTGAGAACTCCAACATGGGAATTACATGGCCTTGTGCTGGATATGTTACAACTATTACATGTGGTTTTTTTGCCATATCGTCTAATTAATTTCTTATGCTCACAATATTTTTGCACACACCAATCTTCTACCTTTTATAGGTGATCATGTGTGTCGCTGGATTATTGTTGGGAACATTATTCTTGACTTTTTATCTTACCAATTTGGCAAATTGACTGAAGAATCAAAAGTCTTTTATTTTTTCATTTTTGTGGACTGAAATAGATGCCCTCTTTTAAAGATTTTGAGTATCTATATATGGGCATTGGATTCTCTTTTAAAAAATAATAATAAAGCAAAGTGTATTAAATGGGAAAATAATACTCCATGGCTATATCTACACATGGAAATAGATAGAATTAGATAGAATTTATGTTGTTGCTCATTTTTTCAGTATTTTTTTGTGTTTATACGAGTTATCACATTTCATATTTGAGTACTTATGAAAATTTATTTTTTATACTTTAAATATTATTTTTTAATTATACTTAAGACGTCCGTATTTTTAATAATATAAAAATATATAATTTTATATGTATATATATTGTACCAAATATCCTTAAAATATTAAAATATGTAGTATTCTCATACTCATATTATATATGTGTATAAAATATCCGTATCAATATTTCATATGTCATATATTGTCCTACTTCTATGTTACACTTTGTACAATCTCTTTAAATCAATTTCTGGTACAACCAAATATTGTAAATTAAAAATTAATTTCTACTAACACCAATTGGTCAAACGGATGCGACCTAAGTCAGTTATCGAATGCTTAAGTTAGGGGTGTCAATTTAGGACCCGACACGCAAACCCGACCACCTAACCTAACACGAAATTAATGGGTATGGGTCCGGGCTTCGTGGGTCCGGGTCGAAATTGGTCGGACCCGACTAACTGCCAATTAAACAGTCGGTCCGGTCAACCTACTATGACCCGTCTAACCCGTTTGTGAATTTAAAAAAATTAAGTAAATAATTAATTGTAAGAAAAAAACAACAAACAAGAAATATCTTTAAAACTCAAATGATAAAACCTCATTAACTATGTGTTTGTTATTATTATGCATATCTTTTTGAATATTGTCCTCAAAATATAATTAGTATGTTATGTTATTTATGCAATTATGTCATTTCTTTTTGTATGTTGTAAATTGTAATATTTTTTATTGATCGAATAGTGTATGATTAAGAAAAAAATAAATTTATTGATTAAAAATATTAAATATATATTAAAATAATTTTATTAGACGGGTTAAGTGGGTGGTCGGGTTTTTGTGAAATAAGCGGTCGGATCAGGGTTCAAGATTCCGACACGAATAATTAAAGTCGGGTCGGGTCCGGTCGGCCGACACGACACGCGAACCTGCGAACCGGACCCACGAACCCGGACCCAACCCAAATTGACACCCCTAGCTTAAGTCATCTTTTGTGCGTCACTATAGATGACAAATTAATATTTGATGACAAATTAATGTTTGGTGGAAGATTAAGTCTTGTATGGTTATGTTTCCATGCATCATTTCTAGTTTCTAATGTTAGAAAGTGAATTTTGAGATTTTATTGGTTTTCGTTTGGAAACTAGAATTATGTTTGGATGATAGAATGAGAATAAGTTTTATATAGGTTTGGAAATAAGATTATGTTTGGTTGAGTAGTTTTGAAATAATATTTTATGTATATAATAATTTGAAAAGTTGATAGTGGTTGAATATTTTAATTGAATATATAATATTATATTTGTAAGATTGTAGGTGATGGGTCTCATTATATAAATATAATTAAAAATAATAATATTTTAAGTAGATAAAATTGGTAATGGAGGATCCCACATAAATAATTAGATAAAAAATGAGAATATTGATTGATGAGTAATGCAGGGTAGTATATAGGGTTGAGAATTAAAGTTATATATTTGAGATGTTGTTTTATGTAAAAAATGGAAAGTGAAAATGATAATTTTCATTTGAAATTTTATAAACAAATATGATTTAATTTCATTCTATGAATAGTTGGAACTTGAAAATGGGTCTTTAGAAATATAAACAAACAAGACCTACTTGTGTTACATTTGGTCTATAAAAACTTTGCAGTTCGAATGGTAGCTGAAATCCTTAGGGATTGCAATGGCAACCCTGATGTCTCAGGTTTGATTCCTGACTAAAACGAAGTTTTGGGGTTGAGTTTGTCCCTCAGACCTCATCCCTCATAGATTAGGACGATTCGTAGGAAGGACGGATGTCCCATGGTCCGAAGAAAGTGTGAGGTCTGTATCCCTAGCTAATGTGGGGATACTCTTGGTCGACATAAAAAAAATAAAACTGCCTCATGGATATAATTTGTGGGAGAAATCCATCAAAACAATTTATTAGGCTTGTTTTACCATTCATTTGCCTAGCTATGTCTTGGGCAAAACAAAACAAACCAAGCAAACCATCAGAACTTAGAAATAGTGATGGCATTCAGTCTTCTTTCATTTTTCCAATTATTTCATGCTAGTTTTTCTTTTATTTCAAGATATATTGTGGCATCATTCCCTCCTTGTATTTAGAGAGAAATTGTATTGTAGTTCCTATTTTATCGCGAATTGCTCCTACCATTTATTTTACCAGATTTCATGTTATACTGTCCACATTCTACTTTTAGATGAATGACGCATGTCTATATCATAAATATATATGTTGTTGAATGTTTCAATGTATTTCACACGTCATCATCATCTAGCGAGATGAAATAAGAAGTGGAATATAAATATGAATAGAAATGACAACTCTACACTTGCCCTTGATTTCTAACTCAAATATTTTGGAGATTTTCCTCTTATAATATTCGTGTCCATTCTATCTATATTTTTTTCTCATTTCATTATTGTCATGAGTTTGTTTGGATCCATAATTTCCTAAGCTACAATATCTCTTAAAACTTTAAGTCACGTGTAATTAAAAGAGTAAACTGTGTTTTTTTAAATAAAAAAAAAAGAGTAAACTGTGTTTTCCATGTGATTGAAAAACTTTTTTTTTTGTTATAAAGTAAAAGCATTGTCCTCCAATAAATAATATAATATTAAAGATTTTCAGAGCTGGGGCATCTGATTCTCCTTCAAACTTTTTTTTTTTTCTTTTGTTCCAATTTTTCTTTGAGGGGTTCTTAAGAAGAACAAATTATGGAACATGTCAGATTAATAGTGAGTTCAACATGAAATAAAAATAAAAAATATCAAATCGTTAAATTAAAAGGATATGTAGTTATTATATTTATACATTAGCAAAACCTATACAAATATGGAGCAATAATAAAAATTTAAGTGTAAAAGTAACCAATTGAATTACCTTAATATTTTTACTTTTCACTTTACTTTAATTTAGACTGTATATTTTTGAACATGGATAAATATGTTCAAATTTATTAATTTACATTGGATGCATAACTATAATTTCACCTCAAATTTGAAAAAATTAATAGTTTAAATTTCAATGTTAGTTAAAAAAGATAAAAGAAATTGGCCAAGAGAAGTTATAATTAAACACAAAAGTTAAAATAGAATTTTTCAAAAATTTAATTTCTTTGCTAATATATTTTTTAAATAGATGTTAATTATATAAATATATTAAGTATGGACAATGCAAAAGAAATATACATAAATTTTTTTTATTTATTCTGATTTGGTGCAAAGCGCAAAATTACATATGCAAATTATAAATGAAAAGGTGCAACAACTTTAATATATATGGGGCACATAACCGGATTTTGACCTAATATTACGTTGCTGGTGGGATCCAAATGGCAATGTGCAAATCCGCATAGTTTATATGACAAAGTATATATAAAAAAAAGTGCAAAAAATCTCGTGTTTTAGATGAGAAAATATTTTTTCCACTTCCATTTAAAGGGGACTAAGTTTATTCTTCAAATGGATATTCTTAAGGCTTCCATTTAATGAAAATCAGATTCCCTTAGTAGTGACTCGATCAGATTCTCTACTTGTCTCTACTTATTGAGTTATTGTTCAAATGGAATGAGAATCAACACACTTTATTGAATGAGAACCAAATGCCTCTACCATTCGAAATATTCAATATTATCTATAGTCTAGGGGGACAACAATTTCTATGTAACAACGACTAAAAGAAAATGTACAAAAACTTGTCAGAGATGGTCTCATTGATTATATCCATGCATGAGACGGATCATATATTTAAATAGCTAGAATTTCGATCCAAATCCATACTCATTAAAATAATCCATATTTTTGCATGTGTTTAGGATCCGTCTCATGGACTTAGATCCATGAGACAGTCTCACATGAGACCTCCTCAAGAAAATAAAAATCAATCAAATGGAGAACATTGTTTATTCTTCAATCACATGTGACAAAACTAAGTTCCAGTTGCAGTTGGTTACGATATCATTTTTGTGTTCTCTTTCTCTTTTTTATTAATATTACCAAGTTATGAAAATATTTTAATACGTTGAAAATAAATTAAATAATGAGAAAACCTTTATGGGCATGAAACACGGTTTAGGGAACAAAACTATAATATGTAATTTATAACAAATATTAAATGTCACCATAAAATTTATTTAACATTACTCACTTTCATATTTTCTTTTTTTTTTTTTTTTTTTTTTTTGATGTGGGAAAGAGGATGAGATTCGAACACGAACTGTTTACAAAGTAACATATCATTTGTCCCTTGGACTATAACCAAATCCCGATCACTCTTAATGAGTCGTACGGTCGTTGAATGGTGATAGTGTAATCATCGGGTTCTTCAAGATTCTTCCTGCACTCATAGTGAGTATTGGTAAGAATAATTTGAAAATCAAGAATTAAAACTTACAAACAACATTACTTATATATAATTTGAAAATACTTGATCCTCTATCTTCTTCCTCGTTTTCTTCTTAGGAGGATGGGGGGAATAATTTCATTGTTGTTAGTCTCAATAAATTTGTCCTCAGTGTGTGACTTGTATTTGTCTCCGATATAGTGACTTTTTTTAGTTAATAAGTTTGTCTCATATGTGGGATTTTGTTCAGAATACTAGATGAGTCATGAGTCATTACCCGATAGTTGACATAAATGATATCAATTTCTTTGGTGTGTGCTCTTGTCCAGCATTTTCATTGCGATGTTTTTATTCTACGGATCAGTTAGATTTATTTATGTTTGAAATTTTTATTTTAGATCTATATAGTTTTATGATCATGTATGACTTGCAACTATTTTTCACTTAATGTTATAATATATTGTAAGTTTCTTATTACGAGTGAATGAACGAAATTCATTTGATTCTCGGAAAAAAAAATTGAAAATTCCTAAACATATAAATACATGCGTATGTAAATCTGTGTGCGTATAAGTTGCGATGATGGAGTTCCCATGTCCATTGTCCAATCTCAAACCGATCCACGCCGCCTTACTTAAAAAGTGTTCTAGGATAATACAGAGATTGAGTTTAATTAAAAGAAAGTTTAATTATTTTTCAAAATTACAAACATTTCTCATACCTCTTTAATTTTATATATACTTAACAAATACCCATTTCAAACGGTGCGGATCGTAAATACAAACAAATGTCGACAAGTATTTATAATTTTGAAAGATAACTGGTTTTTCGCAATTAGATTAAAACCTAGGAGTACGTAGTTATTGTAATTACCTATCTTATATAAAGAGAAGGAAACATGTATAAATTATATACATGCTGGTGCATGAAATATCAACATAGTGTTTTGTAAATTAAAATAAATAATATTTATATATGTAATTAATATATTAAAAAGAGAAATTATTTGTCAAAGTTATGACAATATTTCTAAGCAACAAGTTTTGTAATATTTGATAATTATAAAGATATAGTCTTATAATGTATCCTTATTTACTATTATTTTTATTATTATTAATAATTTTATTTATTTTGTAAATCAATATTTAATGAAGTTTGAAAAGCAAACCCTCCCCATCCAAAAGTAAAAAGTAAAGAAGAAAAAGGAAATTAAAAGACTCGAATATCAAGAAAGTAATATTTCTTTTACTAGAGAAAACTAAGTTAGCAGCTTATAGAGTATTTAAAAATTCTTGGGCCGAATTTTTGGAAAAATATATGTATAGCAGCTGACCTAAGTTTTTGAGTAAACTGCAGTTTGCGCCTATAAAATAGTTACTTAGGCACTTTTAAGTTTTAACCAATAAATAAAAGGGTTAATTACAAAAAGTACCCTTCAAGTTTGACCTAATTACAAAAAAACCCAACTAACTTTCAAAATTATAAAAATATCCTCGGGGTTTGATTTGTCTAACATTTAAATACATCATAAGCAAAAAAATATTTCAAGATCCCCCTTTATATTTATAAGAATATTGCAGTTTAATTATCCATTAATTTTAACACTGAATCAAACCTCATGGGTATTTCTGTAATTTTACTAGTTACTTGGGTTTTTTTGTAATTAGGTAAAACCTCAGGGTACTTTTTGTAATTATCCCTAAATAAAAACTAACACTTCACATTTTCAAAATCACTGAGAATTGTTACATTTTTAGTATCTTATTCACTATAATTCAAAATGGAAGCATATGTAGTGAATTACATGCTCCGGGGCATAGCTCAACTGGTAAAGGAATTGGGTGACGTGATGTCTGTTTGTTGGTACCCACAGTGTGGTTGTTCAAATCCCTCTGGTAACGATTTATAGGGTGGAGGAGAACTTTTTGTATGGTGACTCAGTTTTCGGCAACCCAAGAGCCCTGACTAGTTGAGGCATAATCCGCACTTCACATCCTCCACGAGGCTCTAGAGCAAGGGCAGTAGGACTGTAGGGCTCTCCAGAATGGGGTTCATTTTTTTTTTTTTTTTTAGTGAAGTACATAAGTGTTCATAATTCCATCTACTATTATAATCAACAATTTGTGTGCCATGAAATTTCTGACATCCCTGACAAGTGAGAAGTACAAAGCTATGTACTTTTTAGGAAAAATTAAATTATAAGAATAAGATAACTTTTTTTATAATTTTAAAATTATAGTATGTTTATGGGGAATATCAAATATACCAGAATTGGATAATGAAAAAAATTAATGGTGAATCTTTATTTTTGGATCTGGCGAATGAGTTGGAAATAATACTTTTATGCAAATCTTGACAATGGAGATTGAGTTCCCATTATTTAATTATCATAATGCAATCACGTGTTTTTGTCACATTGGCTCACATGCAAACATGTGATATAATTGGGTTCCAAACCTAAATATACAAATATTGATAATGTCATTTATAGTTCATTGATTAAAATTTTGTTTAACCTAGTTCTTGTAGTTTTTCTTGTGAAATTGAGTCACTTATACAAGAGTTTTAAGAAGTATTTGATATCCTCACTTTAAGAAATAAAAAAATATTAGGAATGAATGGGATCTTATATTCCAAAAAGGGTATTTCATTTTCAATTCTACTACATGGATAATTATCGCGTGTAAGACGTGGTGGTCCTTACCCCCTAAGATAAAACGAAAAGGAGAAGGCATGCCGAGCGAATGAAAGTTATCATATTAATTTTGAAGCATAATTCAAGCTAAATTGTGGAATTTTTATATGGTAAACTTCGTAAACGTGATAATCATTAAATGCGGTGAAATATGAGATTTAAACATCCTTCTATAGTATAAAATCCCATTTTGAAAGGATATAAAAGATTGGTCTTTAACCTTCTTGTCTTCTGTAAAGTTACTCAATTCCCTGTATAAATCGCTTATCAATAAATTATCTTGTAATTTTCAAGTTAATTAATTTTCATTCAATAGTGATTAGCCAAAAACATAGGTAAAAGATTTTCTTGATGTATATATGATGGCATATGATGAAGTCATGGATTGACTTGAAATCATTTCCTCCAATATTATATTGTGACTAAATTAATAAATTATATCAGTGTGATATTTGTCTTTAAAAGGAATTAAAAGGGAGGGAAAAGAAGGGCTGGCATTGGATTAATAGGCATGCAGGGAATGTGCAGAACATGGTGTACAATTCATGCTGCTTCACTGTCTCACCTCTGTCACATGCAATCTCTCTCAAAGGTACAATCTTCTTTTCATGGTTGCATGTGCTCCCCATGTGCATTTCTCTCCCTTTTCTTCAATTCTCTCTTTCTTCTATTTTTGAGCCCCCTTTGGTGGCCCATGACACATTCACGTGTACCCTTTTGGGAGGCTACTACACCTCCCCAAAAAACAACTAGGTCATGAAGGTTCACAACTTTTTATGGGTGAAATGACATAAATGCCCTTTGATTTTCAAAATATAATTAATTGGATAAACTTTTGTCATTGAGACACTTTCTCACTAATTCTTTTTGTTTTTTTAGTTTTTTGGATTACACATCACTGGCGCCCCCACCAACCTGGCTCCTGAAGCCCTTGTACACGAGGTATATTATGGGATGTGCCTCATCAGTCAAGTCTACAAAGAAGATTACTGGAATACATAAAATATCAAATTCCAATTGAACGTTGTGACCTAGGCTTCCAGTGGGATTCGAACCTCCTTTCTGTCATTGCCAAACACTTATTATGGATTGATCAAGCCTTTGAGCTATACCGGGGCTTATTAATTCTTTAATCATTCTCATGAATTAGCCTTTTTATTGTTCTCTTAACCTTTTTGAATCATGAGAGTTCTTGGCTCTCATGTCGAACAATACTATTCGACTTTTTTTGTACTATTAGAAAGTGTTTGTCAGTCAAAATTTATTAGCTGCAAATAGAGTTGTTAAATGGGATGGGTTGGAGCCGAACTTCGAGTCAAAGAGAGAAATTGTGTTGGCCCGCACCGGTGGCGGACGCAGGATTTCGATTTTGTGGGGGCGAAAAACGGACCGAGTTCATATATTTAAACTATGAGAAAAAAATTTTGGGGGTAAGAGTAAAACACAACTATTTGAAGTTTTTATCAAATTTTGAGGGGCGAGTTGTAAAAATTCCTTTATTTTAGCTATAAGAAAATAATTTTAAAAATTTTTTGGGGAAAAAATAATTTTGGAAAATTTTGGGGGGGGCGGACCCCTTTCTTTGTCCCCTCTCGTCCGCCGCTTCCCAGGCACCGAAATTGCATTGGGCCATCATTTTTGGAGCCTAACCGAGTGAATGCTATGGAAATACTTGTAAAATGCATCGGATCGGGCCGACTTCACAATTCAAGTGGGTTAGCAGCAAATAGGTTTGGTCCCTTTCGTGTCTATGAAATTGCAATCTAATATAACCTTTTTATCTCGAACCGATTTTGACAATTTTAGTTCAAGAATAATATACCAGAGTGCAAAAACTACATCAAAAGGGAAATAATAAATTTGAAAATAAAGATTAGTTGTGTTATAACAACTCTTCACTAAATATTGGCTATGCACTATGCAGGGGCCTTTTTGGAAAAATTGGTTGAAGGGTCCCATGGTCTCGCATGTGCTATTGGCAGGAAGATGGCCGGAGGCTCTCTCTGCTTAAATTTCGTATTGCTCGCAAGTTGATGCTATCTTCCCGCTCTAACCATTTTTCAAGTGAGAATACAAAAATGGTGTTGTCTTCTGAATTGAATTACATAAATACCCCTACAGACATGAAAAAGGGCTGGGCCAATTAATCACTGCCAGCTGGACCCATTGTTCCAATTGTTCAAGCACAGCAAATCGCATTATCTGTCCAATCAAATATGTGGGGTGATTTAATTTAATGTTATAATGATTTGTAGGTGCTGGCCAAAAAAATTGTTAGTTTAGGTTTAGATTGGTTGTGAAATATTTTCCAAAATTTTCATTTTGGGGTGAAGCAATTTTTGGATGTGTGATTGTTTGTGAAAAAAATGAAAAAAAAATCTAATTTTTCTACAAAAAAATTAACTCATTTGTATCTTTCTCTTTCACATTTTCCAATACCCAATTATACTGTTTATTTCTCTCTCTCCTCTCCCTATTTATATAAAGAATTCCGACAATTTCTTTAATTTATCACTATTTTTATTATTTTTCTCTTAATCTTGTTAATAAAAGGTATAAAATGAGATCCATATTGGCTATTTTTGGATCAATTTTTTTTTATTTTTGTTCAATTTTCTTACATTATATTTTATACTATTATTTCCACAATTTGTTTTTTTACAAACAATCAATATCTCTAAAAGATTCTCTATCACATCAACATAATCATCACTTTTTCTCTGCACATACAATTTTTACTTTTAAAAAAATTCCACCACTATTCTCTTAGAAAATAAAAATGGATGGAATGAAAGTACAACCAATCACAGCCTTAGGGTGCGATTAGATATGCTTTTATTTTGAAAATTTTATTTTCGCTAGAGAATAGTGATAAAAAATTCTGATGAAAGTTTTTGGAAAATTTTGAGAGTGTACGCGAATGAATATGTAATGATAAAAGTTGATTTGATTTAAAAATAGTAAAATAATGATTTGATGTGATTGATAGTTAGAAATGTGTGTGTGAGTGAATAGTGAAATTTGTAGGAGAATGTGTAATAATGATTAGTTTTTTGTGAAAAAAAAAGAAAATATGAGAAAAAGTGAAAGTGAGAGAATAGTATATTATTGAATTTTTTTCATAAACAATCGCATATTTGGTCAAAAAAATTCTCCAATGAACGAAAATAAAATCTCGTTCATATCCAATCGCAACCTTAGTTTCGAGTTTTTCATTGAACATATATTATTTTTTATTTTAAGTTTCAATGGGTACTTCTTGTGGAATTATTTATTTTTTGATATTTTTTTTGGTAGATGAGGTCTTATGTAAGATCGTTTATGGACTTTTAAATTTATGAGGCGATTTAATCTTATAAAATATAAAATATATGGGTCTTTTTATGGATTTGAATTGAAATTCTATTACATAAATGATCCGTTTCATAAGCGTTAATGCCAATGAAATCGTCTAATACAATTTTTTGCGTGTTTTTTGGTCTAATTTTTAATCAAAACCAAAAGTAGCCAAAATGGCATTCTTGTAATTCCTTCACATAGGAGTAACAATTTCATACCCCCGTAACGCCATTTTATATCCCAATAACGCCATTTCCACTCACCCGTTACACCGTCGGCCCGTATTTCCTCCACCAACTCCCCTCCGCCGCCGCCGCCACTTCGACCACCGCGATGGGTTCAAAGCGTAGAATATCAGACCCCACCGCCGTCAGAAGGCTGAGGAGAAGATCGTCAAACTCAAACAGAAGAAATAGGAAACCTCCAGTCTGCCACCGTAGGTCCGCCCACATTGCCGGCGGCGCGGCGGTTTCCGACAAGCTGGAGGCCCTGAGGAACCTCATTCCGTCCCAGGACGCAGAGAAAAAGCCCGACCAGCTGTTTCGCGAAACCGCCGACTACATCGTACAACTGAAAACGCAGGTTTTTGTTTTGCAGAAATTAATTGATTGTACGGGTCACAATCCCAGGAAAATCGAGATGATGTATAGTAGAAATTGGCGTCCATATGAAAATGAAAAAGAAAAAAATATATAAGAGAAAAAAATTGACAAAGAAGAAGGAAAAAAAAGGTTGCTGTTTTTTTTATTTTATTTTTATTTTTATTTTTCTCCTTGGCTAGTATAGTTAATTAGTAATTAATGGCAAAAATGTATGTTTCTCCTATGATAAAATTGAGTAGATAAGTTTCTTCTTCTTTTTTTTTTTTTTTTTTTGTGTGGTTGAGGGATGGGAGAATCAATCAATTAGAGGTTGAATCTCAGAAATTATTGTATTTTTGCTGATAAATTTTTTTCCCTTTATTATCCATGCTACACCCAATGTCCTACACTTGGTGGATAGATGAATGACATGTGTCCCATATTTGGATGATGTATTTCAGGAATTTTAGCAAAGTATTTAGGAAGAATGAATTTATTAAAAATTGTGATTATTATGAGGATTATTTCCATATATTTCAAGAAAATAAATTGAAAACAAGAATACTTCATAAAAATACATACAATAATTAGCTTAAATCATTCTCAATGAGGTGGCTTTTGGAGTGCTTGATTGTGAATTTTTTTCACCCCTTCCACTTTTTGGACAAAATTTTGCATGAATATGTGATTGCTTGTGAAAAATTTTCAAAAAATATACTATTTATTTTCTTATTTTTTAAATCACCAGTCACATCTATTTATAATTTAAACAAAAAAAATCACATCAACTATCATTTTTATACAATCATATCACAAATAAATCAATCACATCTAATCATTATTATACTTAAGAAATTATTACATCAACTATCATCATTATATTTCAATTTTTATTCAATCAAACTATCAAAATTCATTCTCATTTTTTAAAATATTTTTTTCACATTATTTTTCTAAAAGTAAAAAAGATTGGAACAAAAGGTCAAAAATCCATCCCTTTTAAATTATCCTCGATGAGGTAGTTGTACTAATTTTTAGTTCCCTTCTTTGATATATCCAAAAAAGCAGAAAAAATAAAAGAATGACTAATACTTAATTGAAGCTGACATTAAGTGGTCCATGAATTTGAAAACTGAGTATATAATGTTATAAGTTTGTGATTTATAAAAGTGGTAATTTTCACATGATCTAAATGAAAAGACATCGCCTGCCCAATGTGTCAATGAGTCCACATGCCATGTTATTATGTCTTTGGAAGAGACAAATGTGGCACAATTATGAAATCCTTTTGTCTCTTCTTTCTTAAATTTTGGTTGGATTTAGACACCAAGATTTGAATTTGAGGTGAGAGTTTGGGGAAATGATTTAAAATGATATTATATAAGGTGGATTTGAAGTTTACCACAATGACTCGAAAAATAGGTTAAAATTTATTGTGTCCAAATAAGCTCAAAAAATTTGTTATTACTGAAATCCTCAACTTCAAATTTATTCATCCTAATGAAGCCTTAATGTACTTTCGGTCTTTCTATTAATTAAGTGTCATTTGATTTCCAATTTTAGTTACCAAAGTTAGTCAAAAGATTGTCTAATTTAACTTCAAGAAAACATATGGCAATAAGATTATAATAAAAGCAAAAATCAGCATTGTATTGTCTCATTGCACAACTATGGGCCATCAGATGTTCAGATTTGGGCTACTTTATGGGCCATACACTAACCTTTAACTGATCCTTTGAGCCTACCCTCCGGTTTTATATAGCCCAGGATGCATATATTACGAAATGAGATTGGATTATGAAACAATTTCATCACGTTTTTTCATATTTTTTGAAAAAGAAAAGGATGGTTTTTAGATGTATGGTTTTTGCATTTAAACAAAGAACTTGACATTGTTCAAGAAATTAATTAATTTTTAAATCTAATCAAAGTCATATATTATAGAAGTAGTTGTGTTAACGGCCAAAGGGCTCTCTAAAACTAGGATTCTTGACACGATACGATACCATAATATGAAAACGATACGAAAATAATTAAGTGTCACGATAATATCGTGTCACGATAAGATGTACTTTGCGTGTAAACATGATAGTGACACAATAAGAACCCAATAGTGACACGATAACCTTGTTATTTTTATGTTTGTATTATCATGTAATATCGTGTAATTTGCTATATTGTGTATTAATATATAAATCAAATTCTTTTTATTTTTGACTTATCATGTCAAATCGTGTCGTCCCAAAATTTTCGTGTTCGTGTCGGGGATGATTTTTATCATGTCATATTCGCGTTTGACCTTATCGTATCGTGTCTTCTTCATCGTGTCGACACAAAACACGACACTGATTCTGAGGATTTGTCACCCCTATCTAAAACGACTTTTGAATTACATATTTCATTTTTTTCATTTATATGTCACTTATAATATATGTACATGACATATTAAAATCAACATTATATATGTACATATCAAAAGGTTAAAATATAAATTTTAATATGAAAAATGGAATCTTTTCTTAAAAATTTATTTAAATTTCCATTCCTTAGATTAAAAGTGATCCGCTTTTTCTCATTTGACAGCCTTCTTAAGCGGAAAAAAACACCACCGGGCAACAATTATAGTCCAAATATTTTGTCACTTTCGTTATATATATTTAAATCAAAAAAATTTAGTTTGGGACCCACAAAAGACCTCATCCCCACCATAGTATAATACCTCCGCGTCACACCTAAATCCTAACACCTCCCTCATTTCTCTCTCCTCCTAATTTTTCTTCGTAGATTTTTCGTTGCAGACTAATCAGCATTCAGTAGACGATGATACCCGATTCAGAGTATATATAATTGCTCTTTATTGCGCTTTCCCCTTTTTTCCACTGAAATAATCAATAGTTTCATTCAGCGTGGTGAATCCGTAAATGGTAAAGTTATTCTTTTACCTTCTCTTTGAATTTAATTTTAGTATCCGTTAGGGTTTGATTCGTTTGCCTAATTGTTTTAGTAGTATTTTATTGTAATTTGTTTTGTAGTTGATGGAATTGTTTTAGTTATTTTAGATGAATGGTTATCTTGTGTTATTCTAATTTAGGTTTTCGTATCAGTTTAAGGCTGAAAGTTTTTGATCCGTGGTAAAGAAGTTAGAATTGTGATTGAATTATTAGTGAATTTGTGTTGGATTTGGATGATTTTTGGGTGTGATCTGAATCTTCTGTATCGTATGTGTTCCAAACTGCCGTTTCTCATGAATTCTGATGGTATGTCAATGTTTGACAACAGAATTATTTGGCTTCTATCTGCGTTTTAGGAGGATTTTGTAAATAACAAGAATTTCTTGTGGTAGTAGCATGTCAGAACCTGTCAAATGTGTTTGTAAGGCATAGCGATTCTTTGAAGTTTGTGGTTTAAAATGTTGATGAAAACATTATCATCTTGGTGATCCTCGCTTTAGAATATGTCTCTTCGTCATCATTATATACATGTGTCAAAGAGCATAATTTAGTTCAATACACAAATACATATCATCTTGAGATCTTTTCTGTGTTTCTGTAGTCATAACGAAAAATGTGTAAAGAAATTATAGTCTTGTTTCCGCATAACGATTGTTAATTTTTTATCTTCTTATTGATATGCATGTGTGTGGCATCTGACATTCAATTGAAATTACTTGCTTCAGGAACCAATGTGAAATAGTTACCCCTAATACTATTAATGCTGCAGAAGTTGTTGATATAAAAAATCATCACCATAGGAAGTATTTAATAAGTGGAGATGTCGAATGAAGAAATTTTGAAGGCTGTTTTCCTTTTCTAGAAGGCATAGACCTAGTGACATGCATGTTAGTTTGTAAGCAGTGGCGGGAGATTGCTCAGGACGATTATTTCTGGAAATGCTTATGTGCAAAGAGATGGCCATCAATCTGCAAGCAGTCTTCTCCTCCTACTTTGTCTTATCACAAGCTATTTAAAACTTTTTATAAACGCGAACACAGCAAACCCTTTCTTCCGCCAAGGCTGTCCTTCAACGACTTGGAGTTTTACATTGACATTTGGGCCGAGGAAAACCTTATTTTTCAGAAGTGGTACCAGGGCCTGTTCTCCGAAAGGGAACTTGGACCTTGCCAAGTGGGATTTCTGATGTCCTTAGGTATCACTTGTCGAGTCCAGATTACAAGATGACTTTTCCTATGCAACCACGGTTTAACATTCCCGTGGGTCAGTCTCTTTGTGTCTCTGTGCTCGTCAGTCGAAAAGATTCCAAGAAAGTTGCTTGCGTAATAAACAAATCTCTTTTTGATTACATCGATCGCTCCACTTATCGGGCCATGGCATTTGATTATCTTGATTTTTCACCGGCACACCCTTTTGTGTCGGGTATAAGGGCATGGATCTCTTTGCTTTTTATGGACCATGGTAATGAAGGGGCCATTGATGTATTTGGGATTGAACTGGATTTCTGTGATGCTGCCAACACAGAGGACCAAGTTTTGTGGCTCCTTGACATGCTTGATTGGAAGTGAATATCCAAAGGAGCCGCTCCCAGTCCGTCGCCGAACACTACGACCCGCTCTCGCGCAGGAGCAGCTCGAGCAGTTCGCCGACAGCTGACGGTTTCGGGACTCTTATTTTGAACTATGCAATGGCAGTGTGCCGAATGTTCAAAGTGACCTGTTTGGTGTAGCTATCATGTAGAACAGGGCTTTATGTATATTCTGTGTCTCAACTAGTATTTTGGACTAACTTTTTTATTTTCTTTCTTGAATAACTGTGCAAATTTCTGCGTTATTCGCTGTTTAATAATGATTTATGTTTGTAGGTTGTTGGATTGCTTGAACATTATGGTTCCCTTGGGGGAAATTATATATGTATTTTTATGTTTTCTAAACAAGCATCAATATCTTTTATGGCTACCAAAATTAATCATTTTCTAGGTATGTTTTGATCATCTTGGTGGGTATATATTGTTGTTCATTGGGCATCACTTGTCCGTATTAACAACATATATATGTGGGATAATTACAAAAACTACTCATTAGTTTAGACTAATTACAAATTAAACTCTAGTTATCTTTCAATATTACAAAAATTACAAATACTCCCTTGAGGTTTGTATTTACATAACAATTACCTCTTGAGGGTACAATTTTGTAAGCTAAAAATTAATATCCGAGGTGTTTGTAATTGTAATTTTAAAAGATAAAGTGATTTTTTTTTGTAATTAGACTAAATCTCAGGAGCAGTGAACCCTATACGCGTTCTCAAATACAAGAATCAGAATTCTTTATGTATACTAAAAGCAACGACAATACATAATTGCTAAATTATTAATCCGAATCCATTTGAAATTCAAACACTTTGTGAGTAGCGAAACAAGTTGACATAATTATTTACATGATAATTGATCCTGTGACAAAATAAATATGCATAAGAGAAGTAGCGAGCTAGGTATTGTAAAATTAAATATTAAAAACAATATATGGATATTGGTGATTGATTTATCCTTATTTTCGTAACCCAAAAGTCTTATAAGAAAAATATTCGGAATAATTCGATATATTAACTTTTAAGGCCCAATTGGTACACTATTTTGCCCCGTCTTCTGTTTTCAATTTTACATACTAATCAATTTGATAATTGATAACTTTTCAAAAAAAAAAAAAAAAAAAATTGATAATTGATAACAAAATTACTTCAAATTCGTTATTCTTACACAATTCAAATAATTATGGATGGTTATAAGTTTTTTTTTTCTATCAAATTTTATAGTCATAAAAATGGAATCATGCAAAGCACTTTGATCTGCATGCAATTTATGATAGATAATGAAAAAAAAATATATGAATGAGGCAGCCAAATGTTTAATTATTAATAAAACGTTTTTGCGTTGAACTCACTATTAATATTCATATGACATTATTTTTGGCATTGGGGATTTGTTGGTGCCCGTATTATACTCTCTTAAGGAGAAAAAATTGGAAACTAGCTATTATATGTTGAAGAATTTTAGAAATTATATTCTAAAGAATTAAGAATGGGGACAAAATTATACAATGACAGTACAAGAAAAATCTAGTTTACCTACAGAAAAATTTGTAGGTAAGTATTAAGAAAATTGTAAAGTATAGATAAAATCTTTGTAGGTAAAATATTTACCTACATAATCTAAAACTGTTGGTAAATACCTATAGAAAATCTGTCGGTAAATTGAAAAATTGCCGGTATAATTTGGGAAAAATAATATTTTTGTTTTGTAGGTGTTCTGTAGGTAACTGTAAAATTTAGTGACAAAATCATTTATGTCGGTAAATTGGAATTTTCTTGTAGTGTGAAAACGTGGAGCCACACTCTTGATTTCAAGAATAATTTGTAGGATATATTGTCAAATCAAGATTTGCCAAAAGTATCAAGTGAAATACTAAAGCATATTACTCGGTGATTTAATATATTATCTGGAAAACATAGTTTATTTTTCAATCACATGTGACTTAAAGTTTTAAGAGCATTTCCAAGTGAGTGTTCTATTTTTAATTCTACGCCAAAGTCTGCATTATTTTAAAATATGCTAGAGCTAGCCCAAAACCGCTAAGACCAACCCGTTGAACATCCTCAATAAGCTTGTTTACTTTGTCCAGTTACATATGCATAAGCTTTAATCAATTGATCATCAAAACTCAAAAGCAGGTTTTGGAAATAGCTAGGGAAAGTATTATTTTGCTTTTTGTCAAGTTACACATGCATAAGCTTCAATCCATTGGTCCTGAAAAGTTGGTTATGTTTTCAAACTCCAATTTTCAATTTGCCAACTATTCATAAAAATGAAATTTTATTTGTTTATAAAATTTTCAGTTAAGGAGAAAATGGATAATCAGTTATAAATTATATTTTCTACTAGTTTTAGAAAGATTTTAGTAATTATATTTTGAAAAAATGAAGAAGGGTTACCCCAAAGGTTGGCCAGGTGGCTGAGGGGTTGCAATTGCAATCCTGAGGTCCCAGGTTCAGGGGCTTACCCTCCTTGTAAGCCCCCAAAATTCTTGAAAATTAATTTTTTTATGTATATTTTATTTTAGAATATTATTTTTAGTACTAAATAATTATTTTTTGTTGATTTAGCCCCCAAAATTACACGCCTAGCTCCCCCCTGCAGTTCGATCACTAACTAAAGCGGAGTGTTAGAGTTTGGTTTGTTTTCTCTTCTAAGGAGATGATGACCATACGTGGGAAGGAAGGAATCCAAGAAAGTGTGAAGTTTTTGTCTCAATTAGTGTGGGGATACTCTGGGTCGAAAAAAAAAATGAAGAAAGGACAGAATTTGCAATTAAAACCTGCAGAACACTGTAATATACATTCAATCAAATCAAGAATTTTGTGCCAAAAAATAATTAAATTGAATATTAAAGTATAACCTTTGCCAGTTGCCACACTCAAGTGGACGGCATCTGCACGTGATCAGCACGTATACCAAAGGATATTTAATTATATATTTAAAAAATAAAAAAGAAAAAAATTATTTACAGAAAAAATATTATATTAAATACGATGACGTGATTAGGCACCTTCCCCAATTCAGTATAGTAACTGATTTATTTTATTTTTCTTAAGAAACCCATCAAATGCTTCCAAAAAAAAAAAAACATAAAAAGAAAGGGTGCGATTGGATATACTTTCATTTTGAAAATTTTCATTCTTCTAGAGAATAGTGGCAAAAAAATTTTGGGAGAAAAAAGATGAATTTTGAGAGTGTTATTGGATGTGAGATAAAAAAGTAATGATGAAAGTTGATGTGACTTAAAAAAAGTAAAATAGTGATTGAATATGATTGGTAGTTAGAAATGTGTGAGTGAGTGAATAGTGAAACTTGTTGGAGAATGTGTAATAATGATTAGTTTTTTGTGAAAAAATGTGTAGATGTTATTGGTAAGAGAAAAATGAGAAAAAGTGAAAGTGAGAGAATAGTATATTTTCTGAAAATTTTCATAAACAATCACATGTTTAGTTAAAAAAGATTCTCTAGTTGAACGAAAATGAAATTTGTTTCACATCCAATCGTGACCAAAGATTCTTTGATTAGATGAAAAATATAATTTTTTTAAATACACACTCGTATAAGATTGAACCAAGTCAATCACCCTATTAACACAATTTTTAGCCATTAGAGCATAGATTATTTTACGATCACAAGGAAAATAAAGTTTCAAAAAGTAATATATAAGTGTGGAGGGGTGGCAATTTGGATTATCGGGTCGGGTTCGTATTTGGTGTGTGGTCGATTTTGGTGTATGCCTAAAATACATAAAAAAATTAATTAAAATATAAAATAATTACATTTATACTATATAATTTTAAGTTTCTGATGAATAAGAAATTAAATGTATAGATGTATTAGCTAATATAAAATATTATGTCATATTGTAATTATGATTATTCTTTGGGTCTCTTTTGTAATTAGTCCAAAGCTCATGCGTGTTTTTTGTAATTATCCCTAATTTCAATGTCCTCAAAAAACAAAGAATCATCACTACACCACTATAAAAAGAGTGAAGAACCTAAATTGTGGCTTAACCTACCTGGCCACCACAAGAATTGTGGGATGGAGGTCGGGGTTCAAATCCCGCTCCATCAAATTGTTTGTGGGGTGGAGGTCGGGGTTCATATCCCTGTTCCATCAAATTGCTCCCAAAGGGCATATGCGAGTGGTGAAGATTTGGTGGGAACTCATCTTGAATAGCATCCGTGTGGGTTCGATTCGGGAGAGATCGTTATTAGTAGATTGGGGGTCGAACATAATTGTTCTCTTTACAGGAGGATCTCGGTTGTACGTCGCCAGACCCGTCGAACACGCCGCCAGTGCGTGCACATCCCGCGGTTTACCTTGGCGGAAGAATGAGAGCCGGAGTCGTTGTCCTCAGATAGTCGGGCGTGCAGTTCTCAAAAAAAGCGAGTTATCAAAAAAAAAAAAAAAAAAAAAAAAAACCTAAATTGTGATAAGCACAAGCAAATTAAAAATGGGAAAACCACATGTAATGGTTGTACCATGTCCAGCACAAGGCCATGTGATTCCCATGTTAGAGTTCTCACAATGGCTAGTAAAGTATGGTGTCCAAGTCACATTTGTGAACACCGAGTTCAATCACGAAAGGATTCTTAAATCCTTGTCCGAGTCCGACAACGTACAAGAAACATTGACCATGGTTTCGATCCCAGATGGACTCGAACTATGGGAGGAGCGAGACCTGAGGAAGGTCATCGAAGCAACGCTCAGGGTCTCGCCTGCGAAGCTGGAGTCTCTAATTGAAAATATAAATGGAAGCGGAGGAGAAAAAATCACGTGTGTTATTGTTGATGTGACCGTGCCATGGGCTCTTGAAGTGGCGTAAAAACTAGGGATCGGAGAGCACTTTTCCCGGACGATGCCAGCGGCCGTGTTGGCCATGTTGCTCGACATCCCAAAGCTAATGAGTGATGGGGTTATTGTGAAGAATTGTAAGTCATGTTATTAGATAAAAAGATAATTCTATGTTCTCATCCCTATTTCACGAATATGTGTATCATATATATATAATTTATATTTTATTAATTCTAAAAATTAAACCTAAGAATATTTTTACTGTTACTTGTTCTTATTCTTTATTTGACAAATTATGGATTTATGTTACTTATGTTTTAAAAGAATAGTAATATTATATTAATGTATTTGATTGGTCATTTTCTAAACAAACAAAAAAAAGGATAGTATATATGGTGCCGTTTTTGTAATTATTTAACTGATAAGTGATAAATTATTGTCCATGATTAATTATATCGCACATCTTAAGGAATTGACTTTTGGTTGTAACTAAGAAACCACGAGCCTATTTTTTATATACCAACCCATGAGAATATCTCGTGCAAGCCACCCATCAATCAAAATTTTTTGAGAAAAATCAATCAAAATTAAATAAAAATCTTACTGTCAGTATAGACAATTTAATTAAAGTCAAAGCTTCTATTGACAAATAATTATGTTTTGGCTCACATGACATTGAAGAAAAGCAATTTTGTACCTAGAAACACCGCAAAATCTATCCAACTTAGTATATCTCTAAAATTATTGTACACTTGCACTCAAGTAAATAAATAAAAATTATTGTACACTTTAGTTCCTCCACAAATTAAGGTTTTGATTAATATTCCATGAATCCCAGTTGGAGATCCTCATAGATCTTTTAATGAAAACATAATTAAACTTGATAAAAACTATTTTTATATACGTGTCAATTATTTGTCCGTATAATATGAATGGAACACCTTTTTGGAAGAGAAGGAAAGATCCATATATCCATTTGAACCCAATCGCCTCCCACGTTGTCTAATGAGCAAACATCCCATTTCCACGCTATACATATATATTAAGAACTAGTCTTTTACTGCGATGCACAGAGTATATATTTGTTAGACCTCTATTTTGTATTGTTACATGTACATTTATCTAATAGTTCAATTAATTATATCTCTTGCATCATCCCCGTTAGTAACCAAATAGAATGGATTGGGCAATTCCTGGTTAATTCGGGGATGTGAGGTTATGACTTGGGATGAGAAATTTTCGCTTCTTTAGAATCGGGAATATAATTGGAACATTAGCCCATCCTCCTTCCTATTTCGATTAGATAAAAAGAGAATTTTGTGTTCTCATCCCTATTTCCCGAATATGTATATTATATATATATAATAATATTAAATCTATTTATAATGTATATTTTATTAATTCTAAAAATTAAACCTAAGAATATTTTTATTTTTACTTGTTCTTATTCTTTATTTCACAAATTATGGATTTATGTTATTTATGTTTTAAAAGAATAGTGATTGTAAAAAGTTTAAAATTTTCAAAAAATAATTAAAATTAAAGACAATTAATTTGATTATAAATCATCGATTAAACAATAAAAATTAATAACTATTGACTATAAGAAAATATCTTACGAAATATTTTGTTGTGTGATCATGTATTATATCTATTTATGGAACATGTTTATCTATGAGAAAGTAAAAGTTTGAAAAATGCTTTAATCATGTCCAATGTGGAACCTTTTTACACCATAATCCTGAATATTTAATAAATTATATTTTCAATAAAATTAAAGTAAAATCATTTGAAATTATAATATTTTTGGAGTTTATAATATTGATCAAATATCAAAATTGTTAAAGGAATTAAACAAAAACCGTGTTTTATATTTAGCAACGCAATTTAAGAGAAAACGAAATATTTAAAAAAACTAAAATTATTTTATTTTTATATACACATATCTCAAAAAATTATCAAACATATAAACTCATATCTAATTCCAAATGTACAACTTTAAAACTTGAGTTTCAAAATACGTTGATAAATATTAAAAAAATTCAATCAACATGAAAAGTGTGCTATTATATAAAAAGTAATTTCAATATACAAAATATTATTATGAGTATAATTCATTTTAAATATATCTTTACTTCTTCTTGCATACATATATATAATGTTATGCATAGATACATGTGATATATAAAAGTTGGATACATATTTTGATATATTTTTTAATTAAAATTAATGGATTTAAATATAATTCTAAATAATTATTAAGAAATGGGCCAAAATAAGAACTATATATAAAATCACAAATAGCAACAAAATACATGAATATATGAATTGATGCCCAATAGCTCAAATGTATAACTTTTAAAGCCAATTACAAATTACAAAATCATGAGTAGATATTTTTATATATTTTTTATTATATTTTTGTTATTTATATTTTATATATGTAATATGGATGTCAAATCAAGGTCACAAAAATTGATTAATTCAATATATTATACATAAAAACAGATCAAAAATAAAAAGTTATTAATTTTTTTAAAAAAAAGAAAAACATAATCATAATAACTAATTCAGTACACAGTACACACACAGATTTGAAAAGCTAATTTTAAATAATTCTATTTTTATATTATTTTAAAAAGTGACTACCAAATATAATGAAATAATAAATATTTATCCTTTTTTAGTTTTACACATATCTTTTTTATTTTTTTATAGTAACTGCAAAAGGGCGGGAAAATATTTTCATACTATTTCCAAAAGCGGCTGTTATATATATATATAATTTCAAAATCCTCCCCGAGTTTAGGCTAATTACATTAAAATCCAGGGATTTTCAAAAATTACAAACAAACCCTTGAAGTTTGTTTCCATCTTAATTTTCTCCTTCACATGTACAAAAACATTTCAAAAACACCGTCGATATTTATTAAAAAAATCATAATCAACCCTTTAAATTTAAGACACTCAAGACAGAATCAAACTTGATGAGTTCTTTTGTAGTTTTGAGATATTTTTTGGTTTTTTTGTAATTAGCCTAAAATCTCAGGGATATTTTTGTAATTATCCATATATATTATATAAAAAATATAATTCTTATATGTCTAATATTATACCTAACATATATACATTGACAATATACAAATTTTAGATAAAACAACTTATTAATAATACAAATATAAGAGGTAAAAATATTATAATAATAAAATTGTATATTACATGGATCTTCCGGTCCCGCCCCACCCCATGAATTGTGACGGGTCGAACCAATCATCTCCATTGTTATCCCTAGAAATATATTTTTACCAATATTTGGTATATATGCAGGAAGAATCTTGAAAAAACAGATGGTAGAGCTGTCACCAAACATACCACTCATGGACTCTACAAACTTCTTTTGGGCTAATATTGGTGATGAGGCCACATGTAAGATTCTTTTTGACTCACTGATCATCAAAACTATCATTGCGGTCAAATCAGTAAATTGGATAATTTGCAACTCATCTTACGATTTGGAGCCCGGCACATTTTCCCTATATCCAGAATTCCTATCTGTAGGCCCTCTTTTGGCAAGCAACCGTCTTGGAAAATCAGCAGGCTACTTTTGGCAGGAGGACTCTGCTTGCTTGGCATGGTTGGATCAACAACCAACTAATTCATCATATATCTTTGCATATGGTAGCACCACCGTATTTGATCACACACAGTTTCAAGAAGTGGCTCTAGGGCTAGAACTCACTAATAGGCCATTTTTATGGGTAGTAAGGCAAGATATAACAAGTAATATTGATTATGCATATCCAAAAGGATTCAAAGACAGAGTGCACAAACGAGGGCTGATGGTAAGTTGGGCTCCTCAACAACAAGTCTTATCCCATCCCTCTATTGCTTGCTTCATAAGCCATTGCGGTTGGAACTCTACAATTGAGGGCATTAGCAATGGAGTTCCGTTCCTATGTTGGCCATTTTTGGCAGATCAGTTCGCTAACCAGACCTACATTTGTGATGAGTGGAAGATTGGATTAGGACTGAGCAAAGATGAAAGCGGAATCATCAGAAAAGGAGAAATAAAAGATAAATTGGAACATCTTCTCACAGATAAAAGTTATAAGGAAAGAGCCTTAAATCTTCAAGAGAAAATCATGGATAGTATCAGAGGAGGGTCCTCTCATAAGAATTTCAACAAGTTTATAGAGTGGATCAAGGATATCTGAAATAATTAATTCCTCGTGAAACAGGCTTATAATAATATCTTGTCTAAGGTGAAATGTATTGTATCCAAGAACTATGCTTGTCTAGAATAAGTTTGAGATAATCGAACATGTGGAACTAATGCCTTGTGAAACAGGCTTATATTATCTTATGTAAGAATATCATTGAAAAGGTGTTGTATTGCAAAAATATGTTTATCTAGATTAAGTTTGAGACAATTGAATAAGTCTTCACATTTTCGAGTTCCATGGATATTGATTATGCATAAGACAATGGCGAAAAATTTCATTCTAAGGATATCGAGAAAAAGAAGGCCCCTTATCACCGGACATGTTAAATGGTTTGGGTTGGGCCACCCCGAGACTCACATAGCCCACCTCTCGCAGAACAGTTCACCGACACCCACCTACCAAGCGGGTGTGGGTATCATTTCCCCCCTCCCTCCTCGCCCCCTCGTCTACGTTTTTTAATATATTTTGCATATATAACATATATTATAATATACTTTTATCTTTTAATATTATATCTAACCTTTATAAGTCGAAAATAATAATTTTGTAAATAATATTTTATAAATACATTAAAAATAAATATTTTATTCTTTTGTTTTAATTTTTTCTATTTAAATTTATCTAATGTGGGACAAGATGAATGAACCCGCGTCTGGGTATCAAAATACCCGACCCACATCTGGGTATCAAGATATCTGATCCGACCCGCCCCATTGTCATTTCAATGCACAAACTGGGATTCGAAATTGAGACATTAATAAGCTGGAATTGTGATTTTCACTGATATATGAATTCTTTTTATTTCCATTTGCAGATTAATCAGCATTCAGCTTTTAAATGATATATGAATTCTCTTTTATTTCCCTTTTCCCACTGAATTAATACAATTCCATTCAGCGTGGAAAATTCCTAAACAGTAAATTCCGATTTTCACTGATATATGAATTCTCTTTATTTCCTAAACACCCCTCTTTGAAAAACTCCACTTATCAAAATAACAAATAATCTACTAAAGTTTGTATTTACTTAACAAGTAAAACCACCGGCCTCTTGAGAAAATAATTTATTAAGCTAAAAACAAATGTCATGTAAGTATTTATAATATTATACAATAACTATTTTTTTTAACTAGGCTAAATGGCAAGTGTAAAAAAATTATTATACTAAGATAAAAAATTAAAAATTATATTAGTTTGGATTTACATAACAAAAATTAGGTTTTTTTAATTGACCCGCCCCATTTTTTTTTTTTTTTTTTTTTTTTTGTATCGGCCCATCCCTATATTTAATATAGGTTCCCCCTTGTCATGGATGGATCTTAGTGCAAGTATTCACGAGACCATATATATGTGTGTATTATTTTGTGTTTATAGTTTAAATCCATCCCACCCACCCATTTTACTATCTCCGATTTTATGGGCACCAGACCCACCAAACTAAATATAAGTGTCCAACCCAACTAACTCTTATTCCAAAAAAATTAAGGGGGAATTTTTTAAGTACCCACTATGGATACTTGGATAGTGGGCACTCTTTTCTACCCACCAAGATAACAAAACTCTTTTCTACCCAAATTGGCGAAATTGCCCCTTCTTTAAGTTGGTGTTTTATGAATTTTGAATTTTGAAACCGATGCAATTAATGCTTTCCTTGAAAATCGTATATACTTCCCCCAAATACACACACCTATGTATAAAATCGTATACTCATATCGTGCCTTATTTAAAATTGGGCACGAATATTGGGCACACGATATCGTGCCTAATTTTAATCGAGGCACGATATATCGTGCCTTATTTAAAATGGGCATGATATTGTGCCCAATTTTTATCGAGGCGCGATATTGTACCCTATATAAAGCACGATATCATGCCTAATTTTTACCGAGGCACGATATCGTGCCAATATAGTAATTACGATATATCGTGCCTAATTTTTTTACCGAGGCACGATATTGTGCTCGTGTTCAATATAGACACGATATATCGTGCACAATGCATCTTAGATTCGTAAATTTCAATTCTAAATATTAAAATATAAAAAAAACACGATAATTTATTTAAAAACAAAAAAAGAATCAAAAATATGAAAATGGTTTTTTTTTTAAAAAATACACACTTTTCGAAAATATTTTCCATTTTTTTGAGAATATTGTCCATTTTTTAAAGTATCTTGAAATTATAAAATAATAAAAACTAAAATTATTTTCAATTTTTTTTATAATAAACGATTTTACAAAAATCTGATTTTGTTTTAAAAAAACTAAAACTTGTGTTAAAAATCTGAAAATAAAGAAAGTATATTAATGTGAGAGAGAAATATGTGAGAGATAAAGTATCAAGGGTATTTGGGTAAAAGAACAAAAAAAGTGGGTAGAAAACTTAGTTTTTTATCTCACATGTTATAAAAGTTTTTGTTCTATCCTAAGTGGGTAGTTCCCACCATTTGCTCAAAAAATAAAGTCCAATTATATATATATATATATATATAATGGTGTTAAAACAAGTAAAATATGAAGACAAAATAACTTTCCCAATTTTCTTTTTAATTGAGACGTAACTATTAACGGGCAACAACAATAGCAAAATGTGTTGGAAATTTTGGTTTTGATAAAGTGGGCGTCGTCCCGACTTTGACCAAATTTTCGGTGGCTAAGAATTTAATTTTGGAGGAATTAAATTATATATTATTAATCTATGTTTCGAGTAGATGTTCGTAGTATTTAACCGAATTTCGATGAGTGAGAAATTAATACACGAAGGTAGCCACATAAATGGGCATTATGTAAAGATTATGTAAAGGGAAATGAAAGACTTTTGTCTTATCCCACATGGAATACAAATCATAGTTTATCCTAGTTTATTTACTAGAAGGTGTTATTTGTTGTATAAACTATAACACAAGTGGATGATCATAAGTGGGCCACATGCACGTGTCGGCCCTGTTGGGCCCAGATCTGGTCCACTAAAGTTTTGCCACTCGAAAATGGGTTTGGCCCAGATTCAAGTGACTATTGGACTGTTGGAGCCCAATGAATCTGGACATTGTAGGTAACTGACTCGTGTGACTATTGGAGTTAGTAACTCCTAGAATGGTGGTCATCTGATGAGAGCCCACTACTTGTATGTTATCGAGTAGTGGGGTGTAACATATGGGATGTTACAATTGGATTAATGTCCACTACTTTTTGTTATCTCTTGCAGGTGTTGGTGGTCTATAAATTCATTGTTGTGCATTACATATTTTACACAGAAAATTCATAGCATTTCTTATACCTCAAAAAGCAATTTTCTGCATTCTACACATAGAGTCCAACAATCAGTCTTCAACATTTTCTAGTTCGAATGAGCTTCTGTGTTAGTGGTGCTACTATAAAGAAGCCATAAGCCGTTTCATGTTTGGAAGCAATACGTCAGACCGTGAGCACTAGTTGGGACGTAATTGTTTTGCGGAAGGAGATTCTTCTTGACTCGGCTTTCTGAAAGTTCTTTTGGAGAAGTTGTAATAGCTAGTACTTTTCCTTGTAATCTTTTGTTTCCGTAATTTGCGATTTTAAAGGTATTCCCGATTCTGTAACATTGTAATCAACGAAATGTCCATAGTGCTTGGAGATTATTCCTCCTAATTCCTCAATTTATTTTTTATCAATACAAATTTCTAGCCCATAGTTTCAAGATTCAAGTACGTAATTTTTTGTATTCTTGTAATTATTGTCTTAAAGTTTCATTCGTCCAACTAGCCCACACACACACACACATATATATATATATATATATATATATAGGGGGATGATCAAGTGAGACCATGTCTTTAGGTGAGACACAATGGACTAATCTCAACCATCCCTCACTATTAATCAATGAGTATGATTTAATTGATAAAAAATATATTAAAATATTAATTTAATCAATATAAGGGTAGTAGGGTAAATAACATAACAAGTTAGTTACAAAAATAGAATCAAATCTCTTTCTCTCTCATACATCTCCCAATTTCCCCAATCTCACGTCTCTCTCTCTCTCTCTCTCCTCTCTCTCTCTCCTCCATTAACGCAAATAAAGAAAACTGTGAAGAACTCGAAAATTACAGTTCATGAAAATTACAGAGAAAAAAACAAGAAAAATCGGTGCAATATTACAGAGAAATAGAGTTCGAAAACTAAATATGCAACAAAACTCAACTAAATATGCATTATCTGAAAACTATCTATGCAGCGTAAAAAAACTAATATGTAGTACAGTATATCCAACTATGCAAGACGTCATTAACTATGCAACAAAATCAACTAACTATGTATTATCTAGAAACTATTTATGCATTGTGGAATAACTATATATGCAAAGACATTATGTAACATCCCATTTTTATAATTTCCAAAAGCAACATCTCATTTTCATAACTAAATATACATTATATTGAACCTATTAACGGTGTAGTATAACTACATACGCAAAGACGTTATATTCAATTATGTCTTGTTTTCGTGAGAACAATGCCAACAAAATAACTAAATATGCATTATATGATGTCTAATTATGCAGTAGAATAACCCTACATGTGCTGTAAAATAAAAATATTTGGAAAGAAAACAGGTTCCTTAAATTCTGCCACAAAATCCAGCAGTGTCAATTTCTAACCATAAAATCCGCTGGGACCACTAATTTGAATTACAAAATTACAATCTTACCCTTAAAATCAGCGAAAATTAGGAAATAATTAAAAAAAACTGAATTAATCACATCCTTTCATTTTTTAAGATCAATGGGTAAGATAAATCCACATTGTCTCACCTAGGAAGGGTGGTCTCATTTGATAATTGATAACAAATTTTTAGATTTGCCCCTGATGATAACTAATCAATTTGATAATTGATAACAAAATTACTTAAAATTCTTACACAATTCAAATAATTATTGGATGATTCTAAGATTTTTTTTCAATTAAATTTTATAGTCATAAAAATGGAATTATGCAAAGCACTTTGATCTGCATGCAATTTATGATAGATAAAGAATATATATATATATATATATGGATTGGTTTAAATGAGACCAATCCCTTCAGGTTAGTCCATAAGACCGCATATAGACCCTTGATTTAATTTTTTAATGGTGTAGATCTCTTTAGTTATTTTTGGGATATAAGGGTATGATTGTATTTTTACATTTTTTCAGTTTTTAAGTAAATCACGTTAATTGCTAATTATTAGGAAAACATAATATTTCCTTTATCAGTTGCCCGATTTTTATGGGGAAAAAAACTATAGATTTCAATCGTATCTTTTCAAAACTGATACCTATCAGTTTCCCGAATTTTTTCTATATAGAGTGATCTTTTTGAAGATGAAATTGTTTTTTGATTTGTACAATAGATGCAAAGAAATTGTATAGATAGATATGTCGAATTGTATATTTAAATGTTCCATTTGTTTATTTTTGAGTTAGTTGAATTGTATTTTTGTTGTATAAATAGTTTAATATATTTGCTTAATTAGTTATGTGGGTTTGTATCTTTATTTGGTGGATTTGTATACTTAATTGTATGGGTGATTCACTGATTTTAGTTCAGTGGAATTGTATAAAGTTGCAGTGACATGTACAAATATATATGTCGAATTGTATATTTAATGTGTATCATTTGTTTATTTTGGATTAGATGAATTGTATTATTTGATTAGTAGATTAATATATTTGTTTACTTAGTTAAGTTGAATTGCATATTTATTTGGTGGATTTGTATATTTAGTTGTATGGGTGATTTATTTGATTTTAGTTTTCAGTTGAATTGTATTTAGGTGCTTATGGACTTGTATAAATAGATATGTAGAATTGTATGTTTAATGTGTTGCATTTGTCTATTTTGTTGGATTAGTTGAATTGTATTATTTGTTGAATAACTAGATTAATACATTTGCATGAATCTTAAGGTACAGATTGCAGTATACAGTGTGATTGTATACATAATAAAATAATTATGTATGCTTAGCATTTATTTATTTTTTTGCATATTTAGTTGAATGTAATTTTTATATGCAATACATGTTTAGGGAGAAAAAATAACATTAAAGATAAATTAATAGTTCACACAATGTTATAAAAAAAATTCATTAAACAATAAACTAACAGGTTTCACACTGTTTCACCCATTGTTTTTTTTGCAAAAATAGAAACATTGCACTAGGGTGTAGTGTCGCGGTTTGGACACGTTCTGTTGTTATGCGTTCCGATCTCACCGCATGTTCCACATCATCTTTTGAGTTTTGTGCTTGCTTTAATGGTTCCATAGTTTCGGTAAAATTGTACACCGGTTTTCAACGTAGCGAAATGCATTCCCACTCGTGGAATCTTTTCTTGTTCCACCTCTGATATCCAATATTTTGTTGATCCCGGCGAGATTTCGAGCCGTTGTCCTACGTTTTTTTTGACATCACAAAAGTTATTACACAATAATACAAAATAGATATATTATACATACAGTTATATAATTTCATTCATACACGTTTGTTACCTAATAATACAAAATGCATCCTCTCTGTTCTCAAAGACTTGTTAGAATACAATAATCAATCTGTATAAAATATACAGTTTTAACAGTCTATTTATGCACGTTTTGATTTATAAGTATACAAAGAACGTTTAGTTGATATTCAATTTTTTTTTGGATCGATGGTTAATTTATTATGACAGACAATTTCTACCATATAATGAAATAAGCATGAGTAGATTCTTAATTGAACAAATTACGCATTTAAAATATACAAGTGTTATATTATAAATATACAATGAATAAATGAATATATACATGTTGTAAATACTAAATAAACATGCAACGAATTTGGTAACAAATGTACTATATGCAGATAAGGCGTAAGTATGCATATACATAATTCTATATATGCAAGACTTATATTCTAAATAGGCAAACTATCTGTACTAAACATACAAACTATTAATTGAAATGCAATCTTCATACAAGTCGTTGATCCACAAAAAAATAAAACTATATATACAATGTTGACACACTAAATAGACAACATTTGTATACTAAACATACAAACCGACAATAACAGAGGTGCATATATTTCATTCAGTAATCAATTTGTTGATTCAGAAGCGTATGAATATTGTAGCAAGTTTTCGTTAGAAATTACCGGAGGACATTCTTGATTGCGTTGAAATCAATATTTTTGCCATTGTATAAATCTTTCCAATCAAATGGATGATAACTCCTTGCAAATTGTTAGAAATCCGTCGCGTCTAATTTTTTGTGGATCAATTGGAGGCCGATGTGATAATGGTGATTACAGAGGTTTTGATAATGGCGATGCAATGTTTACGTTGAGAAGGAGACATACATTTGATTGTATATGGTGAATTGCGTGATTTATGGGGACGTGATCAATAACAGATCACGTCCCTATAATGTAGGAGGAGGTTATCATGTCTGATTTTATGGATTCCAATTTTACCCCTTCTATTGTATAGCTACTTTCGAAAATCTGTATAGATTGTAATGCATCTCGGCCAATGATTTACTATTTGGATTGTTTAGATTCGGTCTTATGGACTAACCTAGGAGGGTGGTCTCACGGGATCCTATCTTTCTCTCTATATATATATTATATTCGACAGTCAAATGTTTATTAGTAAAGCGTTTTTGCATTCAACTCACTACTAATATTCATATGACAATTAAATTCAAAAAATAAATATTTCATATGACAATTATTTTCGCATTGGGGTTTTGTAGGTGCCCGTATTATATATATTCATTTGAGGATAAAATACTGGTAATCAGCTATTATTCTTGAAGAATTTTAGTAACTATATTCTGAAGAATTAAAAAAAAATAGGGCAAAGTTATACAATGAAAACGTGGAGGCACACTCTTGATTTCAAGAGTAATTTATAGGATGTATATATATGGTCAAATCAAGATTCGGTAATTATAAATAAAAATATCACATGAAATACTAAAGCATATTACTCGTTGATTCATTATAATATTATCTGGAAAACATTAATTTTTCAATCACGTGACTTAAAGTTTTAAGAGCAAGTATATGAGTGTAGAAGTTTGAGACATCTTTAAGCATAAAATGATCTTATCTCTTAATTATAAAGTCCCATTTAAGACATTTTTAATTTTATTATTTTTTAAAGGAGAAGAAGATGCCCACATGCCCCTAACACTCAATATTTAATATTATTTATATTCTACATAGTTACTATTCTTTATATTTTTGTCAAAATTTAAGGAAAAAAAGCAATAGAACACGTTTTATGCTTTTATTCTTCAATCACACACTACAAGAAAAAATCAGTTTACCTACAGAAAAATTTGTAGGTAAATATTAAGAAAATTGTAAAGTATATGTAAAATCATTGTAGGTAAATTATTTTACTATATAATTTAAAATTGTTGGTAAATAAATACCTACAGAGAATCTGTCGGTAAATTGAAAAGTTGTCAGTAATTTATCGGTATAATTTGTGGGAAAATAATATTTTTTGTTCTGTAGGTAATTGTAAAATTTAGTGACAAAATCATTTTTGTCGATAAATTGTTGTAAGCGGAATTTTCTTGTAGTGACAAGAATCTCTCGAAGAACAACGGTCCACATGAGTCTGGACATGCGCCAAATGATGTAGTAGATTCTAATATTTATATAAAATTCTCTTATCGATATAAAATACAAAAGTCAGATGCTCCTCGTGAGTTATACTCGATCAAAATTACAAAGATCGTTGGATTGATTACGAGAATCCGATCGCATCCGTATCATATACTTGATGACTACCTTTTCGGGAAGGATATAAAAACAATCCAATTTGCCTACGTGATTTTACTAAAAACTGATGACACGGATTTGCTATCATTATTGAACATGTCAACAACATGAATATGATTTGCACTCCTAAAGAAATAGTTAATACGCTTTGAATATCTAAAGAAAATATTTGAGACCCGGAAAAGTGTTAAATTCGGGGGACTTGGACGATCCCACACATGAAGCGACCCACGATATGGGGAAGAAAGTCAAGCCCACCAAGTGAGGTTCCATCCTAAAACCAATTGGTGATAGGAGGAGTAGCTCACTTGGCTTATAAATTGGACTCTCTTCCCTTTCTTAATCAATGTGGGACAACTCACAAGTGACATATCTCAACACGCCTCACTTGTGAGTCCTTCGTCAATTCATTAATTATCATCACAAGATCCACCATGCTCAATCACATCATGTGATACGGCCCACCTCGGGCCGAACATGGGCCCGCTTCCGATACCATGTTAAATTTGGGGGACTTGGTATGGTCCCACACATGAAGCAGACGATATGGGGAAGAAAGCCCAAGCCCACCAAGTGAGGTTCCATCCTAAAACCAATTAGTGATAGGAGGAATAGCTCACTTGGCTTATAAATTGGATTCTCTTCCCTTTCTTAATCAATGTGTGACAACTCACAAACGACATATATCTCAACAAAAAGCAAAATATTATTTTGGTTATATACAAAGCTAGAGCATAAAAACAACGTAATGTTTGTACCTAGCCTCAAAGTCATGTACTATGCCATCCCAACAGGCAACCAGTATGAATTTACGTACAGCAAACATCACTGCAATGTAAAATTAAGCTTCTGTCTCGTTTCCTAAATAATTTGTGTCAATTACGTTTAAAAGTGCATTTCTCAACATATTATATACAAGACTTTAGTTGAGGATATTGAGACTTGTGAGTCATCAGACATTCTCGTAATTTACATGAGACAATTTCTAAGGAACCAGGGGTTGTTTCGAGAATTAGTCATGTGGGAATATGGAATATCGGTTATCAAGTATGTATATATATATATATATATATATATATATATATATATATATATATATATATATGGGGAGGATCAGTGAGACCATGCCTCAGGTGAGACACAATTGACTAATCTCAACCATCCCCACTATTAATCAATGGGTATGATTTAATGGATAAAAAATATATTAAAATATTAATTTAATCAATATAAGGGTAGTAGGGTAAAATAACATAACAAGTTAGTTACAAAAATGGAATCAAATATCTTTTCTCTCATACATCTCCCAATTTTCCCAATCTCACGTCTCTCTCTCTCTCTCTCTCTCTCACACACACACACACACATTCCTCCATTAACGCCAATAAAGAAAACTGTGAAGAACTCAAAATCAGGTTCATGAAAATTACAGAGAAAAAACAAGAAAAATCGGTGCAATATTACGGAGAAATAACGAACAAGAAGTTCGAAAAACTAAATATGCAACAAAACTCAACTAAATATACATTATCGAAAAACTATCTATGCAACATAAAAAATTAATATGTAGTACAAAGATATCCAACTATGCAAGATGTCATAAACTATGCAACAAATCAACTAACTATGTATTATCTAAAAACTATCTATGCATTGTCGAATAACTAAATATGCGAAGAAATTATGTAACATCCCATTTTTATAATTTCCAAAAGCAACATCCCATTTTCATAACTAAATATACATTATATTGAACCTATTTATGCAGTGTAGTATAACTACATACGCAAAGACGTTATATTCAATTATGTCTTGTTTTCGTAAAAAAAATTGCCAACAAAATAACTAAATATGCATTATTTGATGTCTAATTATGCAAAGAAAAAGAACCCTAACTATGTTGTAAAATAAAAATATTTGGAAAGAAAAAAGGTTCCTTAAATTCCGCCATAAAATCCGGCAGGGACCACTAATTTGAATTACAAAATTACAATCTTACCCTTAAAATCAGAATTAGGAAATAATTAAAAAACTGAATTAATCACATCCCTTCATTTTTTAAGATCAATGGGTAAGATGAGTTCACATTGTCTCACCTAGGGATGGTGGTCTCATTTGAACCAAATCCTATATATATATATATATATATATATATATATATATAAAAGCACTTTCGAACGAATTTCAATTGTTTCCACCTACATCTCAAATTATTCTAACTTATACAGAGTCCCATTCAATATAATTTCACTTCAATTATTATTTTAATTTTTACATAAAGAAGAATCAGCACACGCGAAAACATAAAATATAATGATTCTCAAATTGTCTCTATATTATAAAATCATATTGAAACGTGTTTTTAATTTTAGTATTTTTTTAAAAGGAGAATCAAATACCCCTAACACTCAAAATATTTAATATTATTTCCCATTTGATGGAGAATCAAATGAAGAATCTCTAAAATCACCTATAAAAAGAGTGAAGTACGTAAAATGATGATCAAGCAAACACAATAAGAAAACAAGCAATCAAACACAAATAAAAACGGTATGTCAAAACCACATGTAATAGTTGTACCAAATCCAGCACAAGGCCATGTGATCCCAATGTTGGAGTTCTCGCGGTGGCTGGCAAAGCACGGTATCAAAGTCACATTTGTGAACACCGAGTTCAATCACAAAAGGATTCTTAAATCCTTGTCCGAGTCCGACAACATACAAGAAGTCCTCACCATGGTTTCGATCCCCGACGGGATGGAACCATGGGAGGATAGGAGGGACCTGGCGAAAATCACAGAGGCAATTTTCAGGGTCCCGCCCGTGGAATTGGAGTCTCTTATTGAAAAAATAAACAGAGAGGAAGGTGGAGATAAGATCACGTGTGTTGTTGCTGATGCGACCATGGCGTGGGCTCTTGAGGTAGCGGAGAAACTAGAGATCAAGCGAGCAGCCTTCTGGACAGCGGCGGCGGTTGTGCTGGCCGTGTCGCTCAACATTCCAAAGCTAATAAGTGATGGGATTATGGACGGTGATGGTAAGTCTTGTGTTATCTTTGACTTTTAAGTAGATATGGCAATGGGTCAAGTCCGGCTACTCGGCCCAAAATTGGTCTGGTCCTGGAAAAGCTTGATCCATCCCTGCCCGATTATGAAATGCATGTGCAAATAGTTCAAATAGGTCCGACTTTTTTGGGCATGAAAACTATATCACCCAACCCAAATTCCGGGTTGGGCTAGATTTTGCCACATCTATTTTTAAGGACGAATGTTAGCTTGCATTAGAAAAAAGATAATTATGAAATAAACTAAGGTTCGGCAAAAAAACTCCAGTTGTATTTGAAAATTACAAAAATAAAATCTTGAGGTTTTAATGTTTTGTTATGTCTTACACTTTACCCTTTCATAAGCAAAAAAAAAATATAATTTCATAAACTTATGATATTTATAGAAATATTACAGTTAACCTCTTAAATTTAAAACATAATCAAATATGTTGGGCTTTTCATAATTTGAAACATCTCTTGTTTTGTTGTTTAATTAACCTAAACCTCATGGAGTTTTTTTATAACTATCCTTTAAAAAAATTCTAGCAACCATGCATAATGGCACATTCTAAAGAAGTATATTTTACCACTAGATGTTATATGATTAATGCAGGAAGAATCTTGAAGGACCAGATGGTTCAGCTCTCACCAACCATACCACCCATGAAATCTACCAACTTCTTTTGGGCTGTTATTGGTGATGAGGCCACATGTAAAATCTATTTCGACACATTGATCAAAACGATCATTTCGGTCGAATCGGCAGACTGGGTAATTTGCAACTCATCTTATGATTTGGAGCCCGGCACATTTTCCCTGTATCCAGATTTTCTTTCTATAGGACCTCTTTTGGCAACCAACCGTCTCGGAAAATCAGCAGGCTATTTCTGGTCGGAGGACTCTGCTTGCTTGGCATGGCTGGATCAACAGCCAACTAATTCGGTCATATATGCTGCATTCGGTAGTTGTACCATGTTTGATCAAGCACAGTTTGAGGAAGTGGCTCTAGGTCTTGAACTCACCAATAGGCCTTTTATGTGGGTTGTTCGGCAAGATATGATAGCCGATGTAGATTATGCATATCCAAAAGGATTCAGAGACAGAGTACACAACAGAGGGCTAATTGTAAGTTGGGCTCCTCAGCAACAAGTTTTATCTCATCCCTCTGTCCGCTTGCTTCATAAGCCATTGCGGTTGGAATTTACCACCGAGGGCGTTGCCAATGGAGTCCCTTTCATATGTTGGCCTTATTTTTGCACCGGCCGCTAATGAGACCTACATTTGTGATGAGTGGAAGGTTGGGTTACGACTATGCAAAGATGAAAATGGGATCATCCGAAAAGAGGAAATAAATGATAAGTTGGAACATCTTCTGGGTGATAAAGGGTATAAGGAAAGAGCATTGAATCTTCAAGCTAAAACCATGGGCAGTATTAGAGGAGGGTCCTCTCATAAGAATTTCAACAAGTTTATCGAGTGGATCAAGGATATCTGAAATAATTAATTCCTTGTGAAACAGGCTTATATTATTATCTCATCTAAGAAAGTAATGGGAAATGTGTTCTAGAATAAGTTTGAGATAATCAAACATGTGAAATAATGCCTTCTGAAATAGGCTTGTGTAAGAAAATTATGGGAAATGTGTTGTATTGCAAGAATATGCTAATCTAGTTTTAAGTTTGAATAAGTCTCCATAGTTTCAATTCCATGGATTTTGATTATGCAGAGGGCAATGACAAAAATTTCCATTCCAATGATATGTGAAATAACACACATATGGTGCTGAACATACATACTATTATCCCTGTTAATAATGGCCAATAGGCAAGAGTAGAATCAAATAGCAAATTATATTAAAGAAAGTATGACTGATCTTTATATACAAAATATGTTTATCAATAGTAATTAATACGCTTCATCTGAACTACTATCAGTGCTTTTGCAAACAGACAAATCACCCAAAAAATAAAAAATGTGCCAAAGAAACAGTATAACAACTTTGATCAACAATGCTTTCCAATATTTCCAGACAACGATGATTCTATAATCACAACCATAACTATAAAAGAACAATGAAGCAGATAAGCCATTACCTTTGAAAGATGTCATTGCCTATGTTCAAGTAAACCGGGCTTGACACAACCGAACTAGGCAAACCTGTGTGATAAACTCGAACTATTGGTACACAAACTGGGATTCGAACTTGAGACGCTCGACGTCAATAAGTTGGAATTGTGATTGAATTAACTGGTCATATTAAGTTCTAAGCTGTTAATCCACTAATACTTTGATGGGAAAGAAATCTCTATATAGCAAATACTAAATCAGGCACCCAATGGCCTAATGAACCAGGTAATCAGTTGAATGATTTGCATCTGGAACTTGTATGAATGCTAGCCTCAATAAGCATCATTTTGCTTTGGTCAAGTTACACATGCGTAAGCTTCAATCCATTGATCCTCAAAAACTGGTTTTAAAAATAGCTATGGAAAGTATAAATTTGAACATAACAGTGTTATACCTTAACCAAAAAAAAAAAAAAACATAATGTTACACGGCCATATCAAAAGCCCTGCTTGCCTACTACATCCAGGAGCAAAGAAAGCATTATTACTCCTCTAATCCAGCACAGGTAATCAATCAAATACAAGAATCAGATTTGACGCGTTGTATTATTCACGGGACGAATTGGTTCACCGGTGAAAGGATCGAATTTGTAAGGCTCACCGGTAAAAGGATCAAACCTAATTTGAGGTCGAGATTCTTGGTGACCAGCAGCAGTTGAAACATTGGAACCCAAATTTACACCAAGTCCAGCATAATTAGATGTAGATGAAATTGGTGCTGCTTGGGCAGGAGCTGGATCATGTTCCTCGGTTCTTAATTGAACCCTTCCATATGATAAAGTTGGTACCGGTATTGGCTCATAGGGAGAAAGGCTTCTTTCCTCCATTGTCCCTATTCTTGGAATCTGGATGCTTTGGGACCCGGACAAAGATCGATTTGCTAAAAGAGACTCTGAACCTTTCTCGTCCGCTCTTCCCATTAGTGTTCGATTTGCTAAAAGAGACTCTGGACCTTTCTCGTCCGCTCTTCCCATTAGTGTTCGATTTGAAAAAGGATAATCTGAGAGACCTTTCTCTTCCCCTCTTCCTATTAGTGTTCGATTTGATAAAGGATAATCCGAGAGACCTTTCTCATCCAGTCTTCCTACTAGTGTTCGACTGGGTAAAGGATAATCTGAGAGACCTTTCTCATCCACTCTTCCTATAAGTGTTCGACTTGGTAAAGGATAATCTGAGCGTAGTGATGAGTAGTGTGTACCATAAATGTCAGGCCTGCAAGAGGTCAGCCAGAACGTGATGCTTTTTGCACATATTTGCTAATCGGGAACATACACTAATATATATAGGGATAATTTGAAAAAAAAAAATGAGGTTCGGGCTAGTTACAAAAAGCTCGAGGTTTTTGAAAATTACAAAAAGAACCCATTGAGGTTTGATTCCGTCTTACATTTTTCCCCTTTATAAGAAAAAGACATTTCAAAAAAAACCCTGATATTGATAGAAAAATTACGGTTACGCTCTTAAATTTAAGACACAATCAAACCTGAGGGGGCTTTTTGTAATTTTGAAACATCTCTAGAATTTTTGTAATTAGCCCAACCTCAAGGTTTTCTTTTTTTTTTTTTTTGTAATTAACTAATTATCCCTATATATATATATATATATATATATATATAAGACCCTGGCGATTATATGTGATGCAAAGATTGACTTTCTTTCCAAGAAAATTAAGTGAATTAAAAATATAAAATACGATGTCCGGATCTTAAAACTCTGCTCCTCGAACTCTTTTGGAATTGGAGATAGTGGTCAGTCTAAAGATCAATTTATGAGAGTCCATAATCAGAAAAGGCAGTAGACCAGAATATTCTAACTTTAGACCATAATAGTTGTGGGTGATAAACTAATACATCATCTCCTGGAAAAAGCATGAGAAGTGAAAGGACTAACATTGAAAATGTGCAAGAAAACATTGAAAGCCAGAAAACGAACCTAGCTGCATTTGAGTGCACATGAGAAGTGAAAGGACTAACAGCAAGGGGAGACACTCGATGCGAGATGCTGAATGGCTTCAATTCATTCCTAGTAGAATCGGCAACTTTTGACAAACTGCCAAGGCTCTGACTCGATTCCACTTTATCAACTAGGTGCTACATTGGATAAAAATCGCTTAATGGGAAATTACAGCAGAAAAAAAAGTAAAATCAGTCGCATCTAGCCATAGAGGTCAGTCACATACTCTAGAAATCAGTCCATCTAGATATGCTCCCTTATTTTGCAAAGCGGCTCCAGATAACATGAACTGCGAAGAAGGGAAAAATTGACACGTGGTAACACATAGTTAAAGGCATCACATTTCAGTACATGTTCTTGCAGGAAAAATACACACATCAAAATAATATACTATATATCTGCTAAAACCTGGTCAAGAACAGTAATAGCAGCAGACTCGGGTAATTCCTTGAGACTGCATAAACTTTTGACATCAATCTGTCAACAAACAAGAACAAAGCTATACAAACTCAGTGAATTTAGCACGGAAACATATAAGCAGGTAAAGTGATCCACCAGACATAATATTCATTCCACTCTAAAGATGTCGTGATCATATGCCTACTTTTTCAATTCCCTCGATTGGCAGTCACATTCTTGTATACAAACCCAGCCGCAACCAAGAACAGAAAAAAAAATGCACAAGTTAAAGTTCAGCAAGTTCAAGCGAATATTTATAATTTGCAAGAGTAATCCCGCTTAACTCCTGATGATCGATTCATGCCACTTACATCTATAAAGCAGATCATGGTTTTCATATAGCAACAAGGATGGACTATGTAAGATGTGACTGAAGTATATATTGAAACAAAAACTTAGTGGTATTACATTATAAGATGATATGCCGATAAATCCAAAAGAGTAAGTGGAGACAGAGAGAAATTTAGTGCATATAAACATAGAGTGAAAAGAAAAAAGGGAGACAAGTCCTAACACTGAAGACGGCTGCAATAGTTTTTACTACACTCATAGACCATCACTGGAAGTACAATCCTAAATTCAGGTGTAGTCTTGGCTACTAAGTTGAATGAAGTTTGGGCACATTAACATTAACATTTTCACTAGCACAGAAACTCAATACCAAATATTTTGGGTGTTTAACCAAACACTGACTTTGTAACAACTTTTGAACTTACATCAAATCGAGTAGCAATCCCGAGTCGTAGGATTCGAAGTAAGCGCTCTTTAACAGCTAAAGGCAATGCTATCACGGCATCCTCATAAGGATCGGCAGATTCCAATTCCTGTTAGACAAAGAAAACATGCGATCATATAAAGGAATATGGTGAAACAAAAGCAATCATAAATCCCCTAATCCAAAAAAGTGCGGGTACAACAAACACACATTTCAAAGTAAGAGGAATGACAGATGTAATTGATGTATCTAGTTAACCTCTTACTTCCCAACAGAAGAAATCATTCAAACCAAACAAACAATTGGATGCCATACACCAAGAAGTGTGACTTACAAAGGTAAACATTGATGAAACTTGAAAGAGGTACTAGTGAGTCTCAATTAACCAACTATATTATATAAATGAAACGACCTGTTTTTTCTTCTTCTCCCCCCCCCCCTTTTTTTTTTGTGCATCAAGATATTCAATACAAATCAAGACCAAGGTTTCTGAGACATTGGCTCCAACTTCATCTTAGACTCTCTTATAATACTGTATTTCACAACCACTTAGCTGCTCCATTCAGAAATCAATTAAAGATAATATAATGAGTCATGATGTTTTATATTGAAACTCCACCGTAATTCCGATATTTGAGAAGTAATACACACACACACACACACAGAGAGAGAGAGAGAGATTAGTGTGTGTGAGAGAGAAAGAGAGAGAGAGAGAGAGAGAGAGAGAGAGAGAGAAATTAGTGAACAAAAAATATGACTTGGAGATTAATTTACCCTCTGGATATGGGGATTATGATGATTGGGCTTTACAAGTTTGGAATCACCCTGAACGGAAGTACTTTCTGAATTCTCATGGACTCGTTTCTTGTTTCTGTCCATAGGTCTTGCAACTTCAACCTGTTTGCATACAATAACGTCAAATATTCAATTAAAGACTCCGTGTTAATCTAATTTATGCTTGCCTCATAATATATTCACCGCAGAGAAAAACAGACTAAATTCCAGAAAAGGAATGTCAGTTATCGTATACAAAGCTTCTACTGCAATTCTAAGTACCTGGAGTTTACACACAGGACCCCCACTAGGTCCTTGAACTGTTTTCTCATTTAGTTCCTTGATAGCTCTTTCAAGATCCTACACCAAGAATTGAAAAACTTAGAGAACGGAACTAACAGGTCAGTGAAGTTGAGAGTCCAAAATATCAATAAGATTTGATCAAAATGTCCACAATATGTTCATGATTTAGGTTATGAGATTTGATCAAAATGTCCAAATTATGTTCATGATTTAGGTTAAAATACAAAAGCACAATTAAATAAATAAAACGATGATACTAAGGAAACTCCCTCAATCTTCCCAGATCACTTACCTACAGAACAAATTATAACACTACAAGGATCTTGATTAAGTAAAATATGACACCATAAAGATATAAAAATGAGATGAATCAAGAGGAAACATGTGCATGGATCAATGTAATCTTCCATAAAAATGGTGTCTGGGCTTGAAGGAAATTATTAGAACTTATGCATCAACATTAACATGGATATAAAATGTGGCCCCTTCATCAGGACATGACCCTATGGTCATTGTGCAGTTATCAGATGTGCAATTTGCAGCATCTAATCTTTACTATCAACAAACTATAATCAACTTCTCTTAAAAAGCAACCCAACCATAATATTTTGAATAACAAGACTGCAATGACCCAAAAGTAAATGTTAGTTCTCAATTTTCATACTTGCAAGCAAGACTAATGATTATCCACACCGCAAATGACTTACTCCCAGCGCACAAAGGAATGCCAGGACATATAAGACGAGAACAATTACAGAATGCCACCACCCACCAGAACTAGTGCAACCACTTTGTAGCAGCCACATCATTAAAGAAGTTTGTCTGCCATTCCTTTTTAGTTTTTCTTGGTTGAGTTACATTTCATATCTCAGTAACATAGTCCTAAAGTTAGTAATTCAGGTGAAATTGAGAGTGCTAGTCTATAGATCTCAGATGACTAAATTCCATGAGTATTTCATTTTCGAGATTTAGGGGACTTGCAGATGCACGTTCTGACGTTCCCAAATCAACTATATCTGTAGATATGATATATAAAGAGAAGAATAAACTTCCTTAGATGAATAGATGTGCAAGGAAAGCTAATGGAAATTTATAATTCGTTCAGTCCTTCTGAATCACCTGGCTTAATCACTTCTCCTTACCTGATAAGGGATGAAGGAAGACAAGGTCAAAAGTATAAAGGTAATAGGAGACTAATTTATAATGGATTGGTTACTGCGGCATACTATCCCAAACCTTAAAAAGGCTAATCAATTTTGAGACATATCATACCCACATCTGTAGTCCTCATCATTCCTGAATGTGAGCAGCAGTGGTGCACACGTGTAATTGTGTTCTATCTCCCTTTCTGCTTCCCCCATTCTATCTCCCTTTCTGCTTCCACCAGGGAATCAAAGGGAGTTCTACTTTTTAAGGGCTGAGGGAATGATGGTGGGATATGAAAAGTATTAGAGATAATTAAAAAAAGGGAATGGGGTTAGGATAAGGAAAGACCACAAAAGAAATATACTTAAGGCCAAATACCTTAAATACCAGAGCTTACTACATGATTTAAATCCAAAAGGAACTTGGAGACTTAACTAGAAGCATGCAGACTAAAGCTCATCCAGTTGGGTATGATCATGAGCATGCATACTTCAATAGAAGTTATGAAGAGGTATCAGGAGTCTTGTATTTTTCAAACATATGCCTGACTTTGTGTTCATTCAAAATATAAAGGAAAGACATCAAAAATATATTTTCCTAAGAGGAATCTGGCCCTAAGTCAGACCTTGTGATATTGGGGGTGGGGGGAAGGATCAGCATACCATCTTCAGATAACATAATTTATTTGCAGCAATATATCACCCAGTAGAGACAAACCAGCAGAGCTACACGAGAAAATGAATATAAAGAAATGTAAACCAGCTTACCAATCTCTCAGCAAAATGGACAAACCCAACCGGAGAGCTACCTTTTTTGGACACCACTACTTTCTCTACCTGGAAGATGGCATCAGCATAACAAGTTCAAATGATGGGCATAATATATAAGAAAGTCCAAATGAGAGTCAAAATATGTAAGACCTTGCCAAATGGCTCAAACAATTGCTTCAAATAGTTCTCCTCTGCATCAATGGGAAGGTTTCTGACAAAGGCTATTTTTATCTGAAAACAAACAGGAAGGTAAGATGCAGCAATATTCTTTGAAGGTTATAATGCTTACGATATAAAAGACACTAATTGTGAACCTTAGCAAGTTCTTTTGCATCAATTCCATGTTCCTCTTCTGCCCACTGAACAGCTGGGTGCAAATTCCCTAGACGAAACTCTGGTTGAGAGCCCACCCGTTGAGCACGTGAAGCAGCCTGTGATCGATAATTTTGAAGTAGGCAGGTTCAATTTTCTATTAGAAAAGGATTGAATTTTATATTTTCTTATCAGCCTCTGCGTTAATTAGAAGAAATTATTGTAGACTTGGTAAAAGATTGTGTTGAAGGGTGACTGAAGATCTGCAAAGATGCAGGCTGATTCTTGAATATTATCATATTGCAGAAGCTAGTATTAACATTGCTCAGTTGAGTTGTTGAGAGTTAATGTCAAGCTTTATAGGTTTCTTGAAGTTCAGTTGTTAATCTTCCACTGGAACAAGGCAGGAGAGAGACAGACAGGACAAGAAAGTGATCGAAATGTAAAAGTGCAGGATAGACATCAGCTGGATTTTAAGTAAAGACGAACAACCTTGCCATAACAAGAACATGGGAAGTTTAAAGTAAACAAACTTGAAAAGTAGGCATATGATTCTTCTACGATAACAGCAATCTTTTAATACTTCGGTAAACTCATATTACCCTGCGGTATAGGGTAGTGCAATTCTAAGAAGTTCGAGCAGTTTTGGTATTTTTTAGCTCAGTATCGTTTATCCACACATCAATTATAATGAAGCAATATTATTTTGTAAACTTGTTTTGTCTTGATACTGCTAGAGTTTGGACAAAATTGCTCAATATTAGTGGTTACTGGAGCTAGAAAAACTTCCAGGAAAGGATAGGAAGAGAAAAAAGATGAACATCATCAAAGGTGATAATCACAGGATCCACTAATGTATTTGAGATTCTGGAACAAAGCAGATGAGGTTGAGGACAGCAGTAACTTAATCCACAGCAGAAACAGCAGTCAGTAGACGACATGAATCAAAAAGCCATAATATATACTTCCAAGTAAACAAAAACAAGAAAGCAAATTCTGACACGATTATCGTAATTCGTAAGTTCAAACAGATAGTAAGTGGAAAACCAAAAGATAATCAGGTTACAGGGAAAGATAACAAAATAGCACTAAAGGCCATAAGATGTATTAAGCTGCAAGGAAAGCTCGCCCAGGGTTGGATTACCATGACGGTAAGTTTTACTACACCAAAATTATGATTACATTTCGCTTACTGACAGATTTTGTTCAAATATATGTAGAGCTTTTTAACTATATTGGTGTCTTGATTTTTTATCATTTTCGTGTGAATTGGAGAATAAAAGTATTTCAGGATGACAGAGTGTGAATGAGTGTATCATAAGAAGAAATGGAAATTCTTACTATAATCAGGTAATGCAAGCTCTGTCATTTTAACTTATTGTACCAAGTGATATTTGAATCCTTTCTCTGTTATTCCACCCCCTTTCTTTTCTTGTCTTGTCTCAAATTGACTCCAATGTTTTAAACATGCAATACCCTGTTTTGCCTCTTCTATGTATCAGTGAAAGGACATGGGTCCAAGTGCAGAGGAGGCCTTATAAATGCCATCTGTTATGTTTTACCAATGTTTTAATTTCTTCCCATTGGCTTCCCCTTTGTGTTTTTGCAAAACAATTCAAATGGATTGTAAAATTTTATTTTGCAGTTTTTCACCAATAAAATAATTGTTGTTGTAAGCTTTCTACAACTTTCAACGGCAACTGATGCAAATAATTGCTAGCAATTTGCTGAACATTGAGAACTGACATATACGCTATAAGATTGCAATGGAAATGAGATATGCACGACATACGGAAAGGTAAAGAGTTTTTTTCAGGGAGGATATATTTAGGCAATCTACGTGCTATCTAGATTTCCAGTTCATAAGCAACAAGAACTTTTTTGAAATTATAATTTGGTAACTGTTTGGCGCCTTATTTTTCCAATATATTACATCAAGGATTTATTATGTATTTTGGATTTTAGTTAACGAAGGGATCAATTATTGATGCTGGAACAGAGAACCAAAACCACGAACCTGAGCTTTAATCCTGTATGATTTCAGATGCAACAGGAGAGTCAACTTTATTTCAAACTACAAACTTGAAAGAATGGTTGTTCAAGACTTTTCGCAGACGAACATATAGAAGAAATGCAAAGAAAACTCACAGCATGGGAGCTAAATTTCACAAAGGCAAAACCACGGTTCCGTTGTTTTTGACCTGGTGGCGTGTCTTTAAGCATTGGGAGATCAATAGATTCAATGTCTGGGAAAACCTGTAGCACAGGAAAAATAATTAAGGGGAGAGACAGACAGACAGAAGTGAGGTAATTTAGTATGGAACTTTGCCTAAGACAAATGCCTGCAGGAAACTCAAAAGGAGTTAAATAAATAAAACTATACCTGGAGCACAATTCTTTCAAATTCATCAGCACTCCAAGCTGGGAGGAGAAAAAATCAAAGTCATGCATGTAGGAAAACTGGCCACATCACAAGAGAGACATGGGTGGAATGGGGAGGAGCAGGGCGATGTTTGTATGTATGTGGCTGTGTGTGTGTGTGTGTGTGAGAGAGAGAGAGAGAGAGAGAGAGAGATGAAAGATGAGAAAAAACAGGAGAAAAAAGTAATCAAAGACAAAAAAAACTCTGTAATTATTATTTCGAATTAATAAAATTTCTGTTTCTTTATTTCTTTTCAACAAAAAAAAAAGTGACCAACAAATGAAATGGGTATTCTGCCTATATCATGTCTTCTCCGAGTTTGAAGACTAAGAGGTATGTGTGTGGTTAGGAAGTTGCTAGCAGAATTAGCAGTTATCACCCTTAAAAATACTCCGTTGTGTTTTTCCTTTTTGTTTGCAAATTGATGTACTAATGATGGTTTTTATAAGGTACAACACGACTCTTGAGGCTTATAGTACCCAGCTTCCCAAGGATACTGATAATAGTTTCTATATTTAACAGCAAATAAAAAACTTATGAAAGAAAGGTTAGCCTAAAGGACAAATTTATGGCATGTGCACAGAGTTATCATCTTAAAAGCCTGATATAAGAAAACAAACCTTAGAGTTATTATCTAAAAAAGCCTGATATAAGAAAACAAACCTTTGTTGAGGTTCCCAAAGTATAAAGTGTCCTGCTCACTTGATGGGAGAACACCAATCTTCTTACCATCTAGCTGAAAACCGAAAACATGGACAAATAAACCAAAAAAAGAGGCTTAACATTTATCATTGACATATAAAACAAAAGGTCCTTTTTGACTCGTGAAAATTGAATTTAAGATTGTCGTTCAAAAATGAAAATATAATCACAATGAATAAGGTAGTGAAAAGGAAAGGAAGGGCATTCTGGTTTCAAAAAGTAATTAGCTCCATTTCAATATTATCATTCTTTACCCTCTCAAAAAAACATTATCATTCTTTACAGCCCCAATCTATCGTATATGCTTTTTATTAAAATATCTTTTAGGGGATAGTGAATAATGTGGCTGGTGTTTCAAAACTGGATCTCCCCATCTCTCCACAATGATTAAATATCAAAAAAATTATCATGAAACATATAACCAAAATAGGCCTCATAGAGTGTGATGAATCATTAGATGACCGGAAATTTTCAGATCATCATACTCAAATGTTTCTTATACGCATCCTGATAGGCCATAAAGACCTGAAACAAATTAAATTTATTGGCCTGAAAGAATGCTTTAATTTTTCCAGATTATGGAATATATCAAGCAATATTACACGAAAAGGCCTTAATCAAATTACTTTAATATCCCGTGTTTATTTAAATTTTCCAGAGTCAAAAATGAGAAGACAAGAAAATCTCAATCAGCTCTTCCATATTCAGATATCACATTAATGAGGAGATCTTATAAATAGACACTCTAGCTATATAGCTGTTCATGAGAACAAGAGCTAATGTTCCAGCCCCCCAACTCCCAAACAATACCAGCATGGCTCGCAGGAAATGGGTGTGATCCAATATCAAGGGTGCTCTTTCAGTAGATTCTTCCATATTATAGCAGCTTTATTCAAGATGAAATAAAACATTATTGATATTGAACCAATAAAAATACTGTTAACAGTTACTAATATATTGGTTAAGACTCATTGATGAAATTTAAACAACTATATGGAAATAGAAAAAAAATTGTCAAACAATATTGTCAAACACACCAGAAAAATTATCCAAAGTCCATATACTAGATTGAAAATGGTTGCGTTTCAGGGGAGATGCAACCTGATCGGTTTTGGGATAGAACTCCAGAAAGTATGTGCAAGAATAAGATGGAAGAGGTGACTAAAAACTAAGGGTGTGATTGGATATCCTTTCATTTTGGAATCTTTTTCTCGAGAGAAAAGTGATGAAAAAAATTTGAAAGAAGAAAAATGAATTTTGAGAGTGTGATTGGATACGAATTGAAAATGTAATGATGAAAGTTGATTTGATATATAAATAGTAAAATAATGATTAGATATAATTTATAGTTAGAACCTAGAAATATGTGAACCGGTAAACAGTAGAATTTGTAGGAAAATGTGTAATAGTAATTAGTGATTCAATGATTTAGTGGTTTTTCTTGATAAATTAGTAGAAGTGAGTGGTGGGAGAAAAGCGAAAGTGAGTGAATAGTGTTTTTTCTAAAAATTTCATAAGGAGTCGCATTTCAGGATAAAAAGATTCCTGTGGGAACAAAAATGAAAATCCTCACATATCCAATTGTGGCCTAACTCCTCTTCCAGCTACATGGTTGGCTCATCTAAAGGGTTTTAGTATCAGCTTGAGAATAGTACACTCCACAATAATAAAAAAATTCATCTCTTAAAATTTCAAGCACTGCTGTTAAGCTAGTGAGACCTAAACACATAGTGGAATCAAACTGCTCGAATTCAGCCTAACTCGCCTTGTCAAAGTTTCTCTACTAGCTTTAAGTATCCAAAATTAAGCATTTTCTATGATACCAAAGTCGTGCGCAAGCCTTTATGCTCTCAAGCTTGTGTATTCTGTATATAATAATTATTTACTACTATTGACCTTGCTTGAGAAATAGAAGTTATCAATAAAATGATGAAAGATTCAGCTGGAATGAGATTAGATGCAATTAAAAATAAATCAACAGATACTTTTTAATCCACTGGCTTACTGCACCAAGCACCCCATCAATTCAATGTCAAGTTTCTCGAGAAAATACAGAAGCAGATCAATTTTCAAGAATACAAATAGGAGAAGACACATCCTACGGAATAAAAATCAATTCTCACCACAGTGCCAGATTTTTCCCTCACAGCTCTGGCTGCAGATTCTTTCGTTGCAAACCGCACAAAGCAAAATCCCTGCCAAAAATCACAAAAGCAAAAGACAACAGTAAGAGGATGGTATCCATGTTCTGTCCTCGTGATACCTTTTCTTTGGTATAGGTGATTAGGAAGGGTGAGGGATTAGAGATAATCATCCTCTAATGGAGAAAATGAGTTAGCACGTAAGTTGACCTTCAAACTGCCATTCTTGTCCTTTATCAAACGAATTTCCACAATTTCGCCACAAGCAGAGAATACCTGAGAAAGTGGAAGTATTTCAAGAGGATATTTATGTAAATAGACTAAACCTAAACAGTTGATTTTCTCAAGTAAAGGAACAAAAAGAAAAGAAAAGAAGTCAATGCATATAAACTACAAGCGATAACCATCATTTCTTTTCTTCAGGGGGTTAAAAAAAAACTAAAAGCTACACTTTCCCTAATTAATGACTATGAGCAGAGCAGACTAAGCTCAAAAACAACATTTAATTTGACTGAAATCCACATGTAAATGCAAATAGCATTTGTGAAGGATTAAAAGCAATTTCTCTAGATATATTGCTACATACGTAGTGTGCAACCAAAGTTGCTTAAAAACAATCACCCACCCCCAACATTTTCAATCTGGCTTGCAACCTAATTAATGGTTCGCTATATATTTAAATGCAAAGAACGAACCACTCTTTTTCCTCATTTACTTTTGCATGCTAGTTTAGATCTGTTAAATGGGCTTGGGTAGAACTCATCCCCAAGCCCTCGGGCATGGTTTGGAAAATTTAGTCAAAATTTGTTGAAAAGTTTGGGATGAAGAAGAGTAAATCGGATCATTCAGTCTTCTACAAACAGTCTACAACTGGCACCATCCTATTAGTTGTTTATGTTGATGATATTGTAATACGGAAGTGATAATGGCGGTATCTCATCTCTGAAAGCTTTTCTTCATACTCGGTTCCATACAAAGGATTTAGGGGCATTAAAAACTTCTTAGGTGTCGAGGTGATGAGCTAGCTTTTGGGGATGAGTTCTACCCAAGCCCATTTAACATGGTATCGAGCACCCAGGTTTGGTTTGGAGGCGATGGTGGGAATTGGACCCCGACCCATTTGGTTTGGCACGCTCGGCGTGAGCGGGTATTAGAGTTTGTGTTTGTCCCACATCACCTATTTGTTGGGCTGTTATTATGTATAAATGTGGGTTGGGCACCCTCTCCGTTTGAGCTAGCTTTTGGGGATGAGTTCTACCCAAGCCCATTTAACAAGATCTATTTTTCCAATATCCAACTTCATCATTATTTTTCACTGCTCCAGATATAACTTATCACAGCCATCAAAACTGTGTAGCCCTTTTGAAGAGAAAATAGCAATCCAAAGATACACTTGACAACCAAAACAATTCGGCTTTTAAGTAATTATGGTCCATGACCACCTGAAAAGCCCATTTCTCTTCCATAGTTAGCCTATTAGTGAGCCAACTAGGAATTACAATGAATCACCTATATTTCAATCAATAGGAGAAACTAAGATAGCCAGCACTACGCCAAAAGATAGACTGTTCACTTAAAAATCTGATTCTGATTCTTTCTTTTTCCGCTTTTCTTTGCTCTATCCATTTTCTTGTGCATCCTTTGTTTCACCATATGGTTTGCATTAGAAAGAAAAATCAGACCTTGTGGATTTTCTCTTCCGAAATGCTCCGGGGCAACCCACCAACAAAAACTTCAGTTCCTTTTACTGCATTGTCTTCTTGCATGGAAAAAGTTTGAAATCATCACATGCAATGATACAAACATAAAATGTGAAAATAACATGCTAAATTTATGCAGGAAGATTAAGTTTATTCATCAATCATGAGTAAAGAGCTTACTGTGATCAGTAGAATGTTGCTCGGATGGCGGGCTCATCTGTAATTATAACTTTAGAAGTGATCAAAACACTAATTAATTAAAAATAAATAAAAAATAAAGGAATTATCAGCCATGCCAAATTAATCATTTATTCCCTACTTTCGACTCAATTGCGGTTTACAATAGCATATGATAGCAAATTTAAACCGTGAAAACGAACGTAACCCAACTTTTTCGGCACTGGTGCGAGTGCATAAACTTTAAGGTAACTCGAACAAAATCTCGGTTGAAATTTAAAGGGGTAAAAATGAAACCCAAATAAGCTCTTTCTTTTACTCACCCTCTTGCGCAATCCTCAATGGCGCGGTAAAAATTTCAGCAATCTCAAATCGTTATAATTCTTCAGGACTTTCACATTTATCCTTTTCTTAATGTACCATACGATATTATAATTTGAAGTTGCACAAATTCAAATGAGTATACAGATGGAAACGCTAAATACCTGTGCAATTGAGGAATTGGATAGCAGAACGCGGAATGGAAATCAATTGAAAACCCTAGAAACCCAAGTTGTGTTCTTGAGTGAGGAATTTGTGATGTTGGCTCGTTATATTGACCTTGTTGACCTTCATTTCGAAGGTTTAAATGTCAAAATTGCAAGACTTAATTATCAACCTCAAAAAAAAAAAAAAAATCCCATTTTGAATTTTTGACATACGAGTGCTCGTGCGTGTATTTTATAACTTTTCCTTTTTTTAATAAATTTCAATATTTTGTATCTTTTTATCGTATCATATCATTTTATAGGAATCGAAATTTATGAATGTGGCAACACAACAATTTAACATCGAATATTTGTTAGGTTTAACTGTTGTACTTAGTATTTGGGAACACTTATGCAAAAGCTCATTCACAAAATAGACTTCTTAATAAATGACTTTTCAAAAAGTTTATAATTCTAACTTCTCCAGAATGAACTTTTTGGACGAGTGACTTATCCAAAGTCCATTCTAAATTAACCACCAAACATCAATTATTATTGAAATATATTTGTATATCCAAAAGTCTATCTCGAAAGTGATCTCAAACAAGCACTTGATTTTTTACATAGAAATATTTGTAGACAAAGAAGAATCGTCTTGTTCTTAAATGTAAGGATGAAGTATAATTATCCATGCCATAAATGTGGCATTTTGATATTGCAAAATCTAGTTGAAGTTATTTATGGATCTTTACTTGTGTTCGTTTGGTAAAAACAACATAACATGATATATAATATATGTGAACTATGTGTATTCAACGGTTAACGGTCTGACTAAAATATTTTATTAAAGTGAATCGGACTTCGAATGTTCGTTATGTCCATAAATTTAAAATAAAATCGATTTATTGACTAATTATGTTTACTCATGTCCAGCTAAAAATGACGACAACTGATATAATAATATGTGTGCACGCTTAATTTATTATTGTCAAATGATCGTGAGAGTTTGTTATAGTTCAACTATTCTCCACATACACTATATTACTTTAATTTGAGTGTTGTTATATAATTCACCATTATACGGTTGTTGTTTGCAATGATGAAAATCAAATAATACAAAGGAGAGTCTTATTTGTTTTTCCAATTTCACATAATTGAGATTTCATGAAATGAGTTGAGTTTCAATTTTCATATTTAGTAATTCTTTATGGTAGTTATTTCTATCCCAAAATATTGGGATTTTTTTATTTCCAATTATCAAATTAATTATTTCTATAGTGGGTGTTTTCTGCAAAAGATTTAGATAACTCGTCGCCATAAGTTTGGTGACACGTTATTCATTTTCTTTTTATCAAATTAATGACATATTTTAATACACGATTTGTCCAGCGTTATTTCAATTTCGCAGTTATAATGAACATATTAGATCTAGATAGGTTTAAAATATTTATGTTTTAAATCATTATAGATTTATGATTTTGTATCTCTCACAAATTTAATTTTGTAACCAGTTGTAATGCTCTTCTACTTAATGGATTGTTTGATTCAAAAAACAATGAATACTTGTTAATTAAAAAAAACTAAAATTCTATATATAATTTTCAAATAACTATAGCCTATATTGATATGGTCTTTCACAGTTCATAGTAAAAATATGCATGAACTTTCTTCCCAAATTATGATAGATAATTAAAAATTTATTAATAGATAGTCAAATAGTTGTTAGTAATTTATTTTTCGCCATAAACACAATCATTTGACATAAAAAAAAATGTATATTGATGAAAATCCCTAACATGCCCAACAATAAAAGATCTTCGAGTCATCTAGGAAAATTCTCTACCTCCCAACAAAGTTGGGAATAAAAAACAAAAGAATAAATACCATGTGCACGTGAATTGACAAAGACGATAGGCATGAAAACATGACACTTAGATTCATAAGAGCATCTCTTATTCCCGGAGAATAGCGTTGTGCGCTTATTTGTGCCCCTCCAAAGATCAAGCGCCACTTTTTCTCATTGTATTGTAGCGTTTGCTCTGATGCGGCGCCATTTGTAACAGAGATCAGAAGCTGGCCGCTTACTCTTTCTCTTTTTTTGTTTTTTTTTTTTTTTATTTTTTATGGGTTTATTTTAAATTTAAATATTATTATTAATTTTACATTTCAATTAATTTAATATAAATAAATATTAAAATTAACTCAATCATATGTGATGATTTTAAAAATAATATAATATATGATTTTTTGAATTGTTATTTTAATTTTGTATTAATTTCATTAAATTTACATTTTTTTGAATTTGTTTAATTTTAAAATAAAATATTTGATAATATTATATTAAATAAAATTACTTATATAATATTTTGTTTATCAATTATAATGTAATAAAAATTAATATTTAATGAATAAAAGAAGGAATTTTATAAAATATTTTTTGTAGTGCAAAAAAAAGTAGTGCAAAATCATTTGGAGATGAAATACATATTTTGCACTAAAAAATAAGTGCAAACTTTGCATCAAAGTAGTGCAAACTACTGGAGATGATCTAAGAAATATGATAATTACTAGTTGTAGTACAAGTTTCACAAAAGATCCTTTCACTTCATTGCTACCAATCATCGGTGAGCCACTAGCGGTGATTCCATTTATATTTTGCAGATATTCAAAAGGCATGACGAAAAACTTCAAATGAAGCATCGAAAACACAATATACTCAAATTTGAATATATCAAATAAAAAAAGAGACATACAAACTCCTCTCGCTTCCCTAAAAACCAAAATCGAAGAATAATAAATAAAAAAATAGCATAAAAAATTCCCTGTCCTATTGTGAGGAAAAAATATGTATACGTGTATGTATGCGTGCAATGGTAAAAATATTGCAAACTATGCATTTTCGCTATTTTTTCCTCCTATATTTTTTATTGACTTAAAATATATGTCATCAAATATTATTTGGTAATTATATTCTAATGAATTAGTGGGGCAAAACTAGAGTTGTCAAAAGCGTCGGAGCTAGTTAGTTGGGACGCCCCCGCCCTAAGGTAGGGGGTGGGTTAAGTATTTAGTATCCTACCAAGGGGCGGGCGCGGGCGGGGGTGGGCTAACCCACCATAAATAAAACAAAAAAGAAAATTAGATAAAATAGACAAAAAAATAGTATAATTGATATTTTAAATTTTTATCTTTTACAAAAGTGTAAATAATATTTTTATAAAATATGTATTTGTTATCCATTAGTATATTTATTTCATTAAAATTAATAATATGATTTTTTTTTCATTTTTTTACTTTTTTTTAAAATTTTTAGCGGGTCGACCCGCCCAACCCGCAACCCAAGGCGGGTTGGGTTGAGGTTTCTCGCAAGTGGCGGGTTTTGGCAGGTCAGCCCGCCTACTACCCATTTCGACAAAATTTCTAGGCAAAACTATGCAATAAAAAAGAAGAGGCACACCATCGTTATTAATAATATTTTGTAGGGTATATTCAAGAAAATAAAATCGTTATAATAATTGTTCGATTGGTTCAATAAAATTATCTAATTTATTATATATATAATATTATCCACACGATTCTTCACAAAACTCTAGGATAAGAAAGAGCCCTAAGTGATGGGGTTTATCCTTTATACATAAAATATTATTTCGAGACTACTCAACTAAACATATTATCATTTCCAAATATAAATAAAACACATTCTCATTCAAATAATTTCATTATCAAAGAAATATCAATAAAAAGAAGAGGCACACCATCGTTATTAATAATATTTTGTAGGGTATATTCAAGAAATAAAAATCGTTATAATAATTGTTCATTGGTTCAATAAAATTATCTAATTTATTATGGTTAATAAATTGAACGAATATTAAACCAATTAAACTTCTTATTCGATTTGATATGATTCAAACGGTTTTGTACTATGAGCGACGCAATATATGAGACACAATGGTCTTGTATAATTATGCTTTCATGGTCCATCTATAGTTTACGTTTTGAAAAATAATTTTGAGAATTTATTGATTTTTCTTTGATAATGAAATTATTTGAATGAGAATGTGTTTTATTTATATTTGGAAATGATAATATGTTTGGTTGAGTAGTTTCAAAAATAATATTTTATGTATAAAGGATAAACCATCATCAAAGGCACGCTTCTTATCCTAGCCATGAAAGAGGTGAATCGTAGGATAATATGTATATATAATAAATTGAAAAAGTTGATAGTGGTGAGATCCTATTTTATTATTTTAATTTGAATATAAAATATTTATATTTGTAAGATTGTATGTGGTAGGTCCATTTTTAAGCATGAATAGTTGGCAGTGGTGGGTCCCACGTGTATAATTGAATAAATTTGATAATATTGATTGTATAGAGTTGAAAATGAAATTATAGATTTGAGATGTTGTTTTATGTAGAAAAAATGGAAAGTGAAAAAATTATGATTTATATTAGAGTTGTAAAATAAAAACCGCCCGGTAATAAGGTCGGATTGATCGCGATTTTGCAAACTCGAAAAGAGTCGGGTCTATTTGGCCCGCTTGTTAGATCTAAATACCGGCTGATCCCACCGTCCAATTCCCCCACGTGGCGACAGCTAACATTGGTAGGACAATTGTGAGTTCTAATTTATATTGAAAATTTTAAAAACAAATATAATTTTATTTTTATGAATAGATGGAAAAAATGAAAATAAACATTTGGAAATATAAAGTTAAACTAACAAGACCAATTTTTTTTTCATTTTTTTTTTTTTTAACAAAAAGAAAAAAAAAAAGGAAAAAGGAAAAACAGAGGCAAACAAGAGAATAAAAGCGTAGCTCACAAGCTTCACGCTGCACGGACGCAATACGACACCGTACGAATAACTTACAGACACACGTCACGCACTAAAGCACGGTTAATAGTTTTTACAACTTTCCTTGACTCATTTTTACCAGGACATATAAATTTGCCAGCGCAGCCCCCCCACACATTATACAGTATCACTGGCTAAAAAAATCCCAAAAAATTTTCTACACACTTTTCCCCGCCATTTGTCATTCTCTCTCCTCCCACTCTCCCCATTTCTCTCTCTCTAGGGCTAAACCTCACTTCCCCAAATATTCAAAAACTCGAATTCTAATGCAATCACTGGATTTACTGGGCTAATTCGACTTTCGGACGATGAATCCTAGTGGTGGAAGTGGGGGCGAGGGGGTCCCCAGGGGCATAAGCCTCTCGAACACGGTTCATTCCGAGGTGGCCCCGTGCTTGCCGCTGCCGTCGCTCCCGGTGTTCTGCGGCGCGCTCGATCAGGAACTTCGCATCTTCGAGGACGGCGGTGGTGGTTCGAGGTGGAATTCTAGTCGCGGTGATGTTTCGGGGAAGATTGCTGATCTACTCCGTAATGCTGACGTGTCTTACCTGTGAGTTGTTTATTGAGTGCATGATTGTGTTTTGGTGTTTGGTTTGAGGAACTTTAGTTATTGAGTTTGTGGTGATTTTGGCTTTGAAGTGGAATTTTGGGTTTGACTTGGAATTATTTGGTTTTGAGTAATTTTGTTGAGAACTTCTGGGAACAGTGGTTTACTGGCGGTAGTCTATTTATTCATAATTTTTGTTTTTCTGATGATAAAGGAATGATTTAAATTATAGAATTACTGAGAACAGCCTGGTATTGTTGGGATGGAAAATTGAGCGAAAATCAGTTCAGATTTGAGTTTGAGTTATTTTCCTAATTCCAGATTTCCAATTCTAAGTGTACAACTCCATGGAAATAGAAGACAGAATATACAAGTCTTGCAATTGCATTTCTACATCATTTTTTGCTTTTTTGCATTTTTTGAATTATATAAGGAAAATGTTTATCTATGTATGGGGTAAATTAAACTTGCTCTTTGTTTTCCTTAGCTTTAGAGCTACTATTAATTTAAGTTTTGAAAATGTTGTGCATTATTACTTACTTTTTCTCAAAGCTGGTAAGAACCTCTTTCGAAAGGATTTCTTATCTGTCTAAAATACCTTACTGACCAGTGGTTGACAATAAGCTTAGTAAACATGTTTGGGGCTTGTCTTCTTCTGCTCTTGCCACGAAAGGAAATGAGCGGAAATAAAAGCTAAACAATGAGCCGAATCAAAATGAAGCCACTTTGTAATAGAATAACGGGGTAAAATTAAAAGTGAATAATGGAAATTATGTACCTTTAAGTCCTTAAGCAGAATCAAATGCAACTTCTCTCCATTTCAAGCCAAATACCTACGCTGCAATGCAGAAGAAGAAGTGATCTTGAAATGCCACCTGTTGTATCTAGATGGCGAGAAAATGCAACTCTTGAAATAATTGATTTCCGCACATTACCTCAGTTTCCTATAATGACATGAAAGAGAAGCATTTCCCACTTTTGATAGAACAAGCTTAAAAAATGGTGTTGTACAAGCTATTATGCGTCTTGTGTAAAATTTAAAGGTTATGATAGAAAATTGTTGAATATAAGCAACTCATCGTATAGATTTGAGAATGTGATATTTGTCAACTACAGAAGATTCAACTCCTACAATTAAAAACTAAACGAAAGTAGGAATTACACCAATGATAAAGTTCCTGATTGACCCAAGATAGGATAGTATTAAAATGCCCAGGTCAGTGCAGTACCAAAATGGGAGATAATTTATCCTTGCCAAGTTCACATTTAAATAAGATAACATATTAGTTATAGTAGCCTTATGGATGACAAGAATTAAATGTTCAATAAACAAGCACATTGAATTTTTTGTCAGAAGTATAATCTTTTTATTGCCTTTATATTCTAAAATCAGTTTCCATACAAATGAGTTATTTGTAAATGGTAGAAAACTTTTTACGAGTATCTTTGTTTAGTAATCCTTTTGTGGAATGCTCTTCATACCGGAATATGCTGATTCTTATTTTTCAGTATAGTAACCTGCATTGGGGTTTTAGTCTAAATGAGGAAATTTTATAAAAAGAGAGCTAGGCTTACATTACGTGTTTTATTCCAGCGGATCCTGCTTGAGATGGTGAATATTTGATCTAACATTGTTTTATCTGTAGGAATCTCAAAGATGACGAAAATCTCTTACCGAGTGGTTCAGTGGGGAACTTTAGCCTATGCAATGATGTTTTGAGACATGATCCTGAAGCATTTGAGTATGTTACTCCAGGTAGAATGGTCTTGAATGGCTTTCCGATCCTTTTTAATGTGAATATGACCTACTTGTTCATCTATCAGATGTGGTTCTTTCAATTTTTCAGAAGAACGACTCTCTAGATCCTCATAACATTTGAGGATTTTATGTTTGTTGAACTTAATCTCTGATTTGCTTTTGAAGTAGTTGAGTAGTTGAATAGATGTTTATTGCTCATATTATGAGTCTATATGCTAAGGTCAGGTTAATTTTGATATCAAAGTTTCATTTGAATGACACTTGGAAATTATATTGTTGTTTTATGTGTCCGGTACATAAATGGCACATTGTCCAAAATCTCCTTGAAAAAAAATTTACTTGTGAAGGATTTCGATTTTAAAACTAAAAATGCCTTCAAATTTCAGAAAATTCTATGTCATCTTTTTCTGCAATCCCCTAAAACTTATTTATACGATTAGTCTGTCTGCTTGAAGACAGCTGTACTCTTGCGTCTTGTCATTCCCCACTAAATTGTCTTGCTGTTACGCCTTAAATTATGCTATCCTTTAATGCATCTCAATGGTTTTTAGTAGTAACTGTTGAGATATTTTTACCATGGTAAGGGGCTGAATATAGTACATGTTGCTCGAACGTAACGTCTCTGGACATTTTTTATCCCCTTAAATCCTTCGTGTTACTGCTTTGATTCTTAAAAGAACTGTCCTGCTGTTGCAGCTCGTACCATGTTTGGGAAATACTGTTTTTGCTCTTCGTAGCTGCTTCTCCTCCCCTCTTAGATATGATATCTGCTTTCGAGCCCTTTTGGGCTGTTACTTTGATGAAATTACAAGCTATGTGCTAAAAATAACAATTATTATCTGGCTTATTATTCATTGCATTGTTCAAGTTTCTCAGGTCCTGCTAAGGAGTCAGTATACAGTGGTAATTTGACTGAATCAAAGCCCTCTGAGCAGAGCATGCCTACTACTACTCAAGTGCCGAGCCACAGTTTAGGAACTAAAATTTATCAGCAAGATCACAATGTTAATAATGTAAAGCTTACTTCTCAAAACCCAAAAGAAAAAAAATTCCAATATAATACTCATTTGACTGATAAAATGACCTTTTATTCCGCAAATAATTTGATACTATTTGCAGGATATTATCAGTTCTTCAAGAAAACCTAAAGTGAAAAAGAGACGGAAAGATGACTTGTCATCAGCAACTTGTCTTGATCCCCGTGAGCGTCAAGGTTTTACAGTTTATTCTGTTCGTTCTCCCTTTCTTTTTCCTTGGGCTGGGAGATTGAGGGGTGGGTGGGGTTAGTTTGATCATGTTTTCCAGTTTTTATTATACCTAAGGAGTTGAGGATGTTGTTCTTCCTCAGATGCAACTATTGCAGCCTTTTGTGAAATTTTGGAGGACATATGTGGCAGAGCAGAAATTTTTGTGATGATCGAGATGAAGCAGAATGGGTGCCATTGTCTCATGCTGATCTTAAAACACTTTTAAATGAAATCATGTCGATTCGGTCGAAAAATGTACTTCATATGGTTCCCGTGGATATTCTTTCAAGGACACTTAAGGTTTTAGATCACCAAATTCATCGAGCAGAAGGACTGTCTATTGACGATAGTGAAAACGTAAGTTTGCATTCGTTATCTTCACGTACTGGTATCCATGCTGTGTGGATTGGTTTTCTAGATAAAGTTGTCTTGGATTATTTTTCTAGTTTTACTTTCAGAGGTTCTTGTTGGCCAAACTGTTGTCACTATTTTTTTACAGAAATGTAATCCTTTGTCTGATTTGACCTTTTCCACTTACATTGTCTTGGTTGAGTAGTTCAATATTCATTATCACATTCACAAGCAACCCCTTTCTTTGTAGGAAATCTTACATCATTATCTGCTTAACACTCTTCCTTAAATTATTGTAGTAATAATAATAAAATTTTTGCATTCCCTTTCTTTCAGCCTTTAGGCATTTTAATTGTGCTTGTATTTGACTTGATTGATAATCAAATTTATTGCTGAGGCTATTGATGCATGTTGGTCTTGATTATGGTTTTCATCTAGAGCTGACCTATGTCCTATCTGAAGAGGCTGGCGCCACGTGTCTGGAAGAATTTAGGAAATGCATTTGGCTAGAACAGGGCTTCTGTTGAGTCTTGAAAATATCAATGCCGCTGGAGAGGCAGTTCCGAGAAACTTTATTTGCTTGGTGCATGTCCCGATAGCCTGCTCATTTTGTTTGTTTTTGTTGCGGTGACGACATGTATGGGGCAGGCGATGTGACGCTATCGGAAACTCTCAGCGTGCTTCTTTAATTGTTCCAATATACTCAAAAATATGAATATGCGTGCTTTACTTATGTAATATTGAAAAAGAAACAACATAATCTAGCTCTCCCTCACTCTCCCTTTCTTCCTGGGATCTTTGGTGTCATGGGATTTCATCAATTGATGTGTTTAGTGAGTAATATGTCTAGAAGCTGGAAGCAATTTGTTGTGATAGCTTAATTAACTAGACTTATTACCAGAACTTGGAGCAGAGATTTGAATTTGACATAAATGTCAGGTCCAACTTTTCTGTTGAAGGCAGAGTTTCATCTAAAAATATGCTTTTAGTCTTAGGGCTGTATGTAGTTACTTCCATAGAACTTCAGAAACAGAATACCCTCACGGAACGCTGTGAAGTTGCATCTTGGTTTCTCGAGTGGCCCTTCAGAAAACCATAATTTGTATACACGTCCCATGATTTGCAAACTAGATGCATGGACTAATCTAAAGGTTTTCTATCATTTGTAATTGTGAGTTTGTCGTTCCTGAGGGGAAATTTCTGAAATGGCATCTGAAAGTTATTATTCAACCTATGGGGATCAGGCTATAATAGTATTTGGTACCCTTATGATTGAAATATAATCGAAATATTTCGCCTCTCAACAAATTGCAATTCTTGCTGTTTCTTACCTATTTTGTCACGTTTCATTAACTTGATTTTTCTACAAATAGAGGTAGAAACTGGAAAAAAAATATTTAGCCTTTTTTGGGAGGCTGTCACTAAAGATTCATCAGATGTAATTTGTATATGTAGTATAATTACCGTATGGTTGCCGTCCTATCTGTTGGTAAGAATAGTTCCTAACAACTTCTTAAACGTTCTATCGTCTTGAAATAAATCACTCTACTGTAGGAATTGTAAAGGAGAATTTTATGTGGAAATAATATCAACATCACTGGAAGTTAGTTAATGCTTATTAGACATGTCCTTTTTTATCCTATGCGCTTTCCCTTTCTTTACTTGTCTCAGCTGGACTTTGAGTTGAGAGTTCTCAGTCACTTCATGCATAGGATTGTGATACTTTGTGATATAGTATAACCTTAAAGGCCTGAAGGACACATAAAAAAAAAATTGATTCATCTGGTCTGGACTTTGAGTTGGGAGTTTCCTCAGTCACTTCATGCATAGAATTGTGACACGTTTGTGACATAGTATAACCTTAATTAATGGCCACATAAAAAATTGATTCATCTTGAATGGAGTATACTCTCCATTGTAATATACTCCACAGTATTTGGACATGGGGCCCTGAATGTTGGTCATGTTAGAATTGGCTGAAAGAAGAGTTTTAGTTGGAATGAGGTTTTTGAAGGAACTAGAATGCTCGACTTCTATTCTATTAGCTACTTATTTAATTCCCCATTTAGTTTAGGGATCCACCGTTCAATTTCAACTTGTCCTTCTGGTTCTCGTTTTTGGGATGTATTTCAATGCGCTGTAATCAAATTTTTATACTGCTATCTTTTTTTCGTAATACGTGTTATTTTTATGTCTTTTTTTTTTTAAATCTGTGTTTTAAGATGGTAAGTAAATTTTTTTGTTTTTTCTTTTTCAACCTTCTATTAAGTATTTCAGATGTTTTAAGTTATGTTTGATCGCTCCTATCAGATTTGGTTGGATCAAGTCCCCAGAATCTGAATAGCAGCAGGAACCTCTGGTTGCACCCAATTGTGACACTTTAGAACATAGAATTACTAATTTTCTTATTCTAGGAATTTTTATTTCAATCTTTCATACGTTGTTGGTTAACTTATGGCATTCATGTTCAGTAATTCAAGAATTCAAGTTCTCAAGAACTTTTCCATGTTTATGCTAGAGTCATGTTGCAATACTTTGATGCACCCTATCTGTGGATGTGAATTCATTCGTTCAGTTTTATGCAGCTCAAAATGCTAGTTGAGTACATTTCCTTAAAGATTAACATATTAACATGTATGACGTAAATGGCCTTACGCATAGGTGTCAAACTCGACTCAGTGGGCTTTTATTCGGCTACTCGATCACATTGCATTAATCCCACTGTCCTAAATTAATTATCTTATATCAATAATTCCAGTTCTTCAGAAAAATAAAACAAAAAGGTTTCCTTAATAATGCGATTCATTATTGAACTTTTTATGGTATAAGATAATTAATTTAGGACAGTGGGATTAATGCAGCGTGATTGAGTAGTCGAATAAAAGCCCGCAAATAAAGGCTTATGTACTAAAAGGACACTTTTATTTCCAAAATAACCTCTCATTTATAGTGATTAATATGACTAGTAACTCCTGACCACTTTGAGGTTAAAAATGTATATACACCAAAATTTTCATTTTTCGTATCTAACCTAAAACGATGTGCCATATAAACATGGAGATTATTGCAACAATCCCCCGGTCCCCTTACCTTCTCTGATTTAGGATGGAGTTATTCATGCACATTACTCTTGGTTCACTCTTAATTTATATACTTGAATTAAATTCATTTAGTAAACGCACATTAAATCATAGTGAGATGATTTTAGATGTTTTACAAAATTGGATCATTCTTTTTCCAATTCACGTTGCAGGCTACTTAATTTATTTTTCGCTCGTGTTTGTTTGTAGGCTGTGTTTGGGTCTGTTGCGATTAGGCCTTTTGGTCATTTTTTACATTTTATATCATTCTAGATATTGCTGCCAAGTTGCCATAATTTGGCTGTTTGCCAGACTGCCAAGAATGATATTTTGGTTGAGCTTCTTATGTATAATTGCTTTTTAGATACCCAACCTTTACAATTTGTTTTCTTGAATTCCAGTTGGATGATGATGCGGTGTCATCCATTTATTGCTCTCTCGAGTCGATTCATGCTGCTTTAGCTATTATGGCTCATGATGGTATGCCAAAACAGCTTTATAAGGAAGAGGTATGAGTTGAAGCTCATTAGCTTTGCGAAAATGTTTTCAGTGCCTTCTGGGATTAACTTCTTTGTAGCATAAATTGTTTGGGGAACCCACCAGATTATTAATTTAGTTGATTGTAATTATGGTCTACTTGTGTCAGAATATTGAAAGGATCCTGGAGTTCTCAAGACATCAAATTTTGGATGTTATGTTCGCTTGTGATCCAGCGTATCGTACCTTGCACAAACCAAATCATAATGGGGCACTTGATGGTATGTCATGCTGCTAATCTGTCTACCCTCTTTTGTTCATTGGAATTCTTATATCATGCTGTTACTGTTTAGTGTTGATTTATCATGAGTGACTACTCTATCTATATTATCTTTACCCCAAAGTTTTTGTTCTCACTCATTCTTTCCTTTCTTGAATATGAAGTAAAACAAAAAAAAACTTGTCTTCTTTTATATCTGTTTCCACTAAAAGAAAATGTGAAGAGTTGTTGTACCTTTTCCCAGAATTGCACTCTTATCTCCTATTACAGCAAGGAATTTCGCTCTCCTTGTGATGGCAGAATGTCCTCTTAGCAGCTTGATCAATTTTTTCCCCAAGGGTATGGGTTGGGAGCAGGTTTTAGCAATGTCACATGTTTAGCCGTGGGGTCTTAGATTTCTAACTTAATTTTCAAATTAAGATTATTAAGATTTACAAACATAAGTTTAGCCCTGAAAGAGGAGATAACACCTCTCTTACGTTCTTCTTTTCTGCCATACGCTTATTTACTTTTGACCATCAGATGAGGAAGATGAAGAATTCGGGATTTTGGCTCAGCTAGTAAGAAAGGAGAACTTCAAAAGTGTAAAACATAAGAAATCAACAAGAAACAGGTAGTGTGGAACTAAAATTTCTTCTTTTGTGCAGTGCTTTAATTACATGAGATTTTAAAAAAAATAATTAATGTACTTGTACTTATTTTCTATCTGGTTCTTTTTCCTTCCGTTTTAATCTATTTATCTTTTGGTAGAATGTCAGATACTGTGAATGTTATACTTCAGAAGTTGTGCACTATTCTCAATTTTCTCAAGCAGTTATTGTCGATAGAACGCCTATCAGATAGTTGCATTCTCCAGCTCGTGAGAACTAGTTTACAAACTCTTTTGGTTGATAACATCCAACTTTTGCAGCTGAAAGCAATCAGTGTGATTGGTGGGGTAATGAAATTTGCTTACCTTGTCTCTGGTTTGATCTAGTTCTAATGGCACTCATTTGCTGCTTTTGCTGAACTGCACTGTTGGTTACGTTTGATCTGCAGATTTATTATACATATACTCAGCATCGACCGTATATGATGGATGAAACTCTTCAGATCCTTCTGAAGTTGCCACTATCAAAGAGAGTGCCAAGAACTTATCATCTTCCGGATGAAGAACAAAGGCAGATTCAGTTGGTCACTGCTCTATTGATTCAAATGATTCATTATAGCGCAAATCTTCCTGAAGTTCTGAGGCAAACTTCTGGAAATCCTTCACTGGACATGTCGATAGATGCTGATTACCCATCCAAATGCCATGAGGCAGTTACAGAGTCTTGCTGCCTCTTCTGGAGTCGAGTTCTTCAGCGATATACGAGCATAAAAAATCAGGATGCATCTGAATTGAAGGCAATAATGGAAAATATTGTAATGGATTTGCTCTCTACTTTAAACTTACGGAGTATCCTGCCTCAGCTTCTATTCTAGAGGTATTTAATTCATAGCTAATGCATTTACAGAATATTGACATCAGTATTTACCGACAGTTTCTGCAGGTTCTGTGTGTTACTACTTCAGAATGCTGGGCTGAAATCAAAGATACTGCCGCTCGAACAATGGCCATTGACCTTCTTGGTACCATTGCTGCAAGGTTGAAACATGATGCGGTCCTATGTAGGAAGGAAAAATTTTGGATTGTGCAGGTGTTGATGAACAGTGACAGTGTTGGTCCTAGCTATCCAAGAGATGTCTGTTCTATTTGTTTGGACTCAACGGCCGAAAGATCTGTATGTGTATGTCAAGGTTGTGATAAACAATTCCATGTTGATTGCCTGAAAGGAAGTGTGCAAGATGCTCCGGAACTCGACTGTGACATTTGCTTGTGTGAGAAACAACTTCTTGTCTTGAAAACTTATTGTGAGTCCCAGAATAAGGATGACCAGAAACAAAGTCGCAGTGATTCCAGGAAGTCTTCTCGAGCTACATGCAGAATCACAAAACAGGAGATTGTCCAACAAATGCTGCTGAATTATTTGCAGGATACAGGCTCGGCAGATGAACTACACCTCTTACGCGATGGTCTGTGAATAAGAAGCAAAAATATTTTGTTTATGAACATTTTTGTATGGCATAACCTTGTAATGAATATTAACTTGCAGGTTTTACCTTGCCTTTGGTATAAAGATGACCCGGCTTCTCAACAGAAGTTTTCTACTTCCTTGCAAGGATGAAATCAAGAGCAATTTTGCGCGATTCTTGTTCCTTTTCATCATTTCTGTCGAGGGATTCAGTCAAGAAAATTACTTTGGCATTGGGACAAAATAGCTCTTTTGCTAGAGGATTTGACAAGATTCTTCAAGTGCTACTGGTAGGTGAAATTGCTTATTGCATAAAATTTTTGGATTCTGAAATATTTATTTATAGTTCTTCCTATTATTTAGGCAAGTCTAAGGGAGAACACACCAGGGATTCGTGCTAAGGCACTGCGAGCGGTATGTTGTGAACCACTTTATTAGATACGCCTTTCTTGTTTCTATTTTTTCCACTGTTGTTTTTCGGGGATTTGGGAGGTGGGATTTCTCCTTCACCAGAGATATACTTTTTTCCACTGATTATTTCGTAATCACAACAGGTTAGTATTATTGTAGAAGCTGATCCAGAGGTTCTGGGTGACAAGCTTGTCCAAACGGCTGTTGAAGGGAGGTTTTGTGACACAGCTATTTCGGTTAGAGAAGCAGCACTTGAGCTGGTTGGCCGTCATATTGCTTCACACCTGATGTTGGTCTAAAGGTATTGCAGTTGCTTATACTAGTGTTTTACACTTGTGGTGCCTGCTTTGGCCATTTAACTTGTGGGTTCTTCTTGTAGTATTTTGAGAAGGTGGCAGAGAGAATAAAGGATACTGGAGTAAGTGTTCGGAACGTGCTATTAAAATTATCAAGGAAATGTGTACCTCCAGTGCTGACTTTTCACAGTATACCACTGCTTGTGTTGAAATAATTTCACGTATCAATGACGAAGAATCCAGCATACAGGTATTGAATGATTGTGAATTTGAGTTCATAGTTTAAGTATCTGGGCCTTTCTTAAAAAAGCCCTTTCTCGGCTTATTTTGTTGTTAATCAGATAGTACCACCAGAAAGATTTGCTGAGACGATCCTTTCAGTCGTCTCTTTGCCTCAAACTTTGCCACACATCTTTGTTTTCATGATTGAATCTATGTAGTGAGTGGGGAATACAAGTAAAAATGCATGAAAAGTTGGTGTGATCTACTTATAAGCTACAACAATTTACTCTTATTTTTCTTGGACAGTGGTGTCTTTTATTCTAAACTGTTGCTAGGTCTGCCTGCTTCTTGTTCAATGTTTGTTTGGTTTGCCTGTAGGCTGTAGCTGGTCAGGAACAGAGGTAATGGAGCTTAGGTTTTGTAGATTCTCCACTGCACCAAATGTATTTACTGTCTAAGTTAATTTGCTTTCCTTGGGTGATTTAGATATGATAAAGTGTCTGTAGAAAGATGTGGCAAAAGTACAATTATCTCAGACCTTTTCTTTCTTTCTTTTTTTCTTTTTAATATTGTGGGATTGTTATGTCCTCTGTTCTTGACGTACTTCTACTTTCACAGGACCTGGTCTGCAAGACATTTTATGAGTTTTGGTTTGAGGAGCCTTCTGGTTCGCAGAGCCATCATTTTAGAGATGGTAGTTGTGTTCCTTTGGAAGTGGCTAAGAACAGAGCAGGTTGTTGAGATGTTGAGAAAGATGCCTAGTCACCAACCTCTTGCCGTTGTCATTAAACGAAACTTAGCCCTTGATTTCTTTTCACAATCATCTAAAGCTGCCGGAATACAACCTGTATTACTTGCTTCAGCACGCAGGCGCTGTGAGCTAATGTGCAAGTGCCTGTTGGAAAAGTATTGCAGGTATTGGTTTTGTAGAAAAAAGTCATTGATATCTCACTCTCTTGTTCCTTGCACATACATTTCATTGTATTGCAGCCTGCAGGCATTGCTTTTTTAAATTGTAGCTCATTAGTATCATGCTCTCGGGTTCCTGCATGAATGTGATTATTACTGTTATTTTTTCTCGTCAAGTAAATGCCTTCAAAGATTTGCACCAATTCATCAAAAATAAGTTCTACAGTTCCTCACAGTAACATATAAAGTTATTGAAACTACCAAAACAAAAGAGGAAACCAGGACTGTCTTAAGCTGTGATTGGTGTCTCAGAGTGATCAAATATATTCCTGTTCCCATACCATGATATCCAAAAGTCATGTGCGTGAGTCTATGAATACGGGTGGCACCTACCTCTTACTTTATGAGTCCAAAAACCTGAAATCACCATTTGAATTCGCGTTGATAAGATTATCCCAACAGAACTACTTATAAGGCCACTCCTATTATGGTGATGGCCATGCAACTTTGAAATAACATTGATATATATTTCTCTTCAAATCTTAAATTCTGATATGTCTTGCTTGGCAATATTGTTGTGGTTCTCCAGGTTAGCGAAACAAACAGTGAGGAAGGAGAAGGGCGTATGCTTCCATATGTTCTGCTCTTGCATGCCTTTTGCATCGTGGATCCTACATTATGTGCACCAGCTTCTGATCCTTCTCAGTTTGTGATCACACTACAACCATATCTGAAGAGCCAGGTTGAAAAATTCCATGTTTAGTATATGAAATATCCACTATAAACTTGCTCTTGTTACAGTTTTACCTATCTATTTCACCTATTGACATAGTTTGGTACATGGATTGGGGTGCATCAGTCAATGTGTCATGAGGTCTCTTGTCAGCTTTTTACGATTGTTTAACAATCAACAACATACTTTTTGTGGTTATCAATATTTGGTGGCCAGTTTTACATTCAGTGTCTTTTTTTTGTCTTTTCAGTATCCCTTTATTGCTTCATAAAGTTGGGTTGTCCTAACCATATGTTCTCTTGTGTCCAATTATGTCTTGCAGGTGTGAACTAAAATTATTATTTGTCTTCAAGGAAAAGCTTTTTGTAATATCCTATTCATAATATCTAGTGATGTTTTTAATCATATATGATTCTGATACATTTTAAGAGGTTACAACTCTTGTACTCTGTTTAAGATCTATACCCACGCAAAATGTGGCATTGATTTGGAAATTTGGATTGGAAAGAATACTTTATATTTAGGAGGATTGAGTATCATGCACTGAATATCCGTATGGTCTGCTCTGTATGACCTTTGTTAAAAAATGGAATTATTCCTTGTCTGTTAGAAATGAAATAATTATGGATGTTTTGTTTTGTCCGTAGTTAACATATTGTTGCAAAAACCTTAAAATGTCTTGTGGGGATTATAGTTCTGGGAGGATTTGAGAGTTGGATCTTGTAGCCTTATGCATTGTACTTCATATAAACAGACAAACCTTGTGTAGAGGCACCAAAGATTCTTGGACGGCATTTAGGATTTTAGGTGACTCAGAACTCTCTCTCTAAGCATGCTGTGGCTATCATCCTTTTTCTTATGCATACTCTAGATTGTGGTCATTTGAGCTTGCTGTGGATGCCTTTCATCTTAGTTGCTCATGATCAGGAGGCAGAATCAAGACAGATATCCATTTATTTCATGTTGTTGGATATTTGAGGTCTAGCTTGTTCTTTCTAAGAGAAGAGCCTTTCTTATGCCCAGATAGGTTGAGTAATTTCCAAGTTCTGTGCGAGGGGTTTTCAAATAAAAACTTAAGGTAAGCAGAATAGGAGAAGGACCTGATTTGATTTGCATACTCCCTTAGGTTATATAGCAGCTCTTGTTATCTTTAAGAATCATTTGGCTCCAGTATATTTGCTTGTGATGTTGCATATAGAGTCTCCAGGAATCATGTTTGTTTTTAGGTTCTCTTTGACAACCCTTTACCAATGGTTGGGAGGCTCTGTTCAGTCCTAAATCTCCACTTAAGACACCTGATCCTCTTCCCTTTAAGAGTAATCTCTTATTGAAGAAAGGCAAGATATATGTTCACACCGACATACTATGGTGAATTGCTGAGAAACTTGTATAAAGTTTTAATTACAGAAAAGTGCATGATAGTTGCAGATATGTTAGTGTGCATGTGCACATGGAAGCGAACCTGATTTAATTATAAGTTTCACTCGTGATGATCATGGGGTTTAGAACTGTGCTTAGTGCTTATTTTTCCATTGGCTCTTCTTCTTGAACTGTGTAACAAGAAAATATTATTGAAGGTCTAATATTAAATTCAGAATTGTTGACTAGTTTTCTTTATTTCAGTCTGACAATCGGGTGGCTGCACAGCTGCTGGAGAGTATATTGTTTGTAATTGATTCTGTCTTGCCTTTACTGCGGAAGCTTCCTCAGAATATTGTGGAGGAACTTGAACAAGACCTAAAGCAAATGATAGTCCGACATTCTTTTCTGACAGTTGTTCATGCTTGCATAAAGTATTTTACTTACTTTATAATCTATTGTTTATCCCTGCTTTCGTTAAATGACATGTTTACTTCAATGATTGTTATTATGCTTACCCTCCAGAAATGATTATTTTTTATTATGTGCCTGTATGATTCTTCTATGATTATGATTTAGCGACAATTATTCTATCTGCTGCTCATAATGCAACGAGATATTTGTATTGGCATTTTCTCCCGCGGGTTCTTATTTTTTTTTCGTTTTCATTTTTCAAATTTCTATTTGGATAATCCAAAATTAAATGCATAGTCTGATCTCAAGTTGTATTCTTGGTCCAGAATTTCAATGAGGTCTTTGTATGTCAGAGTTGTAAGTAATTTTTTGAGTGGCATCCGAGTGACTTTAGTTTGTTGGTTAATTGTCTGTAATATGCTGTATATAGTTATTTTGTTGTATCGATATTTGGTGAGACAATCAAGTAGCATATATTCTACTAAAATATACATGTCCTTGTTTGAATGAGAAATTAAGGTAAAGATTCTTTGAACTAATGGAGAATCGTGGCTGCAACCATTGCTGCCGGCAAGTAGAAATTCTTCAACCTTTCTAACTATAAAATCCTTCCTTATCCTTGAAAAGGGAATAGGACCTTCTTACTGGGGTATGGATCTGGTACATTGGGGATGGGAATTTATGATTTAAGATACTGTCCTTTTAACCTGAATGTGGTTGTTTATCTGTTGCACATTGTAGGAAAAGTTTCTAGTGCACCCCTCTGGATTTATTGAAGTCCCTTTTTCTCCTTTTCTTGACTTGGTTTTAGACGACAAGGACTGGTTTGCAGATCTAACAATTCTTTGTTCTCCGGACTTGTCTCTCAAATAGGTGCTTATGCTCGCGGGCAGAGTGACAGGAAAAGGTGCAATTGTTGTTGAGTATCTTATTCAGTTGTTCTACAAACGCTTGATGCCTTGGGATTTGATAACAAGCAGGTCAATAATCATCTTAAAAAAACTTCAGTATTTTAATTGTTATCTTCTGGGTTCTCCCACCTACTGTTTGACACCCTAAGATACTATGAATAATTCTTTTTGTTCTAGTACTTTCATTTTTGTGTGCTTTTTTCTCTGTATTCTTCATATTCTGCATTTCTTCCTCTGGTTTCCGTTTTATGTTACAAGTTTTATTGCAATGCAAATTCAAGCTAATACATAAAATATCTTTTATACCTGCTATTGAAAATGTTTGGCAGCTGTTACTGTTTGATGCTTTTAATGGTAGTTTTACTTGATTTTCTGGGCCAGGGTTTCTCAGTTTATGAGTAGGTAATCATCTCATGCCCTCATCAACATGTTATTCCAAATGAGGACTTCTGTTAAATGAAATCAAGTACTCTTTATGAAGTAATACTCCCTTGAAACTTGAAAGACCCTCAAGCCATTTTATCAACTTTAAATGCTTAAAAAGACACAAACGCATTTACTATGAAAGCGCTTCAAACATTCTTGTTGTATACGTACAAGATCTCTATACCTACTTAAAGAGTAAGGTAAACCGGTGTAGCCTCGGCGTCCATGCACTTGATGCCTTTTTCCTTTCTTACCCGCTTGCTTATTGTAAATTGTTACGGTGATATGTTAAAATAATCTTTCTTTTCAGCAAGTAGGGCGGCACTCTTTTTTTTTTTGTCTGGGGTTGTTGATACGCTATGGTAGCTCATTACTGGATGCATCTGCTTCCAACACAAGAAATATAGATGTTGCAAGCGGTATCCACTTATTTAGAAAAGTATCTCCAGGCTGAGGATTTCATCATTAAAGTCGGGCATTACAGGTACCCAGCTAACGACTCAGTTTTTTGGATTTTTTCAAATTAAAATTTATGATTTAGTTCTGTTTTTCTCAGGCATTAGGCTATGTATTAATTGCTCGGCCCGAGTATATGTTGCAAAAAGGATGTTGGTAAAATTTTGGAGGCCACTCTTTCGCCAATACTGATACTCGTCTGAAGGTACCATTTTTTGTCAATAACATGTTAAGCTCTGCAGTATGCTCATTGTTTCTTTGCCAGATGCAATCATTACAGAACATGTACGAATATCTTTGGATGCGGAAAGTCAAATGGAACCTGATAAAGTGAGTAAAATTTATGATGTTACTCATTCAGTGGATGGTGTTCACAATGTACCTGTTGCTGCCGGTGCTGGTGATACTAACATATCGGTGCTATAGTTCAGCTATATTGGCGTAGCATCTAGGGAGAAGTCTGGATGTGAATGAACATGTGCGCCAAGCTGCTCTAAAGGTTGTTGTTATAGTTTGCCCCCACTATAGTCATCACGTTCTTCACAGCTTATGTCTAACAAATTCAATCTACCTATGCCAGTCATTATTGCATTGATGACCTGTTATTTAGTTTCAAAAGCTGGCAAATCAGTTCTAAGTTCTAACTAATGTCCAGTGATTTTATTTGTGGCTTTTCGGTCTACAAACATTTTCCTAGGAATTATTTAAGTCCTGATAGATTTTAGGTATGGTACTACTATTTCATTTAGTGTTACTTTCTTCTGCTTCCAGATTGTAAAATTGTGCTGCGCCAAGGTCTGGTACATCCAATTACTTGTGTGCCCTATCTCATTGCACTTGAAACAGATCCGGAGGAGGTTAATTCAAAAGCTGGCTCATCATCTCCTGATGAATATGAATGAGAAGTACGTTAGTCTTTTTGAAAACTTCTGCTTTATATATCGTTATGCAAGCTAAATAGCTGCAGTCCTTCAGGTATCCAGCTTTCACAAAGCCGGCCGGGGAGATGGCCTCAGTTGTCATTTATATTCATGCATACCATGAATGGAGGCCCCCTGAAATTTCAAACCTTAAAGGCCAACCCAGATTAATTAACAATACAAAGGGAAAGTCAGACGTAGGGTCTTCTAATTATGCTCGTCATGGGGTTGCTCAATCTACAAGCTCATTCATGGAAATCGCATTTCGAGAAATAGATTTATGTCCCTCTGTTGTTAAAACCAAATGCCAACCTTGAGTGATTCTGTGATACCTTTCTCATGTAAGCTCTCACTCTACTCAAAGGCATGGTTGTTGCTGTCACCACCGTTCAAATATTTTTCTGAGATTGCTTTCCTTTTTGCAGATATTGCGCAGAGATTCTTGCTTTGCTGCCTTCACGTTGCCTGATGAGCCTCTTTATTTGATCTATATTATAAATCGGGCGGTACAAGTTAAGAGCTGGGACAATAGAATCAAACATGAAGGACTTTTTGCATTCATTACAAGGAAATACTTATAAAGGTGATGGAAATGGGATGGTTCAATTCAATCAAACTGTCAACCCTGGTAATGAAAGCACAATGGCAACTGATGGGAATCACAGAATATCTGGGGAGTTGCATGGTCAACAATTATTTGGAGATGACACATATAGGGACTTAAATATGAATCCTATGACTTCAAAAGAGATCCTTAGCATCTCTACAAGTGATTTACAGAAAATCCAGGTACAGTTTGTCCTTTTCTTGTGTGAGACAACGTTTTCTTCTTATCCTTCTTTTCACAGTTGGTAAAACTCCAGTGTGCTAAATTGAATGTTACTACTAGCCAGGGTGGATTAGAAAAAAGAAATTCTTCTTTTCATATCGTTCTCATGAAACCTTTTCTTTTAGTTGTTCCCATACCTTTTTGGATTAGAAAAAAGTTGTCTTAATGGGACAATATAGGGTGAGCTTTAGCAAATTGGGAAGGAAATATAGGAGATATGAGGGGAAAGGAGTCCGATAATCCCCTGTAATTGATGTATCATATATTCCCTACTTCTGTGGAGCTCAATGAAGCAATGCTATTTTCAAAATAACAGAAAGTAAGTTTAGTCTATCTGACAGATGGTTGGTAATTTTACAATCACACTGAATTTTTCTGTAGTTGTTGTCATCTTGAGCATTGTGCTGGTTCTTTTATTTAGTATTGTGGCAATTCCAATAGTGGGTGATTGTAACCTTCAAGTACCTTAGGTTTTTTTGCGTGTTTCTTGTTACTTTCTCAGACCGACTGTCTAGCAGCTGGTGCTATGCAACTTCTTCTGAAGCTGAAGAGGCACTCTGAAGATTGTGTGCCTAGATGATGCCCGCTGTCAGGTAATTAATGCTCCTTTTTAGAATATTATTTGGATTTGATGTATTGATCTAAATTTTGGTTGTTCTTTGATTAGGCGTTTTCTCCAAATGAACCAGTAAAACCAGGAGAGAGTCTACCGAAACAGAATATTCCTTTCAATACCAGTGATGTTAATATTGATCCACCCAACACTTATGAAGACATCTTACGGAGATATCAGGTGATTTAAGTTCTTGTGGTGACTTTAATTTCAACTCTAAACATGCGTGCTTTGTAACTGTTATCAACATGCTGTTTTTATGCTTATTTGTTGTCTTCTTTTATTAATTTTCAGTTTTCCAGTTTTATTATATTATGTTTAGGTTTAATTACAAAATACACCTCTGAGGTTTAGTCTAATTACAAATACCACCCATTGACATTTGTCAAACTTATCCTTCAAAATTACAAATACCACCCATTGACATTTGTTTCTATATTACAAATTGCACCCTCAACCCTTTATAGGGGGTATTTGTTAAGAAAATACAAAATTCAAGATGTTTGTAATACATTAAGGGGTATTGATAATTTTGAAAGATAATTTTTTTTTGTAATCAAGTCAAACCTCAAGGATAGTTATATTAATTATCCCTTATTTTTATCTTTTTCGGTGGAAGTATGATACAGACTTGCATGTTTTCCTCTGTCGACTGATTTGCATGTTTTTTCTCTGTAGACTGCTATCTTCTGTAATAGTAAGTCTATTTAGATTTAAGTTTTGCTGCAGGTATGCTGTTTTTCTTTAGCTAATTGTTCTGTTCTTGTCAGATTTCCAAGAATGCATTGAAAGAAGATACCATCGACTATTCAACCTACACAGCAAACATCAAAAGAAACGGCCTCCTCCTTCGAGGAGAGGTGTGGGGCTAGGCCGAATGCAATTTGATTATGAAGATGATGAAGATGATTTAAACTTGGGTTATGGGGTAAGCAGCAGGTTAAATAAGAGTGGTATTTAAAAGGCATCACACTGGAGAGATAGCGGCTATAGTTGTACATACTTATAGGTATAAGCTAATATGTACAGTTTTCATAGAAAGGGGAAAAGTAAGTCTAATGGAAACAGAGACTCAATGGGTGAAAATTTAGAGTTGGGGCTAAAAGGAAGGTTCTGAAATTGGTTTTATTATTAGTATAAATTTGTTATGAATAGTTTATTGTGTTCCCATTGTTCCTGCTAAAGCTAATGCCTAGAAGGCATTTTTTTCTTATTCAGGATCAGGAAAAATTGATGTAGAACACAGAAGCTTTTAGGATCTCTTTTGGGGATGATGGGGAAAATTTTGTTGAGGTATATTATATATATACCTCTTCTCAATTGTGGTGTGTTGGAAGTATTTTTGTACATTATGTTGATATACATTTTCTAGTTCATTGTCCTATTTCATTTTGAAAATGAAGGCTTCCATTGTTTCAGATGCTATTGATTCTGGCTTTAGTTTTCTTTTAAGGGTGTTATCTACTTTATTATTCATAGATAATTGCAAACACCCCCTAAGGTTTCGCCAATTACAAAACCTAGAGATGCTTAAATTACAAAAAACCCATCAAGTATGATTATGTGTTAAATTTCAGATAATTGTATTTTTTTTTTTTTGAATAGGGATAATTGTATTTAATATCCGTGATTTTGAGATTTTTTTCACAACGGGCGAGAAAATGTGTTCTAATCATCAAACCTCAAGGAGCTTTTAATTTTCAAAATCTCTTGTAGTTAAACCCAAACCCCAGGGTGTTTTTGTAATTATTCCTTATTCATATGCTTCAAAGCTTCTAGTTAGTGTTTTTGTATCCACGTTGTTCAAGGAATTGTGTTTCAAATAGTCTCACTTATAATTATTTTATAAATTTATATAATAAAAATGATTTGATCATGTGATTATATAATTTCCTACAATATAATATTTTGAATATGTACAAAGGTATATGATGAACAAAGATTATAAATATAAATTATGTTTCTCGTATGAGAAAATTGCACTTTTAAATTTTAGTCCCAGATTACATGAAATAAAGACTTTTGGTCTATACCGTGATTTTTGGTCCTAAACGATTTTTTTTAAGTCAAGATGCATCTCATGATTTAAAACAGGATTTTAGTCCCAACACACTTAAAACTTAACTCCATTGCTAACTCTATTCTTACGACCAAAACTTAATCTCTTCCTCATAAGCATGTGAACTCAAAATCGTTAACTTTCAATCATACTTAATACTCACCGCGCTTAAAAAATCATTCTATCAAAACGCAACTCCTATAATCCCACAAAAACAAGTAATTTTCGTCCGATGTACACATTTCATATAAATAATTAAGATCTTTATTTTTATAATTAGAAATAAAAAATATATTTTGATTTTGATACTGTTAAATACTGAATACATTAAAAAAGGAAAAAAAAGTAACCATAAAAAGCTTTTATATCTGTAACTCATAACAGTATCATTTCCATCTGAGCACAATCTCAAAATTTATCATCTTTAAAAGGATTTTTTCAGCAATGACATCTCTTAATTGAATTCTTTTTCTTGAGTCACACTAAATTGTTACTCTAGAATTACGTCTCAATAAATATGGATTTCATAGTGTAGATACAGCCACACGCACACATGGTGTAAACATTTTACACCCAATATTTTGTTTAAGCCCTATAAGAGAAAACCATAAAATTGTCAGCTTTAATTACCTAAAATATGAGAAGCAAAAAACCACTAAATAATATCACATGCTTCACTGTATTTTAAACTGGCAAAGCTAAAGCTTCAAAATATCCTAGAAAGTATGGCAAATATATCTGAATAAGCGAGAATGATGATTCGCTCTTATAACATAAACCGAACAACTTCGTTTTGTTCATCAGAGGCAATGAAACTACTTAAATTTAAAATATTGAAAAAGCAAACATTATGTGCATCTTTATTGTGTCCATGGATGCCTTCCCACCAAAGAGTAACATTGGAAATCGAGTCTCAAAAGTACAGACAAAGCACTGATTACAGCTTTAATTATTTTCACTAATCCTAACATGTTACAAAAAACAGCAAAAGCGAAGGGCACAAAGCTACATGTGAGTACTGGTTTTATACCATCAAATGAAGGAAAAACCGGTATGTCGAAAAAACCAAGCAAAAATGCCAATTGGAAGTGAAGAGGAACCTAATAACGGAGCCAGTAGGTCCTGCGTGCCTGAACCAGTTGTAGTCCGGCATGCCCCTGGATGGGCCCCACAGCAGTAATCGCGAGATCCTGCACACACAAAACACCACCAATATAATTCAGAACCTATTGCAAAAGCACAAGATTCTTCAAACACTATCCCACGTTGAGGCATTGCAGCACTTAAAAATCTGAGAATCATCTTATCTATCAAATATAAATCTGTTTGGTAAACACGCTTGATACAGTGCTGGCATCTACAGAATCTATCCTGGCAAATAGCTCAGCGTGATGGGATCCTTCTACCATATGTAAGCACCTGCAAACGCGAAGAATCAAATTAAAAGTTGAACAGCTAAATTTACGGCAAAATAACACCAAAATCATTTATTACTTAACAAAATTAGTAAAAGAATATCCAAGTTTTGAATTTTGTTAAATAGTTTCATTCTCAAGCAAATATCTCATTCACGTATCAGAGAAATATATGTATATTAAAAGTTACAAGCCTTTGCTGATGATTAAGCCTCCAAATTTCATCCAACTTCCATTGAGTTCAAGGAAAAAATTCACTTAGATCAGAGATATATGTATATTAAAAAAGTTACAGGCCAATCCTTCTAAGATGTATAATTAGACAGCATTGACTGGCAAGGGTGCTGAAAGTTCATCTCTTCAGATTCATCACACTCATTTACAATTACTAACATTATTGTTTTTACTCAGCCACTCATAGTGTTGGAGGATGAACGATACACTAGTTCACTTGGATGTTTCTCCAGAATTTCAATCGAACTCAAATACTTGCTAGAAGAGATGGACACAAGGATCAGGATATCCAACACATCAAGCAACTTCAATTTATCACTTTATAACTCCATTTGCTAACACGGAATCACATATTATGACCCATGAGCACAGGCAGATTATGAAGTCAACAGGAGACTCCTAAGCTGACACAATATCCATCTTACGACAAATAAATTTGCATACCAGAGCAATGGCATTGGCAGCCTTTGGGGACATTTAATTGGAGTTATAGAGATCTCCAGAGAAACACATTAAACAGTACAGTTTATACATATGTAAATATATATATATATATATATATATATATATATGCGTGTGTGTGTTTGTACGCGTGTATGCACTAAGCCACCAATTGATTTTACACATGTTCATCCAACTAATACATTTGATTCCCAGATACCAAAACACACCTACGTCCAATATCTTCTGCAACAGGACTAGTTCTATCAATGTGAAGAAACAGAAAGATTTCAATTGCAAGGGCAACCACATACGTTAGTCAAGTAATGCATGGATAAACAAACAATTATGTCAGATAAAATACGGATTTTGACAACCCACTTATATTCAAAAGATACTCAAAAATATGTTCCAAAAAAAAACTGATTGATAATCACTTATCACAGACTCCCCAGGAGAAGAAGGACAACTCAATGCCGTGAATTTAAAACTACCTGGTTACAGCACGGATGACATCGCCTTTTGAGACTCGATAACATAACTTGGTCAACTCCATACATGATTGCATAGACAAATCATCCAAGCAATCAGGCTGCAAAGAGAATGCAAAATAAAATAATCATAAGCAGAGATGAAGTGCAATTCAAGACTTTAACAGTCACACTCCCCAACCCCTACACCAAAAACAAAAATATCTTTTTGTGCAGAGGCAAATAACTGTGTGGAAAACAGGTAACTAGTGCACTAATTTGCCAAAAATAACATCATAGCAAGCACCAAACATTGCCACAAGTGTGTTCTTCAAGAGGTGAAAAGAAGAAAAAGGAGTCAGCAGGCACTTCATGAAGCTTTTTGTGAGCCTAACTGAACGCATGATCTCCTAGTAAGATGTCTTAGGAACTAAAAAAAGATTCCTATCTGGGCACTTCTCAGAGCGAATTGCTTTTAAAAGGATTTATGAAGTGCAGTCGATCTACAAACTGATAATTTTAAACCAGAACTTTAAATCAGGAGGTGGCTTATATAAAACCGCAATATGCAGAAACTTGGTGTTTGCTTTTGTTTTCCTAAAATATTTTCATTCCCAATTTATTCTCCCAACAAAAAACCAAACATGTATTACATTCTCAAATAATTTTCACTCCTACATTACATTCTCCAAAATACTTCCCTAAAATATCCAAACAAATCCTTGGATTTAGGGAATTTTCTTTTTCTTTGTGGGGGGAGGAGGACTAGCGATATCATATAGATTTGTGCTTTATTATTGGCAATTAAAAATACCATATCCAAAGTGGAGCCCACTTTATAATACAGCATAAACACCGAATAAAACCAGTGTCTTTGTAGTTGGTGTTGAAAGTCATCATGCTCTCTCTGCTATTTCATTGATGCCAACCTGTGTGCAAGCTCAGAACTGTATAACATATTTCAACTCCAATTAATGCTTGGAGACTTAAGCACACAAAATAAATCAGATAAACTATCAGGATGTAATGTGGGCAACTACTGACCCCATATGCTTTCCACCACCAGCACTTATTCCAAGAACCCAAACATAGACTGCATGACCATTAAAGCCACTGAATCTGGGTCTGTCCAAGAGGCCCTTCAAAAGCAATTGCAAATTGGGCAAAGAGGAATGTCGTCATCAAGCATCCTAATCTATTTTTCACAGTATAAGTCAAATAGAGTTTATGGCTTGTGAAATCTTCACGCATTATTACACCCAATGCATAACATTGCACAAGGATACCTCTGAGCCTGTGGAATATTGCAGGTTCTTGTTAACCAAATCAGAAGCTGTTGTTGGATCTGCTGACAACTTCGTAACAATTTCTTCACTTGCTCAACAATATCTTCATGCTTGCACAGCACCTGCGTGCAGCAATTACCTTTATAACAGAAGCCAAAATGAAATAAGCAACCATGCAAATAAACTAGCTGCACTGCAAATGGAGAAAGCCGTTTATTGCTGTAAATACCATCCTAGGAGCAGTGTAGTGAGTTGATATGTAATTCTGTAGATGTTCTCTGCCAATTATCTTGATATTTTCGCAGGTCCAAGTATTGTTCTTACCCAGAGGCGTACTGGAAAGCAGTGGCATGTACGCGATCAAATACAACTTCTTCTGTTTGTCCTTCGACCTATAATCATTTAAGAACATAGAAGACAGTTAGCAAGGTAAACAAAATGACTAAATGTTCACAAAAACTAAGAAACAAAATATATCATGTGAACAGGTGTTGGTTTCCACAAATCAAGAGTTTAGTCAATCGATTGGAGTGCAGACTAAATTCTAATAAAGATCTCTCTGTAGAGCATGAATACCACAATATGGTTTTTTGAGAAGTGAACAGCTGGGATCCATCAAAGTGACACAAAGACATGCCTCCAGAACAGAATACACCAAAAGAAAATCTAAAGTATTTCTTGATGTAGACAATCACTGAAGATACCAAAATATATTTATATCTCAATCTAAATTAGAGTCTTAATTTAGGATGACACTATAATGTCCAACTGTCACTTCCTACGAGCATCCCAAATTTCCTGCCTCTTAACTCCAAGTCAGAACACACATGCCAGAAGAAAAACTAAAAACAAGTAGAAACAACTATTATTCATTAAATGCTAGTTTTTCTCTTTAAGTAACAAATTATAGTTACTAAAGGAACATGCCAGAATTCAATAGCTGAGAATTAGAAAATTCAACAAATAACCTCCTAATAAATAACTCAAAAATCAATTCAAACAAAAGGAGTCCCAGAAGCAAAAATCAATAGAGTCAGACATTTCTTCTCGATAATCAAACACAAACTAAAATAGCAGCCATCTTTTGTCCATCATACATAATCAATGATCAAAAACAACCCACATCACACAAAATAAAATAAAATAACTGGAAAAAAAACAATTCATCCAAAGCAAATTTAGATTCAATTTCTATACCTCCTCCATCTCATGGAGAATAACATCCCTCCTCCTGAATAATCCTCTGCTCATCGAACGTTGAGTTCTGTAAAATATCAGACAAAATATCCAGCGCCTGAGGCACGTCCTTATCCATTACCTTAGCGTAATACGTCGTCTGTTCTCTGGAAGTGTACGCATTCAGATGACTGCCCGATGTTCTCAATTTCCCTCCAATTCCCTCGCTCTTTCTTTTACTTTTACCAAAATTTTTAACATCATATGTTCCAAAATGTGCAGTACCACCGATTTTCGCTTTCAAATCTCGATCCGGCGTCAATGAAGACACCAACGGTGGCCGCTTTCGAGGCAAGCGTCGACTTGTGGCGATTCGAGTCCATTAGGAGAGTCGTGACTCGGGGTGAGCGGAGCGGCGAGTATTTCTGTGTGGGAATCTACAGCTGCGGAGGGGAATTGTATCGAAGAAATCGAGGGTCGGGGTCTTCGAGTTTTTCAGCTTCTCTTGACGGATTCAGCCAATCGGTCGTAGATCGCGGCGGTTGGGGGCGGAGGAGAGGGAAGGGGGCGTCGGGAGATGTGGCGACGGCGGTGGAAAAGGGTTGGCGGGAGGTGAAGGCGTGGTGGGTCTTCGAGTGCGGCGGGTGAGGTTGATTAGGTGGCGGATCGTCATGATTGCGGCGGTTCTGGTGGTGGAAATTGTGGTACGGGATGGTGGAGCTAGGGTTTGGTCGAGAGAATGAGATGAGTGGGAAATGGGGACGAAGATGGGGAAACTATTGAAGTTTGTGATTCATAATCTGTTTGAGTAACACGGGCGTCGTTCTGTATTTTTACCAGTCTGCTTTTGACTCGCTGATATTTTTAACTATTGGTAAAATAAATAAATAAAAGTATGTCATCTCATTTTTCTTTCATTCTTTTTTGTGAGGAAAAAACATTTTTCTTTCTTGTTGATATGACCAAAATAAAAAATATATACCTTGCACCAAACGTTGAGTCAAATCGCCTTTCTCTACTGGGCTACGCTAGCTACGACTTTACTGATAGCCCCATAATTACGCGTATCTCAAGCACTAACGTAAAGATAAAATAGTTATCTTGTGTTTGATAAGGTCCAAACAGACAAAGATTACATGGTGTTAAAATCTAGAGGTGAGAGTCACCCGTCGTGAACGTCCGAGTGGTGAGGGATGATATGATTCCACGTCAAGTACAAAACAATTGTGTAATTTTACTTTAATTATATAATGCATTGTCATTTTTTTCTACTCGTATTAAATATCTAGAGATCAAGTATTAATCCGACTATTTTTGCTTCAAATTTACGTATAAAATGTATACATTAATTGTATTATCGAATATATACATGAGTTTAATATACCGTATCTCATTAAGAATTTTAGATCTAAAATTAAAAAATAACTCATCGAAATTTCTTCTTTTTTTTAAAACAAATGGGCTAGAACAATTTTTATCTAATATATATAGTACCAATGAACATGACTAAATATTTTGGAATAATTGATACTACCATGTATATTTTATTTAGATCAACAATATCACTATTTCTATATAGACACAATACATATGATATGTTCTTATAATTTTCCTTCCAATTCATTACTTGTAAATAAGAAGTATAATGAAATTCTTCCACTAAACTCCCTACAAATTAACCATTGAATAAGCTATCACCATATTTACAAAATTGACAAACGGGTAAAGATAACATCAAAAGAACTTACCACCGTTGAGAGGTTAAACTCTTGTCGGTACTTATTATCTTATTCCAGCGAGGTTTGGTTTCATTCTAGAGTTCAAAATGGTTCTTATATCTAATAAGGTATGTTTATATATCTATGTGTTGGCGTAGAGTCCTAGCTAGGAATTGTCCGCACGCTTGGCTTGTCAAAGGGCGAGGTAGCTGCTGCGATCCTGCTATAAGCATTCTTAAACGCATCACAGATTTGCATTTAAAAAAAAAAAAAAAATTGTAATGCATCTCCAATATTGAGCTACTTCTTTATAAAATGGAGTTGTGGTTATTTACTGAGCTATCATCGAACGCGTGATACCCAACGGACGGGAGAGAAAAACTATCGCCTCCACCTCTTATGCCACATCTAGCCGTCACGCCGCTTTCACTTTCATTACCCTTAAACTAACATAATTTTTGTTATATGATTCATGTAAACCTTCTATATGTAAATACATTATACAAAATATATGAATATTGTACAATTAAGTTCGTTAACCGATGATTGATGTGCAGCGATTTACATCTCAACCACCACATCACAACGCACTTATTATGGGCCAGGATTAATAAGTTCTCAATTAGTTCCTTAAGGTCAAATTAAGTGCAATTTCAAAATTTAAAAGACAAAGGTGAAACAAAACCTACAATAATTGGAAAGGTAAATTTGGCTAGTGTACAAACATAAATTAATTTCAGATTTTAAATCACATAAAATAGTGAACAAGTGCTCAACAATTTGAGTTTTCATCCAAAAATTTTAGTTGTAAGAAAAATGGGGCCCAATTTTAAAGATTATTTCAGACTAAAACGTCCCAGCACAAACCGACCATGCCCCACCACATGGAAGCTGAAAAAAGCTGACACGCTTTGATGTATTGACTAAGCACATGAATGATAAAGTTAAGTACATTTTCCATTAAAGGCTATCATCCCAGCTTGTAAATATTATCATTGGAAGAAAGCAGAGAAAAGGCTAATGGGCGTGTTTATTTTTACTGGCTTTCTGCATGGTCTGTGTTTGGTGATATTGCCCCACTCTGACATGGAGGACACTAAGATGGGGATGCCAATTTGAGTTTATCGAGTTAATTCGATTTCGAGGTTGATTTTGAATTATGTTGAAATGCATTTAAGAATAAATAAAAATAAAAAAAAAATATATTTTGAATAAGTTAGTAACCCATTGTCCAGATTCATATTTCTCTCATTAAATATTTGTCAAATTAAGGTGAGCATGAATAATATATCACATATGTGTGGGGCTAGGTTTGTAATTTTTCCATTATTCTTCTGCATCAAAGGACATTGAAAAACCAATAAATTTCCCATACTCATATATTTATTTTATTTACTATTCAAATTTATAGGATAAACAGATAAGATAACCACAGGCCAATGTGTAAACAACTCATAATTTTACCATTTGTTTTTAAATATATTTATTTATTTATTTTGTTTCTGGTTTATTATGGAAGAATAAAATCAAGTAACGACTATTGGCTTTAATTAAATGTCAAAAACAGACAAGAAAGCCCACAAGCAGGTAACTCCTGATGAGCGCAACGCACGGGCTTGACGATTTACAATCTTTGCAATAACCCTAGTATCAAACCCTAGCGTCTGCCATTGCTTCTTGCCAACCTCATTTTCTGAGAGAGGTGGTATATTGAGCTGCCTGGACTTGATTCGGATCTAATAACTACCAATGGCATTGCGAGAACTGTCAAGATGACTTTCTCCTCCCGAGTTCGTGAAATCCACCGCCACTCACCTCAAAGCGCTCCGGCAAGTGAACATATTTCATATATTTATTCTTCAGTATTTATTAGGTATCGTATATTTCTATCAAATTCGCCAGAGTTCAAATTTGCTATATGTGCTGATTTTTTAGGTGGTTTGTAAATCGGTCATGTTAGGGCTCTTCGATATACCGCATTGAGGAGGATTTATTTTTTCCATTTCATTAGTGTGCTTGTTTTGATTTGTGATATCGCATTGTTGCTGGTGAGTAATTTTGGCTGGTAATTGCCGCTATCTTTAATGTAGCATAGGAAGATGATGATTGAATATTTAGTTCAATTTAAATCACATTATTGTCTGTTGGTAAGTTGATGATTTTATAAATATAGATGAAAGGAAATTAAATTACTTCTTCACATAATTGATTGTTAAGGATGATTACTTAAAATTGGTTTTCCATCCAGGTAAAATTAAACGATATGGCAACCACCGACAACGGTTTTAATTATTACCTCTTCATAATTGATTATTGGATGATTAGCAAGTGGTTTCCATCAGGTAAAATTAACGGCGTGGCATGCCTGGAAGCAACGGTTTTAATTTAGTCTCTTTTATGAACAAGTTCAACTTCAGTGTGCATATTTTATATGATATGTTGAATTACAAGTTTGCATGTTTCATTTTATACCGTTTTATAGATTCTGAAAATAATAAGTAGCGATGAAAGTTTTACTCCTTTTACCAAAAAACTCATTATTATCTATTTATTTTAGTTTCCATTTTGTTAAAAAAATAGTGGAAACTACCGAGTGGGCGAAGTATTGTGAAAACCAGATGTGCTGAAAGAACTTGCTCCATGTAGTCCTGACTGAGGCCACCACATCAGGGCTGGTAATCAACTCTGTCCCTTCTCTTTCCTCTTGTTGCATGTATCTTTGTTCTGTATTTGGTCCGTCAATTCATCTGTTTGCATATTTAACCTCTCTACCATATTCCTCAGTTTTTCGCAATCCTTCAGACTTGTTATAATTTGTTGATTAATGAATTATGTTATATGCGATGGCGAAGTATTGTATATTATTTGTCAGTACATCTTACATTAAATCTTGCCGTTTTATTTATTCCTAGTATTCTGGGTAATATAATTTCAATAATAAGTTGTTTTAAGGTGTTTTCAGCAATGGCTAGGAAGATATTTGAGGAAGTCTTGGTGTTGGTGCCTTCGAAGGATTTATGGTGGAAGCCGCAAGAGGAATGGAGTAAGTCCTCATTTTGGCCAAAAGCAGTGGGTCCGTTTAGCAGCTAACATCAACCAGCAGTTGCAGGAATGAGCATCATTGGGGTGGATCAGAAGTAACAAGTTCAAAATTAATTTTATGTTGAATAATGTATGTGTTTCTTTTGACTTGCCTGTAAAACCCATCACATTTAGGCAGCCTAGTGTATAATCTATTTGCATCTTTCATGTGCAATATATTTCCTCATTTCATTTTTGATCTTGGAATTGTTTTCTTACAGGATTGGGATAGCTCTGTACATTTTACAGTGGAAAAAATCACATCCAGTGTCGCGGGGATCTTGACCAAATGCGGCTGGAAGAATTGTTGACCGTTGCACCATAGATTTAATTATTTGAAGGCTTGTGTTGTTTTATTGTTTGAAGAACTTTATCGAAGAAATCTTTGAACAATTTTTTTGTTGAAATGTTGCTTGACATTTCTAATTTTCAGCAGTTAAGTATCTTGAAGTGTATTTTGGATTTTGAGTTATATTTTGTTAACGATTTAAATTTACCTTTAGTATTGGTAGCTATTCTTGTTGAGTTGCCCCTGGAATAATACCGCCTTCCTCATGGTGAAATCTTATAGAACTATAATAGATTTTTGGAAATGAGTTTGCATCATATTGTTTGGACATGAGTTTTGTGTAAAGGAGGAAGTTAAAAGTAAACTTTGTAGATTGTACCGAAAGGCCAGCCCCAGAACACAAGTGATTTAACTGTCTTCCTCTTTCTATTTATTTCATCAGGTACCCGGTGTGATTTAGCGTGCACGATAATAACGCGAAATTGATAAAGGGGCTGGAACGCAACCACCGCTTCGATCGATGGCGGGATTGCCGCCTCCCCACTCATATTGGAGATCAGTCATAATGTCGTTAAAGCGTGCAAAATTCGAGGTTTTTATTTTGTGCTGATAGGTATATGAAGTGTGTGAAACGCAGCGGTAAGCGTGAGCAGCGATGGGCTGCGCCACCGGATAGAATTGGAGTCATCATAGAACAATCGAGACCACTCCTTTACGTGGTAGTAAAAGTATTAGGAACTTAGGAAGCGTGGTGCCTTCACCAGCGGTTTATATGGGATAATTGCCAGGGTTGTTTCTGCGAGGACTAATCTGCGTGAATATAAAATTTGATTATTAACTCACTCTATATTAATTGAGGAGCAAATTGACTTTGTATAGTATCAGGCATAGGTATTGAGTTGGCCAACAAGCAATGAGATGAGAAGGTACTTTGATTATTATATGTACGTAATGGTTACTATTTGATAGTAATCAATTATTTTGTGTATATAATTAATCATTCTAATTAATATTTTACATATTATTTTTTGAATTACATCTGAGATTATTCATTAAGTATATTAAATCTGGCTAGAAATACATGAAGATATAACGTAGAGTTAATGATTCATATGAATATGAATGAACCTCTTTAGGTACGATTTTTATAATGAAAAGCTATCAAGTACAACTTAATGTGGTTAGTCGGCTGCGCGTCAGGCGCAGGCCTTTGAATGTTGAAACTGAATGTAAAATGCGGTTGGATGAGGATTCGGTAACCCTGGCGCCCCGTTGCTGCCGAACATTTATCTTATCCCGAATACCGCGATGCGTCACGAAAATTCCCAATTTTCCCGTAATATACATAAATGCAAAATGGAAAAATAAAAGCATGGCACCTAAAACCACGATATAGAATCTTTCCTGCCGTTGTGCAAACAAGTAGATCCAAGATAAGTAACATTGTCTTCTTGTGTTCCCAGGTATATGGAACTTTTTGGTTCTTTGAGTAATGGGTTTGTCATGAATCTGATACAAATGAATTATTGAATATGGATTTGTTCTTTAACCACAGAGTACCTTAGTTTATAGGATGTTTTGGCTACCCCCTGATGTTTGGCCTAATTACAAACACCTCATTGGGGTTGTATTTATACTCGATATACCCGTCTTCTTGAGAGGTGATTTTGTAAGAGAAGCAAATATTGAGGATATTTGTAATTTTCAGAAAGATAATTGTTTCTTTGTGTAATTCGACTAAACCTTTGGTGTTTTATAATTATCACCTAAGTTTACATTAAACAGAAAACAGTAAGTGAACCTTACCTTCTGAGGATGAAGGCTATGTGAAATACAAAGGAAGGTTGAGCTGAGACTGACTCTTTTTCCTCCAGTCTCGATTTCTAACCCTTTCTGCCAACCACCAAAATACTACATTTTTGGAATCCAGGATGATCACATGTTGTTGAAAATTTTTAGGGTGCATAATTTTTGCAGCTATGCTAATACTCTCTCTTTCCCATTAGTACTGTTCAATGAGGCTCATTTACGTTACTGGCATATTAGAAAAATAAACATCATCATCAGTGAAAGTAACCGAAATGCAATAATAAAATGTCCATGTTACAGAAAACATGAGGCAAACAACAAATTACCAATCAAAGCGCAACGTGTCGAACAGACGAACAACAACATTTGGCTTTATCTCAAAGCATACACATCATCAAGGCACATGCATTAATATATATTGTTTGTATTGCCTTACAACTGGATTAATTATCTCTTATGAAAAATATTCAAGAAGAAGCACCTGATGATCAAGGTTGAAGCTGGCTGAAACAGCCCCCTCCATCCGCACCATGCAATATCAGATCAATAAAGCATGTTTTTTTCTATTTGCTAGAGGGAGAAACTACATATAAAGATATAATAAACCAAGTAACTGAATAGTTACTAAATTAAAAGTATATAAATTATTTAACCATATTTGATTTATTAACTTCTCCTCTTTAATACAACGTGTAGTCATGCCCCACATATAATTTAAAATAACCATCGTGTAATTTAAGCGACACATCCAAATTACAATGAAGCATAAAAATTATGGTTTATATTTATTGAAAGCTCATCAAAAGAAAATAAAAAATGATCCAAGAATCTCCAAAGAAACCCTTAGATCATAAATATGTAGAAGTACAAACCATATAGTTAGAATTTATGAAAATGGCATATCAATTTCATTATAAATTGTAATATCATCGTACTAAGTTTGCTAAAGACCATTAATAAATTAATCGGCGTAGACATATTGTTTCCAGTGAACTATTATTTAATGGAATTGCCGTTGCCATGTAAATTAACCGTGAAGCGGAGCTTTCATGGTGGGTAAGCTGAGCAATTTTCAGGCTATAATACTAGATGTGATGCTAAGTTCAAAAGAATTTTTCAAAGTTTAAACACTAAAGGAAGTGTTTGTTTAGTATTATTATGCCGGGTATGCACTTATGCTAATGTAATAAAGGCAATCAGTTAAAAAAAAGATAAAATCAATGGACGTTTATCAATAACCACACTGAATCAACCAGATCATATAAATTAGGCCTGTGCAGCTCATTCCTCTACGAATTGAGCAAAACATATTGTAACATGCAGAGCAACTAACTTATCAACTTCAGTAGAATATCAATACAAACTAACATGATTTCCAAAAAAGAAATTGCATTATGTAAGATATAGCAACATATTAATTACATAAAAAAAGCACCAGTGCAGTTCAATAAAAGTAATACATGTAAAATAATGAAAAGTAATGACTGAACAACGAAACCTAAACTAGTCATATGGAAGCGATATAAAGGCACAAATTCAGCGGCGCTTTCACCAGAACACCATAAATTGCCTCTGGTTCATCTGTTGTCAGGAAGACTAATGGCGAATATAGTATCCGCATCTTCTCCTCTTCCTCCATCATCTATCGTCGACTTCTTGTGGAATTCTTCCTCTTGCATCTTCCCGCTACATACTGACTGGGAATAGTACCCATCATGTTGCTAAGAAATACGAAACAGTGTACCGACGGTCATCGATAATTGTAGCGATAATGTCAGAAGAAAGTTATTGATTTATCAACTCATTTAAAAGTGTCCAACTATGGTTTGCAGCAATTTATTAATCTGTAAGACCAATTTCGTAGAATAAAGAGATTCGCTTACCTACTTGTTACCATAGAATGCTGGTTAATAAGTAAGAAACTGGTTGCATCAATTTTGGCACCAGTGAAAGTCATCTTTGTACCTTTACCTTCTGCATTGCCTCCTGCTCAGCCGCGCTTTAAATCAGCGCAAGCTTATGTTTTCTCTCACTCATCATTAATACCATTTGCAACCATACATATCAAATGTTTCCACTATCATAGCTGAAGTGAAAGCAGAACAACTAGTTCCCTCGCTTTTATATCATTCATGCTGAACATACAAGAAAGCGGAGAATATAGACCTTATCCAGCTTATGCAAAATGAACATTTCCGTTGTTCATCTTCTTTAGTCACACATAATTCTATCATCATTTTGTCATTATTAAGATTGAAGTAAAGATCCTATAACCCTCCTGAAAATGCTAGATATGACATTCCTCTAGAGGTTTTAAAGACTTACGACCATGATTCATGTGCCTTCAACCCCTCGGCTGGTGGCTCTTGTGTTGTGATATTTAAAAACAATGATAAATTAGTCACAATTTGCAGGCTGTAATGATTTGGTTCCAGTACTTTGTTGTCAATGATTTGACTCACTACTTCATTTTGATGGGAGTCACATACACACTAAGCCAATTTTTGATTTGTGAGTTTTATCAACTGATTCGCGAGAAGTATATCCCGCCGTTTTTCAATAATACTTCTTATAGTAAGTGTGATTGTGAAACCTTCTTTTGCACTTCATTGTACCGTCAGACCCCCAAAAACAAGCAGGCACAAACATTTGTCACGAAATGTTCTCACAATGGCGAATGATTTTACCTTGTGCCTTCAAATGTGACAATATCTGAAATTACAGCATATTGAATTCATATGAAACATACATTAAGAAAGGGATGACGAAAATTTCATTAGACAAACCTCTGTCCTAAACTGTGAAGGCTTTTGAGAAAGTTTACTTTTGGCTCTTTCTCTTCCAGTGTCTTCTAATTACAGTTTTAGATGATTCCAGAGTATACTGGAATTCGTAACACAGATAGATCCTAGAAAAGGAAATAGAATCTCAGCTAAGATAAATACGGTTAAAAGTTCTCACTTAGCCTTAATTTTAAACCACCAGCAGAAATCATGGTGAAATACTTTGAAGCAAAAAGACACGAAAGTTAGTGAGAATCAAAGCAAAGAAATTACAAACCAAACATTGTTTGGTTACATAGTTCATATGTTTTTAATCACCACTATTTACTGGAAAAACGTCTATTGAATAAGAGCAATGGTGAATCAGGATACAAAATATCACGGTGTGGAAAAATCTGATGGACAGAATGAAGATGAAACACCATCTCGGCGATAGGAGGTTAACTAGCCACTCATCCTTTTCCTCAGCATCCACAATTTGAGCATCGAAAGTTTCTCAAGTTCATTACCAAATTCATCACCCTACCAGATCCTGGAATTGCATCAGCCTCTTTTGCTTCTTCCAGCAACCTCATCTACTCCATCTTACCACCCATATCACAAATACACAACCCTCATCACCATCTTTAGTTTTTGTAGTTTCAGATGATACATCATTTTTCCTCACATTTCCCCTTTAGATCAGTGTCAATCCAGGTTCACCAACCCTTCCTCATTTCACCACATCAAACTCCGCACATCTTCATCATAAACCTGTCTTCTGCTTCGCTGCGGTTCTTAAAAACTCTTCCTGAAGCTTACACTAAACTCTCTGCGACCCTGAAACGCCAGATTTGCCAGTCGCCTTCACAGCTGTAAACCACACAATCAGTTCACTCGTTCTCAATTTACAACTACGCGATCACGAACTTCCTCTCTCGAATCTTCTTCTTCGGCGAAGAAGCGGAAAGCGAAATAAATAACCAGTTCAACGTTAGGGTTTCTGAAGCGGATTTTTGGCGGTCTTCTCAGGTTTGACGATTGATGGAAGGGGTGGAACTTCCCAATCCAGGACTTGATACGTTCAGTTGACATTCTCGGAGTGTCTTAGGAGTCGTTCAATTTCGATCAGGTGAGTTTTTCTTTTGCAGAATCTTTATCACGATTTTCCGAACTCTCCAGTCCATGGCAGAATTAGCCGCAGAGTTAAATCCGGATAACTGCTTTCGAAGAGAAAAGTAAAGGAGGCATTTTAATTTCCTGGGGTTACAGTGTGAGGTGCAGCAGATTCATTAATGATTGAAGGAGGAAGTGGGGATTCAGAAGAGAAAGAGGAGGAAAACATTGCGTTGAGCTTTGGGCGCTCGGTTTTGTGACGACTGGTTTTTCTCGCTATGGGTCTTTGATTTAGGACCGTTGGATTTATTGTTTGAATAATCATGTAATTTTGGATCGTTGGATTTCTGCGGATTATGATTACCGTGTATTGGGCTAAACCATGTTCCACAAATCACCGGGGAGAGGAAGGGGTTAGTGGGTTCGAGCTCCACTCTGTCACGGCGCGAAGCAGCGGAAATCTTTATTCATAGATTATTATCACATTAAAAGCAAATAACCAATTTTTAGTGTTTAAAAGTCTTGCGTTTCTTTACCGTTTAAAGATTGAGGCGAGTTTGGGTTGCCGATTGAGAAAGGATGTTCTTGGTATTTTTATAAATAAAAGATTATTTTGGCAAATTTATTATCTTGATTTAAACATAATAATTGTCATACTAATGATAAAAAAGTTTTTCTTTCTATGCAAAAAGCCAGCGTGGAAGCTTCTTTTTATCTACAATGGGCCAAATTTTGATTTACCGACATGTTTTACATTAAAGCCCCATGTTTCATGATCATATGATCTTTATGCTTCATTGGTTTAGTGAAATTGAAAGTAAAATTTCAATCCCTTAACAATTAATCATAAAGCATGTTTTGGTAAATAAATAATGGTTTCAAATAGTTGAGCTCATATTTAAGCATTTTAAATTCATTTAAAAATTAATTTGTTTAAGTCTTTTCCTCCAAATATTTTCCTCAAGATCCGTCGACACCCAGTGCAAAGGGTGAAGTGGGGATCACATTTATTAACAAAATGATTAGCTCGCTGGGAACAAATGCAGCTGATGAAGATTTGGTGGGAGCTTCATGTTGAACCTGCGTCGTATGAGGTCCGATTTGAAGAGAATAAACTATAGTAGATTTGTGATGCGAACATAATTATTCTTTTTACTTTTGAGGTTGGTTATACGTGGAGTGAACTACCTGCTGATGATCGTGCACATCCCGTAGTTCGACAGCCGATGGCGATGATGAGGAGCGTACAACATCTAAAACGTAGTTAGGCCGGTATCGATTTATGAATTGGTGGGCTAGTCTTGGCAAATCGAGCTGATGAAGTGGTAGAGGCACATCGTTCTTAGGGCGCTATTTTGGAGAGCTAACCCGGCCCTGTATTAAAAATGCAACTTTAATTTGTTTGTAATAGCGGTGAGCCAGTGTTTTGGGCTACAATAGGTTTGGGAGCAAACCAAACCGCTCTTTTCGGGTTTGCAAAATCACAGCCCGGACGGCCCTGTGCTCCCGGGGATGATAAGGCTATACATCCGGGCGAACTTTGGCGAACACAGTTGAGCAAGTGCGGAAGGCGAAAGGTTTAAAGAAGAAGAAGAAGGGCCGCCGGCGATTGAAACGTTCGTATTGCAAATTACCATTGATGTTGCTGTAAGTAAAATATTCAAATGGTATCTCAAAGGATTGTTGTATGAATGGTGTTATTGATGTCAAAAACTTATGGTGTAATTTAATTAATTCCTGATTAAATGGAATAATTATCCACTATTTGTAGGTGTCAACTTTAGAAACCATTGGAGTGGACCTACAATTTGGATTCATCGAATACGGTGGGCTAGTTGTTGTAAGGAAGAATAAATCAATTATTGGCAAAGGCCAGATCAATTGACAGGTCTGGTAATGGTGTTTTCGCCAACGAATTTGATTTGAATAAGCCGATTATTCCGAGAATTTGTTGTCTTAATCATATTCGATTGATGTATATATATCTCTGCTGAAACTCAGAATCCAGTCCATCGTGAAAATGCACCTTTTTTTGTTTGTTGCGTCAGTCGACACATTAATAGTTAATAAATATCACTCAAAAACCTTTTGTAGATGATGTTTTAGCTTTTATTCTTAATCTTTAAGTTATCTCCATGCTTTAATTAATACACATTAGTTTAGTGATATCAATTAATAATTAAATTAATTTATATAAATCTGTTAATTAATAATTAAATTTGCACGAAGATAAATTAGCAGGAAGGTGATAATAATATGAATTTGATATAATAAAATTATATCATTGTTCATGGAAGTGTAATTATAAATAATTTTTGTGTTGTGGAGAAGCTGAAATGTAGGTTTAGACAAGATATTGAAGTGTTGATTTGGATTTAATGATTGGTATAATAGAAAAAAATAAATTGCCTTTTGGAAGAAAATTTTAATGGTTAAACATTAGATAAGCGATTATCCACTCTGAATGAATGAATCATGCATCCCATAATTGTCCCGAAATCAATGGCGTTTAGGTCGATTTACATGATGAAATGCAGAAAAAATATGCTTATTATTGGTATGAGCAATACTTATTAAATTTTTTTAAATTATTCTCAGAAGCTGGATAGTTCCGCAATTTTCATCATAAAATAACACTGCTATTTGGATGTCGATATTTAGGTAAATGTTTCACTTAGAATTGCTTTCAGTAGAATACGCTCTTTGAGCAAAATCCTCCTTTAGAAATTTCACATTTTCTTAATTGTGAATCCGCTTATTTACCAAATTGTTGCACTTTGCTCACTAATTTGGAAACCCCATTGCAGTAGTAACTTTGGAATATTAAATATAATAAATAGCTCTATTTACTAGTGGATGAGATTTTCTATTAAACAGAGCAATAAGCTAATTATTTATAATCAAAATTTTACTCATTTCATAAGCCGATTATTTTTTCTCTTTAAAAAGCACATATACGGATTTTTTTAATTTTCATTTGAAGCAGTGAAAAATTTGGGTAGGTAATATTTATTACCCCACTGTCTCGCCGATTAAGCGCATTGTTGTCTCACCATTAAAACCCAGTATGGATGATTAGCCAGTATATTCTGGACAATTTTAGGCGCACGATTTACATTTGATTTATCTTGAAAGTGCGTGGTAAGTGTAATACGGCATTATCAATCATCAGCGCGACAATAAACGAAACATTTGAAATAAACGTCTCGTCGATTTTTGTGACTTTTTAATTAGTTCTTTAAAAGTTGACAAACTTTGTCCAATAAAAATCAATGCATATGTACTGAAAGTAACATGTATATATTAATTCAATTATTTTTAAAAAGGATTAAATGCAGCCATTGTATGGATCAAACGCCATCCAGCCACCATAATTACCAATATTGCATGGGAGGATTTTCATTTCATTTTAAGTGCAATTATGTCTTATGACAAATGAAAGAAGATAATGATTCTTTTGGTCCCTTCTGAAAGTCTTGAAGCAAAATTCCATTCAGCAAAGAAAAATTAGAAATATCAGAGTTTTCCATGTCAAGAATATTTTTCAGATCTTTTGCCGTTACCTTGTTTAATGTTTTGAGTATGAAATTACCAGTAATTATTTCAAACCATGTAAAATAGCTCTCATTTATTACTATTTGCGTCTAAAATAATAGAAGCACATGTTTTTTGAGCTATGTTATACAAATGCAATTTCATGTTGAACTAAACTCATTGGAAGTTCAAATGAAATTTTTGTTAAGCATGATCATCAAGATAATCGTAATTTACGTGATTAGAGTAAAATGTATTGATTTAGTTATAAAACAATACTGGTCGATTAAATGACATACTTTCAATGAAGAGAGAAACAAGGGCTAAAGGTAAATACTCGACCAGGTTATTTTGGGGAGAGGAAAAACATTTGAATTTATATTTAATTATAGAAAAATAATTGTTGATAAGTATAGCATCTTATTTGATTTAATCTCTTAGCAAGTATTATCTTTTTTTGATTGTGTGAAGTTTGGACATTTATTTTTATTTTAAGCTGGGGGTGGTAATTTTATCGGAAATTGAGTGATTATGACCTAGTGGCGGAGGAGGAGGGACATCCTTTGCCACCAATTTTATTTTAAGTACAAGGATTTTTGAATGAATTAGGGTATGTGCTTTTTAGTTAGTTTTTATAGGCGGTATTTTAAGTGTGTGTGCACCTAATAATCCGGCTACACTGCCGCTACTGTAGTCATAAGGCAAACATGTAAACATGGGATATTTTGGTGATTGGCATAAGGCTGCACTTGCTAAAGCATTAGATTACAGATATTGTGTGTCGATTTTAGATCGAATATGAAATTTAAAGGTTTTTCACGCACATTATTTCCTCATCGATCGTAGTTAAGCGATTACAGCACAAAATTACAACGGTCTAAGTAAAAGTGATTCCAAATGTCCGGCATTTGATAGATATTGAGCAAAATTTAAATAGCATTTATGGCCAGAAAAAAACTACTTGCCCCTTCATTTATATTGTAGCTATTATTGATGGAATATCTCAAACTTAAATAAATTAGATGACATGTCCATTTCCCGGGCGGTTGAACCAGCCGGTCCGACCATTCCACAAGTTTGTTGGCGAACCATCAGGAGAGCATAGCGTTACAACCAGCTAACAGCTCTGCATTGTAACGTACTGCGCGAGTTGATGACAGTGGAGGCAATGCACCGTCAGTTTGAAACGCGTAGAATATAAAACTGCTTCTCCACCACTTCCAACCACCGTGAAGGGCAATTTAGGTATTTCCTGCAATTTTATCAGTTCTGGTGTTGTCCTTGCGGAACCTGTGGATGACAGAGTGTGTGTGTCATTTTCCACTAGACTCCCCAGGAGTAGATCTTGAGATCCCCGCATTATATAAGGGCTCTTGCTTTCTGCTTTAGTATGGAGTTCTTTCATACACATTTTCACTTCACGAATCTCTCTCTTAGAAACCAATGCTGCGCGATCAAGTAACCTAACTTCATTATTGCGTGAAAGAATTGGTATTTTTGGATTTACCTCAGAACATTTTTGGATTTCGGCTGACATTTTGATCGCACGCGCGAAGTGTGTGTGTGTCGCAGAAGGTGGATTTGTGGAAATTGTGTGTGTTAACATCGATCCTGAATGGAGTTTGTCGGGAATTACGTGATTTAGCTTTTTGCTTATTTGATCGCCGTTTTTATATGTATTTTGGTGATGATGGTTTTGATTTAAATGTGTTTTATTAGATCTATATGATTTCCTGAAGTTTGTAGATTGGATCGAGTTTCTGATGATCTATGATTCAGCAAATTTCAAGTAGTGGCTTGTAAGACTCGTACGTACTACTAGGTTTGTTTATTGTAATAAGATCTGATCAGAATTTGTTTGTAATTTGTGGAGACATTAGTGAAATGCTATTACAATCTCTTTTTAAATTGAGTTGTTTTATTTTTGAAAAGAAAAACATTTTTGATCTTCAGGTGATGTGTTAATTCTCTTTTCGGTAGAAACACATCAGATCGGATTTTTAAAAATACCTTCACACGTTCTAATTATTGTATTTGTTCTCATGTATAGAAATATAGAATATAAATTAACTATAATTTAAATGTTGTGCTCAATGGAGCAAACTGGGATATTTTTCCTAGGTTGTCCTCACATTGGGTCATCTCTTTAAGCTGCTGTTCTCTGTCTGGATTCAAATGCTTTCAAGTGAATTTTGCCCATAAACATACTCCGCATGTTACCAATAATGACATGTGACAAGATCATGTAAATACACAAACATAGCCTTTGGCTTTCCTGCGGATCTATGTTTTCTATTTGACCCCAATAACGCCACATTCTAAACGTTGTTTGTGATTTCTGACTTTAATATCTATAATAATCGAGAAGTATGAACATGTATTTTTCAAGCACTGAAACAAGAAACATAGGCGAAGGATTTGCTGTATTAAAGACTGGGGTATGTCTGGCAGGAGGAGCCTACCATAGCCGTGATAGCGCCTCATTTCAGCTAATTGAAGTGGCACAATTTGTGGTGATGTACCACATTTGCCTAGCGCCACTGCTATGGAACGGTGATCAACTTCCCATCTATGAGCCGAAGCGATGACGTGGTGAAGCAATTGCCAGGAAGAATCTGTTCTTCAGCACCAGATGTGGAGAAAACATGTTTTAGGCTGACATAGTCTTTAATACCAGTCAGCCACCTACCAAGACCCGAGGTCTCCCGGAGCTGGCAAGCTGCAGATTTGACATATTGAAGCCATAGCCACGCGGTGCTGGTATCTCTAAGTCTGATAAGATTGTGGTTGAAATCTTCACCGTTCCTGTCCAAAACAGCTGGGCCAGTGAAAAAATCTTGACTCGTAGTAGGAATAAACTATCAGATTCTGTCTAGCAGAATTCCTTGCTGAGGAACTGCAGTCGAAGATCTTTTTAGCTCCGGACAGGAGTTCTCACGTGTTAGAACAGGAAACTGAAGGCTTTAGAGCAATTGAAACATTGAAGCGATTTATGTTACTGGGTTCCACGAGATTAACGTCTTCACCTAATTTGTGGTCTGCAGAGCTCTCAAAACTTATTTATAATGCATTCTTATTAAAGTCTCATCCGTCAGTGATATATCTGCTCTCTGTGAGGCCTGGGCAATGTCACCAAAGTATCCTTTATGGGTAGCAAGAGTTCAGAAGTCAGTCTAAGATTTCTCCAATGCCAGTGTGTCGGGTTTGGTGGAGTCCTGCTTCCAGAATATGAACGGTTACATTTGCAGGTTAACGATGTTCCTGGTACAGAATACTGGAAGCAAGTTATTAAGATCGGCACTGACTACCAAAAACCGTTTTATCAGCGAGTCGTTGCATCAATGTTCAGCATATCGCTAACAAGAAAGTTACCATCTTGGTTTGCCTTCAAAGAAAGATACGGTGATACCCGAGGAGACTCCTGCTAGTGATGTCTGCAAGGAGGACTCTTAGGGAGACAAGGCCAGTTGAGCATCTGATCCTCAGGTCTGAATAAATCAAGAACCTTTCAATAGTGGGTTGGTGGGACCATCCTTCATCTCAACCTGAAGCCCTACGGTAAGATTCATACGTCTGGGATACCTGCAGGGGCGACAAGGGTCCACGCATGTGCATTGTCTTCCGGTGGGATGATTTAGAAGCTTGATTTTGAGATATATGACAACATGCAGAAGCAGCCTTTTGTTTTGATGGAGCTGGGCGTTATTGATCTGAACGAAGCTCAAATCGGTTTTATTATTTGCCCCTATTGGAAACCGCCACTGATGCCTGGCTCAGAGACATGCCTGCTGTTACGCCAAAAATACAATGATGGGACCAAACAACATATTTATGAGGCAAACAACTAAATCTTATTCTTTTACTATATTTTTTGTTTCATTTTAAAGGTAGATCGGTTTCACCCAGTTTTGTATCACTGTTTACAGCAATTAGAGCGATTGCTCGGGTGTGGGTGTTTATTTATTTTTGTGCGTTAGAAGCTTTTTTATGTTTCTTTTTGCATTGTTTATTGTGACATTATTACTTCTTCAGGGACCTGATCTACCGCTGCTTTCTTCTATTTTCTCCGGTTTTGATGTATTCTTCTTACCAACATGTCCTTTTTTTTTCAGTAATGTCTTTTCAAAAATTTCTTGCTTCAGGTCTCATCTGTGCTTGACCATTCATGTTAAATAAAGGATAATTACAAAAGCCCTGAAGTTGAGATAGTTACAAAAAAAAAAACTAATGACTTTGAAAATTAACAAAATCGGCTGATTGCGTCTCATAAGAAGTAAAAAACGTTTTAAAAACCCACTTAACATCTATGAAATATTTTGTTTAACATGAGTTTAAAAAAATTAACATCTCTGGTTTTGTAATTGGCAAACCTCAGGGTATTTTGTAATTATCCAAAAATAAAACCAAAGATTTCCATTTTATGGTGATGGCAGTAGATGTCAGAAACAGAAGGCAATCATAAACACTAATTTGGTTGGTTAAGAAATAAGTGTTAACAAACTTTCTCATTTCATTAAAATAAAATAAAAATTTCAATTTATGAAAAAGATATGAGTAATTGTGACAATAGTATGCGGTTGTATGGAGAGGGTCTCTCAAATAGTCAAATACCTGGCATTGATTGGGTAGAATTTATGGGTCTGCCTATTTACTGTAAGCGCATCTTTAAATGACGGCTCAATGGTGTAAGAAAGATGACTTTCAGTTATGCCGTCGAACTGTTGCGATGTAAATTAAGTAGAAACCGAAGTATTAACCCCAGTAACCGAACTGATGCAGTGGGCTTGAAAAATAGTTAGGTGTTTGATGGAATTCGGCTACAAGCTCATTTCCACGATTTACCCATTTGGCTACCATTGATCCAACACTAGCGCGTGATTGGCGGTCGTTTTTTGTTTCTCTGGACATATCTTATTATTGGATGAAGATTTTTATAAGAAAATAAAATAAAAGAAATAAAATGTGCAAAAATGAAATGTAAATAATACGAAACACATATACATATTTCCTTGAAAAGAGTGAAATACAACACTAATTAATAGATACCCATCGTAAGGGATTCTCATGTTAAACGAGAATCAATTTTATTATATCTATTTGTTACAGATCAGTTATTATCTTTTAAGGAAAATAAATACTAATATTTTTAGTAAGGTATTAATATTTTTATTGGAGAAAAACTATCTTTTTATAAATTATTAGAAACCTTTATGAGAAAATTAATATTTTTGAGGCTTTGTCGTTTTAGGAACTAATAATACTGACGGAAAAACCATCCGCTTTTAGGAAAACATTAAGCGTTGATGAATTAACGTATCTTATAGGATAATTCTTTGTCTTTCAAAATGAAAACCCGCGTCTTGCCATTAGCTATAACGATATCGCATCGTTGTCTGATATTCTGCTAATGCTGGGTGGTATATCTTTATCGCAGATGGATAAACTAATCTTTTAAGCTGGCCAATACCAGTCGTACTAATAAAATAAGCGTCCGCAGGATAGGTTTTAGGATCAGTGCAATGGGTGTCGTCACTCATAATACCAAAATTATGTCCTCATTTATTAGTGACACGAATTTTCTCCACTCTCTGGCGTGTATACAACTTGCCTTACTAATTCTCACCATCATAATCAAACCATATTCAAACACGCATTAATAAGCAAAATCAACCCATATTTATTGTCAAAATCATTTTTCAGATTTGAATAACTGCCGAATCAAAGAAATTAATAAATTGCTTTCCCATTTTTCAGCGAGTAAATAAAAATTCTGTGTACTCATTACAATTATGACTTGTCCTCGATACCATGTCTTTGCTTTATGCAAAGCTTTCTTTCTTCTACTCATTTCAATAGCCAAACAGCATTTTTGTGCCTATGTATTTTTACGCATACATGTATCTGTAAACAGTCGTAAGTAACCTCTTTCTTCCGCCCAGATTGTTAAATTTCATTTTGAGCCAGTGATGAAAGTTGAAAAACCGAACTTCGCTTATCACAAAGGGTTCTTTTTTTAATTCCTCTTTTCTGTCTGGGTCTGTTTTGTTTTTGTTTTTTTTTTAGATAGGTTTTTAAGATGGATTTTGTACCATGATTTTGCTTTGCACGTGTTGAGCTTGTAGCTTTCTCTTTGCTGATCTGAATTTCCATTAAATCCAGTGGGTTGAATTGAATTTCTTGAATGTTTCCAGCATCAATGTGATGGCAGATTCAGCTTAATCAGGCTTGTATTAAGTTAATAGATTTTTCTCATCTGAAGTTTTGTTTTTGTTTTTGGATTGTAGAATTTTATTTTTCTTGCAATAGGAGAAGAGTTCAAGAACAGTACATTTGCCAAAATATGTAACGAGAAGTTGCGTTGGTGAGAAGTCATTGGGAGGTCACGCGAGGTTCATTTGGCTGTGTTTTGTGGCTTCTAAAAAAACGCGCTCAGAAAAAGCTGAAATCAAAAAAATGGATTGTAAGCGGCGATGATGATGATGATGATGATGATGATGATCAGAATTACAACATTAGGTTTCAAATGATAGAAAGTGTTAACTATGAATTGAGGAGAATCAAAGGAAATCTTGAAGATTTATTCCCAGTCCCAAAACACAGTCATAGCATTTTTGGCTTATAAACTTCTTGCAAGGATACGGCAAGAGTTCTCTCATTGAGGCTCTGTCAGGTCATATAGTCCCACTCAATCAAGAACAAGAGGCCCCATCAAATTAAGAAATGCGAGTAAAGGGTTAAAATTCAATGAGAATGTGTTTGGTCACATGAAAAGTCATTCCAGAAGATTAAGGGCCTCTAATGAATCTGCTCACACGGGGAGGTTTGTCTGAGTTAAATTTGTGTCTGTTAAGTAAGCGGTCGATTAGGTACCAGTGCTTCTGTTTTGAGTTTGAATGAATCTAATTGTGATGTTTTGGGCAGGAAGAAGTGGAAATGGAAGGTGGCTAAAGAAGCTTGATGAATGCTTTCTAGGGGTGTGAGTTGGTGAAGATTGGCTGGTTGTGCAGAGTCGTCTGATGGCGATTCTGTTTGCTGAGGTGAAGCAATACGCCCAACTG